>JAWPHD010001165.1:0-350878 GCA_037043455.1 Cyrtodaria siliqua
CATTTTCAAGCACTTTTTTCCAAGGACACAAAATTCAAGTATTTTTTAAGGAAATTTTTCAGAATTAAGCACTTTTCATCTGACGGCCGTATATTCAAGCACTTTTCAAATTTGTGCAAACCTTGATACTGTCATGACATTCCGGTTCAATAATTTTCCACTGAGTTATGGCCCTTTGTATTTTTAATGCATTTCATATTTGGTAGTCAAATAGAAAATTCTTGTTCAGGCTATTTCTCTAAAACCTCATGTAATTATTTCGTGAAACTTGCTACAAATCATCAATATCAAGTGGAGATGGGCATATTGTCATGACATTCCGGTTCGATAATTTTCCTCTCAGTTATGACCCTTTGTATTTTTAATGCATTTCATACTTGGTAGTCAAATAGAAAATTCTTATCCAGGCTTTATCTCTGTAATATATATCTTATAAGAACAAAGTCTTGTATGTTTACCCACCCCACAACAAGTTGCCAGCGGGGGATATTTGTCCGCCTCCGGCGACAGTTCTAGTTGGTATAATAGTCATCTATGAAAGAGATACACAGCATGTCAAATGATTTATTATTTAAAACTTGGATGTCTTACCTCGGTCTGGGGTTGGAGGTGGTGGGTGGAGGGTAACAGGGGGTCTTTTTTTTAAAAATTATGTCTCAAATGAACATTTTGATGAAGGGATTGCAGTGTACATATACTGTGGGACTGGGTAGGATGGGGGTGGGGTTTGGGGTGGGAGGAAATTACCTGTGTGAAGAAAACGTATTTTACGATGGCGCACGGACAAATTCGTTCTAGTTGCTGTTGTTCAGGTATTTGTTGTTTAGGTCATTACTGTTGTTGTTGTTCAGGTCATTTTTTTTCAGGTCATTCTGGTTGTTCAGTTCGTTGTTGTTGTTCAGGTTGTTGTTGTTGCTGTTCAGGTTGTCGTTCTTGTTCAGGTTATTGTTGTTGTTGTTTTTCAGGTCATTGTTGTTGTTGTTCAGGTAATTGTTGTTGTTGTTCAGGTTTTTGTTGTTGTTGTTCAGGTTATTGTTGTTGTTCAGGTAGTTGCTGTTGTTCAGGTCATATTCAGGTTGTTGTTATTCAGGTCACTGTTGTTTCAGTCATTTTGTTATTGTTTCTGAGGTTGTTTTTGTTGATTAGCTCTACTGGCCAAGGGCCAGCAGAGCTTATGGGATGGTGTGTTGTCCGTCTTCCGTCGTCCGTCGTCCGTTAACTTTTCTTCAAACGACTTCTCCTCAGAAACCGCTTGGCTAATTTTGACCAAACTTCACATGGATGATCCTTAGATGAATGCTTTTTAGATTTGTTAAAATTAGGTCAGCGCTACATCCAAGATGGCTGCCATCACCATATATGATCGAAACCTTAAAAAATCTTCTTCTCCAGAACCTCTGGACAGATTTCAACAGTTTTTCTTTTAAAATGATCGCCAACGCCTAGACTATCAAGATTGTTCAAATAAAGTCCCCGGTGTCAAAAATGGCCGTGCCCCGTGGGTCCAAAGTTTGTATATTGAGGTTTTGCATGTTTTTCATATAGACATATAGGAAAAAACTTTAAAAAATCTTCTTCTCTGAAACCACAAGGCACAGAGCTCTCATGTATTACATGTAGCATCAGCTTATGGTCCTCTGCTAAGTTTGTTCAAATGGTGACCCTGGGGTCAAATTTGTCCCCGCCCCGGGGGTCACAATTTTACATAGACTGATATAGGATTTTTAAAAATAATCATCTTCTTCTCGGAAACTACAACAGCCGGAGGTTTGATATTTTGCATTTACTATAAGCTTACCAAGTTTGTTCAAATGGTGACCCTCGGGTCACATTTGGCCCCGCTCCAAGAGTCACATGTTTTACATAGACATGTATAGGGAAAAACTTAAAAAATCTTCTTCTCTGAAACTGCAAGAGCCAGAGGTTTAATATTTTGCATTTGCTATAAGCTTGTGGTCCTCTACCAAGTTTGTTCAAATGGTGACCCAGGGGTCACATTTGGCCCCACCCCGGGGGTCACAGTTTTACATAGGCTTGTATAGGCAAAAATGAAAAAAAATCTTCTTCTCTGGAACCACATGGCACAGAGCTCTCATGTATTACATGTAGCATCAGCTTATGGTCCTCTACTAAGTTTGTTCAAATGCTGACCCTGGGGTCAAATTTGTCCCCGCCCCGGGGGTCACAATTTTACATAGACTGATATAGGATTTTAAAAATAATCATCTTCTTCTCGGAAACTACAACAGCCGGAGGTTTGATATTTTGCATTTACTATAAGCTTACCAAGTTTGTTCAAATGGTGACCCTCGGGTCACATTTGGCCCCGCTCCAAGAGTCACATGTTTTACATAGACATGTATAGGGAAAAACTTAAAAAATCTTCTTCTCTGAAACTGCAAGAGCCAGAGGTTTAATATTTTGCATTTGCTATAAGCTTGTGGTCCTCTACCAAGTTTGTTCAAATGGTGACCCAGGGGTCACATTTGGCCCCACCCCGGGGGTCACAGTTTTACATAGGCTTGTATAGGCAAAAATGAAAAAAAATCTTCTTCTCTGGAACCACATGGCACAGAGCTCTCATGTATTACATGTAGCATCAGCTTATGGTCCTCTACTAAGTTTGTTCAAATGCTGACCCTGGGGTCAAATTTGTCCCCGCCCCGGGGGTCACAATTTTACATAGACTGATATAGGATTTTTAAAAATAATCATCTTCTTCTCGGAAACTACAACAGCCGGAGGTTTGATATTTTGCATTTACTATAAGCTTACCAAGTTTGTTCAAATGGTGACCCTCGGGTCACATTTGGCCCCGCTCCAAGAGTCACATGTTTTACATAGACATGTATAGGGAAAAACTTAAAAAATCTTCTTCTCTGAAACTGCAAGAGCCAGAGGTTTAATATTTTGCATTTGCTATAAGCTTGTGGTCCTCTACCAAGTTTGTTCAAATGGTGACCCAGGGGTCACATTTGGCCCCACCCCGGGGGTCACAGTTTTACATAGGCTTGTATAGGCAAAAATGAAAAAAATCTTCTTCTCTGGAACCACATGGCACAGAGCACGCATGTATTACATGTAGCATCAGCTTATGGTCCTCTACTAAGTTTGTTCAAATGCTGACCCTGGGGTCAAATTTGTCCCCGCCCCAAGGGTCACAGTTTTACATAGAACTTATATAGGATCTTTTTTTTTAAAAATCTTCTTCTCGGAAACTACAAGAGCCAGATGTTTGATATTAAACATTTATTATAAGCTTATGGTCCTTTACCAAGTTTGTTCAAATGGTGACCCTGGTGTCACATCTTGCCCCGCCCCGGTGTCACAGTTTTACATAAATGCTTGTATAGGGAAAAACTGAAAAAATTCTTCTTCTCTGGAACTGCAACAGCTTAAGGTTTAATATCTTGCATTTGCTATAAGCTTATGGTCCTTTACCAAGTTTGTTCAAATTGTGACCCTCGGGTCACATTTGACCCCGCCCCAAGGGTCACATGTTTTACATAGACATGTATAGGGAAAAACTTAAAAAATCTTCTTCTCTGAACTGCAAGAGCCAGAGGTTTAATATTTTGCATTTGCTATAAGCTTATGGTCTTCTACCAAGTTTGTTCAAATGGTGGCCTATTGGTCATATTTGGCCCCACCCTGGGGGTCACTTTTACTTAGGCTTGTATAGGCAAAAGCTGTTTTTATTTTTTTTTTAGTTTTTAATTTGATTTTTTTTTTTTTTTTTTTTTCAATTGCAATTTTTTTTTATTTATTTATTTTTTTTTTTAAATTGTTCCAATTTGTTTTAAATATTTTTTTTTTTTTTATTGATTTTTTTTTTTTTATTATTGATTATTTTTAAAAAAATTAATTTTCTTTTTTTTTCTAATTTTTTTTTTTTTTTTTTCATTTTTTTTTTTTTTTTTTTTTTTTTCATTGATTTGATTTTTTTTTTTTTTTAAATTTTTTCATTATCTTTTTAATTACTTGACACTTACTTTAAAATTTCTTGTCGGCGCTAATTATCCTAAATGCCTTGTTGAATTTCGACGAAACTTTGCAGGAAGCATCGGTAAGATGTCTAGTTGTGCATATCACGCTTTTGTTCCAGTTTGCTGATTTTTGACGGAGTTATGGCCCTTTGACATTGTTATTTTAAATTTCTTGTCGGCGCTACTCCTTAAACGGCTTGTTGGATTTCTACGAAATTTGGCAGGAAGCTTCAGTATGATGTCTAGTTGTGCAAAGCGCGGGATATCAATGAAATACTGGACAATTTCGAAAACTAGCTAGATCTTGTTAGTAATAACAGAGTTATGGCCCTTGATTTGTTGAAAAATTCTATATTGTATTTTTCTTTGTTAAATCTATAGGAGAAGAGAGCTATATCTAGCTATATCTATCTAAATCTATAAGAGCTGTTTTAGCCAGTAGAGCGTCCACAGGCCCTCTTGGGCCTCTTGTTTTTAGGTTGTTGTTGTTGTTTTTAGGTCATTGTTGTTGTTTAGGTTGTTGTTGAGGTCATTGTTGTTGTTGTTGTTGTTGTTCCATCATTGCTGTTGTCGTTCAGATCGTTGTTGTTGTTGTTCAGATCGTTTTCCCTGTGATATTGAGGCGAAGCATAAAGAATTTAAAGGACACACGACAATCTATGTTTTTTAAAAACTCACGGCGTCCCGTTACTTTTTCTTCTTATCTTGTATTTGTTCAATCAAAAAATATTATTTTAAAGAACAGTACGGAGCGAATTGTTCTTGCATAATAGTAACTGTTAACTATATTGCACCAATAATATATTTAAACCTATGGTAGAATAATAAGGAAACAAGAAATGTCACTAAGTGACAAATGCCCCCAAAGTGGTTTTGATTTTTGACCTCTAAGTGTGACCTTGACCTTAGAGCCACGAATCTGGATTTTGCGCGCGACACATAGTCTTGTTGTGGTGAGCACTTGTGCCAAGTTATTTGAAAACCAGTCCATGAATGTCGGAGTTATTAACCGGACACGAAAGCGCTTCTTTTTTTACCTTTGATCTCTAAGTGTGACCTTGACCTTGAAGCCACAGACCTGGATTTTACGCCTGACACGTAGTCTTGTTGTGTTGAGCACTTGTATCAAGTTATTTGAAAATCCGTCCAGGAATGTCAGAGTTATTTACCGGACACGATTGTACGGACTGACTGACGGATGGTGCGACTAATATATGCCTCCCTTTGGGGCCATAAAAAAAGGCATAAGCGCGACAAATAGTCTTGTTGTGTTGGGCACTTGTGCCAAGTTATCTGAAAATCTGTCCAGGAATGTCAGAGTTACTGACCGGACACGATTGTACGGACTGACCGACTGACGGTGCGACTAATATATGCTGCCCTTCGGATCCATAAAAAATCAAAGTACCAAAGGTACTGAGAGCATGGTGAACTATGATTTGTGCATCCATGTAATGGAAGGTTTCATTCCAACCAATGGATGGACTGAAAATGTGTCAACTCTTCTTAATAACAATACATAATTGCATGTAATAATACATCAATGCATTGTTTAATGTATCTGGAACTAAGGCGATTAAAACAAGATAAGGTAAGTATATACAGGAATAAAGAAGGGAACAAAAGGAATGATTGGTTATAATGAAAATTAATCTTCGAAACGCTTCATCATCTTCACAGGTGTTGAAGTGTATCAAAAACATCACCAGTCAACACCTATCAAAGTTTGAGTCATTAGAAATGAATATAGCGTCAAAAAGGTCAAGACAGCTAATTTTGCCAATTCAAGGGGAGGTAATTCATAGACCCTTTGACCAACATAGCTGAATTAAAATAGGAAACAACCTTGCATTGATATCGACCTACTTTGCAAGTATGATTAAAATCAAATGAACACGAGTGTAGTCAGTAGTCAGAGTGTAGCTGAAAGACAGCCATATCCCCCGCTGCACAAAGATTTATAATATACAAATTTAAACATGGAATGTAACTGTAAAATGACAAATTCTCCCTGAAGCTTCCGTGTTCCAAAAAGTGTGACCTTCAACTAAAAGAACATATGTTTTAAATACAACTTGTAGTAGAGACATACAGACTACACATATACAAAACATAACTTATAAATCTTTGTGCTCATTTGATTTTAATCTCACAACTCGGAGTATCCCTGATCTCGGGATACCGTTGTTATTTATTCTCACAACTCGGAATACCACTGGTCTCGGGATAGCGTTGTAGTTCATTCTCACAACTTGGAGTACCACTGTTCTCGGGATACCGTTGTGATTTAATCTCACAACTCGGAGTGAACATGATGTTCATACACAATTATTTCGTTGTTATATTTTTCAACCATGTATGTGAACGCTACTGAGGATTTCACGATTCATATCACTAATTGTAATTTTTACGTGGATTTTTTTTAAGTTGGCAAATCGTTTGTTGACAATAATCACCAAAGTCACGGTAAATTTCGTTTACTACCTTAGGCCTAAACAAAAAGTATTTTGTTTCCTGTCACCCAACCGAATCGCCGTTTTTACCCTCGACACAACCACTTTTACCCCTTCATTTTTGTGTTGCTTTGTTGTGTTTTGGCCTTAACAGAATATAATTCAGTTTTGCACGTAATTTGAAAATTGTAATAAAAGGTAACATATTTGTGTTTAGATCTACTCTTGTTCTCTCAATGCTACAGTCATACGTTCGAGTCCCGCTTGTTTCGCGTTTGCACATTACATAATGTTTGACAGCTACTCACTAACGCGCGGCAGGACTGTGGTTCTACGAGTTTGTTTCAAAACAGATGAGGTCTACCTCTACCTCTACCAAATTGACGCATAGATAAAAGTCGTAAAAATCTTTAAAAAAATTCCCCCACTCTTCACACACACACACACACACACACAATTTGTTTTCCGACTTAAGTCTAAAAGGGAGTACATCAGGCCTTTTATGGGAGTCTATAGGTGTCCGATTTAAAATTGACAAATATTAATATTTTATTCTACATGACCAAAACATAATGAGCGTATAAAATCTTTTATGTGCAAAGAATTTCATTCTGCACAGTAATACGTGCTATCCTAGGTGACGCACCAGGGTTAATTTTAGCATATTACGTGCGAGTCCACCCTAGCTATATGGTGTTCTGAAACTTTAGACATTAACAAAATGGTTCTAGCTTCACATTTTGATTGATAGTGTTTTCTATCGTGAACTGGAACAATTTTATAATTTAAGCTGTTTCTAGAAAAATCCTGATGTACCCCTTTTAAGACCATTGGGTATGAATTAAACAAACTTTTTTGCATAAAAAAAATATAATTAGAATAAAAACAAGAGGCCCAAGAGGGCCTGTGGATGCTCTACTGGCTAAAACAGCTCTTATAGATTTAGATAGATATAGCTAGATATCTTCTCCTATAGATTTAACAAAGGAAAATACAATACACTGGTCAAAATTGCTAACCGGTCATTTTATTATTTGGAATATTATATCAAATATTGTATATTTTGAGTTGATATTTCATACAAATAAATATGAGCAGCAAACAAAACAATCAATACACTTTGTAACTTCAAAATCCGCACTTCCGGTCTCGTGACTTATTTTGGCGCGAAATCGCATTATTCTCCCGTGCTGCACGAGGTAAGATTTGAACATGTGTTTGTGTTCTCGGAATTGTTTATCGTTTCAATCCCAAACAAAAACTTACTAAAAATTAAATAAAAAATGCGTCGCATGACAACGGAAGAGCGTGGACGGGCCGTCGGTATGATTATTGCTGGTACTTCGATTCGGCAGGTAAAGGACATTGCGTAATTTGTTCATTTTTATTAATTTATTTAATCGATTTTCTACGTTTTATTTTCTCTTTTTCAAGTCCAGTATTGTGTATTATAATATTCCTCATCCTTCCGGCAGGTTAGTTTATTCATAAGTTTACTTGTCTGTCCGTCCGTCCGTCCGTCTCTTCGTTTGTTTGTTCGTACATGATTCTGTCTAACCATGTTCATTATTTCTGAAAAAGTCGCAAGCATGAGTTGTTTTATATGTATAGGTAGCCAGAACAGTCAACAGAAGTTTTTCAACAATTCACGACCTTTGGCTCAAGTACAATCGCACCGGAAGTGTTGATGACCTTCACCGAAGGCCAAAAAGACGTGTGACAACGCAGCGTCAAGATCGCTACATCCTTGTAACACACCTTCGTAATAGAAGAATAACAGCGACTGATACTGCCAGACGTTTAATAGGCGTCCATAATAGAAACTTGAGTGATCAAACAGTACGAAATCGACTACGGATCATGGGATTGAGAGCGAGAAGACCTTTTGTGGGATTAGTATTGACTGGAAGACACCGGCGAATTCGTCTTCAGTGGGTCAGAAGGCATTTGAGGTTCACCAGAGCAGACTGGGCAAATGTCGCCTTTACAGATGAGTCCAGATTTAATCTTCAGAAGTCCGACGGTAGAGAGCGAACTTATCGACGACTTGGGGAACGATATTCGGATAATTGCGTCAACGAAAGATCTCATTTTGGAGGAGGGTCAGTGATGGTTTGGGGAGGTATTAGTTTGCACACTAAAACTGATATGGTGGTTGTTCGAGGAAACCTGAACGCAGACCAATACCAGCAACAAATACTTCGACCAACGCTTATTCCCCATATTCGCGCTAACCGTGGGATGACATTCATGCAAGACAATGCACCTTGCCATACTGCAAGAACTACCCGTCAGCTACTTCAGGGCAACAACATTCGAACAATGGAGTGGCCGCCATGTAGTCCGGATTTAAATCCAATCGAACATGTGTGGGACGAAATCGACCGTCGTGTGCGACAGTTACCAAGGCAACAACATATTGCTGACCTCACAAGGGACATAGTCAATGTTTGGAATAACATACCTCAGCGTTTTCTACATAACTACATAAATTCCATGCGACAACGCTGTTTAGCTGTTGTACGCGCAAACGGCGGTCATACGCGATATTGATTTTTGTAAATTTTGAAATTACTGGTATCTATGAATTTCGATAAAATAAACTTCTTTGAAATTCATAAAATACTTTGCTTTACTGATGTGATTACTTATAGAACATTTTTCAATACATTTATTTCCAATTTCACATATATTATTTTTTTCTGAGACAAATAAATAAGAAAATAACAAGTGATCGGTTAGCAATTTTGACTAGTGTATAGCATTTTTCAACAAATCAAGGGCCATAACTCTGTTATTACTAACAAGATCTAGCTGGTTTTCGAAATTGTCCAAGATTTCATTGATATACTGCGCTTTGCACAACTAGACATCATACTGAGGCTTCCTGCCAAATTTCCTAGAAATCCAACAAGCCGTTTAAGAGGAGTAGCGTCGACAAGAAATTTAAAATAAAAATGTCAAAAGGCCATAACTCCGTCAAAAATCAGCGAACTGGAACAAAAGCGTGATATGCACAACTAGACATCTACCGATGCTTCCTGCAAAGTTTCGTCGAAATTCAACAAGGCATTTAGGATAAGTAGCGCCGACAAGAAATTTTAAAGTAAGTGTCAAGTAATTAAAAAGATAAAGAAATTTTTAAAAAAAAAAAAGAAGAAAATTCAAATCAATTAAAATAAGCTTATAGCAAATGCAAAATATTAAACCTCTGGCTCTTGCAGTTTCAGAGAAGATTTTTTAAGTTTTTCCCTATACATGTCTATGTAAAACATGTGACCCTTGGGGCGGGGTCAAATGTGACCCGAGGGTCACCATTTCAACAAACTTGATAAAGGACCATAAGCTTATTGCAAATTCAAAATATTAAACCTCTGGCTCTTGTAGTTCCAGAGAAGAAGTTTTTTTTTCAGTTTTTCCCTATACAAGCATTTATGTAAAACTGTGACCCCCGGGGCGGGGCCAGATGTGACCCCAGGGTCACCATTTGAACAAAATTGGTAAAGGACCATAAGCTTATAGCAACAGCAAAATAATTAAGGCTCTTGCAGTTTCAGAGAAGAAGATTTTTTAAGTTTTTCCCTATACATGTCTATGTAAAACATGTGACCCTTGGGGCGGGGCCAAATGTGACCCCAGGGTCACCATTTGAACAAACTTAGTAGAGGATTATAAGCTGATGCTACATGTAATACATGAGAGCTCTGTGCCATGTGGTTCCAGAGAAGAAGATTTTTTTCAGTTTTTCCCTATACAAGCCTATGTAAAACTGTGACCCCCGGGTTGGGGCCAAATGTGACCCCTGGGTCACCATTTGAACAAACTTGGTAGAGGACCACAAGCTTATAGCAAATGCAAAATATTAAACCTCTGGCTCTTGCAGTTTCAGAGAAGAAGATTTTTAAAGTTTTTCCCTATACATGTCTATGTAAAACATGTGACCCTTGGGGCGGGGCCAAATGTGATCCGAGTGTCACCATTTGAACAAACTTGGTAAAGGACCATAAGCTTATAGTAAATGCAAAATATCAAACCTCTGGCTGTTGTAGTTTCCGAGAAGAAGATTTAAACAAGAGGCCCAAGAGGGCCTGTGAACGCTCTACTGGCTGTTATACCATTGATGAATCGAGTCGTACTACATGGTGTCTGGAGTGCACACAAGGTTTTTCAAGTATTTGACCTAGTGACCTAGTTTTTGACCCCATGGGACCCATTTTCGAACTTGACCAAAATATAATTAAGACAACATTTCGACAAAGTTTCATCAAGATCGGGTCAGAAATATGGCCGCTAGAGTGTAATAGTGACCTAGTTTTTGACCCTGTGTGACCCTGTGTGACCCATTTTCGAACTTTAGCAAGCTATAATTGAGACAAATATTCTGACAAAATTGCATCAAGATCGGGTCAAAAATATGGCCTCTAGAGTGTACACACGGTTTTTCCAAAGTTTGACCTAGTGACCTAGTTTTTAACACCATGTGACCCATTTTTGAACTTGACCAAGATATAATTAAGACAAACATTTTGACAAAGAGTGTACACAAGGTTTTTCCAATATTTGACCTAGTGACCTAGTTTTTAACCCCATGTGACCCATTTTCAAACTTGACCAAGATATAATTAAGATAAACATTCTGACAAAGTTGCATCAAGCTCGGGTCAAAAATATGGCCTCTAGAGTATACACAAGGTTTTTCCAATATTTGACCTAGTGACCTAGTTTTTGACCCCACATGACCCATTTTCGAACTTGACCGAGATTTCATTGAGACAAACAATTAAGATAAACATTCTGACAAAGTTGCATCAAGATCGGGTCAAAAATATGGCCTCTAGAGTGTACACAAGGTTTTTCCAATATTTGACCTAGTGACCTAGTTTTTAACTTCATGTGACCCATTTTCGAACTTGATCAAGATATAATTAAGATAAACAATTTAACAAAGTTTCATCAAGATTGGGTAACAAATATGACCTCTAGAGTGTACACAAGTTTTTTCAAGTATTTGACCTAGTAACCTAGTTTTTGACCCCACATGACCCATTTTTGAACTTGACCGAGATTTCATTAAGACAAACATTCTGACAAAGTTTCATCAAGATCAGGTCAAACATATGGCCTCTAGAGTGTACACACGGTTTTTCCAAAGTTTGACCTAGTGACCTAGTTTTAACACCATGTGACCCATTTTTGAACTTGACCAAGATATAATTAAGGCAAACATTTTGACAAAGTTTCATCAAGATTGGGTCAGAAATACGGCTTCTAAAGTGTACACAAGGTTTTTCAAGTATTTGACCTAGTGACCTAGTTTTTAACCCCATGTGACCCATTTTCAAACATGACCAAGATATAATTAAGACAAACATTCTGACAAAGTTGCATCAAGCTCGGGTCAAAAATATGGCCTTTAGAGTGAACACAAGGTTTTTCCAATATTTGACCTAGTGACCTAGTTTTTGACCCCACATGATCCATTTTCGAACTTGACCGAGATTTCATTGAGACAAACATTCTGACAAAGTTTCATGATGATTGCATCAGAAATGTGGCCTCTAGAGTGTACACAAGCAAAAGTTAACGGACGACGGACGACGGACGACGGAAGACGGACAACACACCATCCCATAAGCTCTGCTGGCCCTTGGCCAGTAGAGCTAAAAAAAAAATCATATATAAGTCTATGTAAAACTGTGACCCCCGGGGCGGGGACAAATTTGACCCCAGGGTCACCATTTGAACAAACTTAGTAGAGGACCATAAGCTTATGCTACATGTAATACATGAGAGCTCTGTGCCTTGTGGTTTCAGAGATGAAGATTTTGTAAAGTTTTTTCCTATATGTCTGTATGAAAAACATGCAAAACCTCAATATACAAACTTTGGACCCCCGGGGCACGGCCATTTTTGACACCGGGGACTTTATTTGAACAAACTTGATAGTCTAGGCATTGGCGATCATTTTAAAAGAAAAACTGTTGAAATCTGTCCAGCGGTTCTGGAGAAGAAGATTTTTTAAGGTTTCGACCATATATGGTAATGGCAGCCATCTTGGATGTAGCGCTGACCTAATTTTAACAAATCTAAAAAGCATTCAACTAAGGATCATCCACGTGAAGTTTGGTCAAAATTAGCCAAGCGGCTTTTGAGGAGAAGTCGTTTGAAGAAAAGTTAACAGACGACAGACGACGGACGACGGACGAAGGACAACACACCATCCCATAAGCTCTACTGGCCAACTGCTGGCCCTTGGCCAGTAGAGCTAAAAATTGTCTTTTGCTCAGATTAGAACCCCGCTCGCTTTATAATCCATAATTTTATGGGACTGCCGCTCTCCCGACTGAGCTAATAATCCTTTACAAATTTTGATGATCTATAAGGTATTTATTCTAAAACCGCAGTGTCCGAATGATTTATACAGTCAGATCTTGTTGATTTGCATTCGGTCTCGCCGACACGATCGGCACACGTATTCAGGATTATTTTATGACCGAAACAGTTATTTTAACTTCATAGCAAGGGAGGTAAAGACTTCAGAATATTACACCGCGTTCTTCAAAATAAGCTGAAGAATAGGCAGCAACAACTTTTTACAAAGGATAGTAGCTTATGCGATAACCATTACTGACCAAACCTATTAAATATTATATGAAGACTATAAAGGCCATGTATATTTCTTAAATATATAAATCCAAGAAAGATGGAAGATATGCGTTTGCTGGTGTTGCAACAAGAGAAATAAATTATAAAATTAACTGGTTACAAATCTCAACCACTACAGTAGGAACGCCACGGACCTATAACGTATCAGTTCTGTTCGCATTTTAACTCCGCGAACATGGACTATTTCTTTGTATTTTACGGACTATTTTACGAATTTTCAATTAAAACAGACGCCATTTTTTTTCACTGAAATTGGGCGCGCTACGTCGGCGAGCACTACGGGTACCTATGGGGTCTAACAACACGCGTACAGTGTTTCATACCGTAGATTATGTAAAAACTAATACCTTACCGGACGAAATAACATCCCATTATGTGTCAACACTGTGGTGAATCTACATACAGTGGGCTGTTAGCCTCACAACATCGCCGATTCAGTTCTAGATCCACGGACTCCACGGACTAAACGGGTGTTCCGGGACATCGACTACACGGACATACTGACACGACACTTCAACGACCGACTCCAAACATGTAAGACCTATTATTATTATCTCTGTATTTATTATATTCTATGTGATGACCACTCGGTTCACCACACTGGCGACGAGGATAGTCTTCGAACTCACTCATTGCGTTCAACATATAATTATGTTGAAAATCTTTTAATTTGTATTTATCGGAAATTTTCATGCTATTTTACGGGACACATGCGTGTTTCGTATTTCTTCATTTGCTTTTGCCTTTAGTAAACGGCAATTGTGCCTGCGTATTATTCGCATTCACGACATATTTCGACGTTATTTTTCGACGTTATTTACGTTGAAATATTAAGGTTTTTGTACTTAGAATTTTTTCGCCCACGTCTACATGTGCGAAGCACGTGTATGAAGCACGTGTTCGAGAAATATTTAATTTCTCAGTTCTTATATTATTATCTTATTTTTTAGTATATCTTATTCCATTCAATTGGATATAATGTCTGATTCAGACAATGTTGAGGAATATGGGGATCAATTGCTTACCCCTCCAGGGAAAGGTCAAAAGAGGAAGTCATTCCCCCACAATGGGCTGAAAACATGGTGGCAGCCTTAAAGTCCGTAGTGGAAGACCATACGGAAAAAAATTGATAATAGTATCATAGAATTGAAAAAATGCTTGTTGGACAAGGTGAAACGTGTGGAAGAGCAAACTTGCGACTCCATCACTTCCATCACTTCTTTTGAAAAAAGAATGAGTAATGAACTCACTTTAGTCAATGACAGTATATACTCACTAAACAACCAAATGGAGGACAGACGAAGACAAACAAATGACCAAATGACAGATTTTCAATCCTCCATACATTCGCTTGACGAGAGAATTAGTGACGCCTTTATGAATTCGGAAAGGGCGGCCGAACGAGTAGCAGAACGTGTAAGTCACAATATCGTTACTAAATTCATGAGGGATCAAGAATCCCGGGAAAAAGTTTTGGGGGTTATTAATGGTCAAGCTTCGAGACATCTCTCAAATTCTCGTTCTCAATCATTCAACCTTGAAACCCCCACATTCTTGCACACCTCTGTAAACACTCCAAGTTTGCATGAAGACCATGCCACCCCATCATTCATGCAGAAGGGGGGACCCTAACACAAACCAAACCAAGTTTCTAATTTACCAGGCCCAATGGAAGTTAAGGCCAAAATTAACAAACCACCGTCCAGTGTTCAGATATCGGTGCAAAAAGCCCAAGCACTTCCGTCAGTGTCACAACACCAACCGGTAATTGTTAATGATACGTTAACGTCCATGCCATCAGCGTCCAATTTCATATATGGGGAATACACCCCTATGGCACAACCATCATCTGCCAATATTACCAGTAGTGTTGCCACACCTGTTACTCTCCAACCGACAGTAACAACTTCTACCTCATTAAATAACCCCTCAAATTTGCAGACACCAACAAGCTTAGATAACCTGTCTTACCCAACAATTGTAACACCAGCTACTGGTTACCCAACCGTTAACCAAGCCCCGGTTAATCCTTTCCCAAATTTGTACGCGGCACACTATCCGGTACCACCTCCACATTTTGGTAATGTGAGTTCAGCTCCTTACCCTATGCCACAATCACAATTTGGCAGATCTGCACCTTACACAGTGCAGCCCCCACAGCTTAACACTACATATCCAACAGCACAACCACCAGGGTTTCCACCGCTACAGCTTACACAAATTAGTGTACCGCAGCCAGCATACACTAGTGTAACACCAATCCAACCTGGTTATGAACAAACTTATGGCTCCACCAAACTCGTTGAGGTCACAAAATCTCCAGATATACCACAACCTGCGCCAGCACACACTGTGTTGCCGCCACCAGGTTTTAAACCAGCGCACACTGTGTTGCCGCCACCAGGTTTTAAACCAGCGCACACTGTGTTGCCACCACCAGGTTTTAAACGCCACCCATCAGTCCCCGTTGACATCAGTCATGTAACACCCCAATCAAGTGGGTTTCCATACCAAGGTCACAACTTCTCAATGCAGATACCCACTAACCTTATGATCAATGTCAAAGCACCTACACATCTCTCTGCAATTGACACCAGCAGTGTTTCAGTGTGTATGACATGCAACATCTCCAACTCAGATACCTGCACACCTGAACCACTAACTGTAGGTACCTCGCAAATGGTCAACTACACGCCAGTATCAGGTACTCGTGCAACAGTTGCGAGTAACCCAATAATAAAGTACACCCCCGTCACAAGTACTTATACATCAGCTGTAAGTTGCACAGTTGCTAATACACCAGTTGAAACGGACATTGCTGTACAGAGCTCCAAAGTCAACCACCCTGACATACACCATCGTTTCTCAGAGAGTGTTTGCAATGAAATCCCAAAATCAATGGATTTAGACCAGCGCCCCGTCATTTATCAGAGAGTGCCAGTAAGTGCTGTATCTTTTGATAGATACCGCTTCAAAGCTAATGTACAGTTGCATCGTCCAGACTCACAAGGGGGAGGAGATTCATGCATTGCATATTATCGTGTCCGCCGCCACCTCACTTTGTTCAATGAAACTGACAGTTACGATAGTTTCAAAACAGAATGCATCCCAGTTGGCGCTCCAACGGGAACACCGCTTGATACACATTGTAAATCGGCTGTTTCCGGTTACAGAAATCGGGTTGACTATTGTGGATTCTCTCGCAACTTAAATGGTGCCACCATCTGGCACGCTGTAGTTTTTGGATGCGTTAGTTCCTACTCTCCAAACTGGTTATTCTCGCGGTAAAGATTATCTTGCTTTCTGTGATGCAGTCCACAGATGGTTAAATTGTAGTGCATGTTTTGTATTCTGGACTATGACGTGGGCTATGTCACAATTGGCCACTCGGGTCCTGTTTTTTCTGTGGAGGTTACGAGATTCAGATAAGAGGGGAGGAGAAGTAGAAGTTGGTTAATCTGCATTCAGCATTACTCGAGTGATTTGTAAATAGTTCAAGCATTATTGTTTTCATAGTTTTCCTCATATTGTCACCCTTCCATCACATTTGTGGTCCATTATAAACATTTTCGTAGTTTTAGTTGCCATGTGTTGGTGGAGTGGGTGGTTGATTACTTGAATTACTTTTACAGTCGGCCAGTTGAGTCAGTTTAGGTCATACTCTGTATTGTTGTCATTTAGTTAGACGGTCGTTGAACTGACTTTCTATCTGGTAATCAGTACAGAGGTTTCTAAATTATATCGATTGGATTGCTTTAATGCAAATTCAAGTTGTTGTTCTTTGCTAGCTTAGACGGTCGTTGTACTGGCTTTCTAGTACAGACCAATGACATAATTATCTCTGCATGTATACACTTATATTCAACTCTCACCTTCTTTCACCCATTTCATTCATAATCATGCTAACATAACTAATGTCACCCATCCTGTATATAAATCGCATTCATTATAGGAGTTGTCAATGCTCCTGATTTCCTTTGTAAGTCACCATCATAAGTCTTCAATATATTTCACATTATGTCGTATATGGTGAAGCTTCTTCTGTCGGAGTAGTTCCGCTAATTTGACAAACCTAACTACAAATAACCACGTAAACATGTGGCCTATAACCTTTCTTCTCGACTAATATTTCAGTAACTCTGCATCTGACCATCCTTTACATGTCCCATTAAGCACTCGACTCGCCATTTCATATTTCGCGTATAAGAACCCTTATTACTCCAACTACATCGTCTAAACTTAGGCGAACACTGCATGATACATCGACGTACAGGATTATTGAATATTCAACAGTTAAAACACAGTTTACTAATTGCGTAACAATAATCACTGGTATTCTAACAAACTAATTAACAACTATATGGATCTACAACATCATTCCTTGCTGTGTACATGTATGTCTGTTAACGATGCCTGCATCATCGGTCTACAATCCCATATTGAAAGGAGCCTACGCCTTCCTCCTTCATTCATAAGTGGGTGGAGTGTGGTGAATCTACATATGGTGGGCTGTTAGCCTCACAACATCGCCGATTCAGTTCTAGATCCACGGACTAAACGGGTGTTCCGGGACATCGACTACACGGACATACTGACACGACACTTCAACGACCGACTCCAAACATGTAAGACCAATTATTATTATCTCTGTATTTATTATATTCTATGTGATGACCACTCGGTTCACCACAACACGATGCAGTGTTGGTGACTGACAGGTCACCGTGACATAATTTGACACGTGAAACTGACATGTTGTTGCAAGTTGGATTTGGGATTACTGTCTGCTGCTGGAGGTCCATGATCAAGGTATTTGTTTTGTCATTGAAATGTGTTTGTTAATAAAAAGTACACACCACTTTTAGATCGTGCATATTTAAACATTGGCCAAATACAGTGCCTAAAAAAGTGGTGTATACTGTATAATAGAAAGTTCATAATTACTATAAGTGTTTTTCGTGTACTCCGATCTTTCCAGTAACTGGATGTACTGTAAACTGTAGAACGTTTCGTGGAATAAAACAATTGCTAGTAGAAATGCTATCAATGTCCTCCGCACTCCGCACCCACCCAAGTACGGTAGATGGGGGTGTGGGGGTAGATGGAGCTTGCATACCGAAAACAAGGAGGGGGTAAGACAACTAGAAACCCCCTCCACTCCGACCCCCACCCCTCAGATGCATGAATGTAAATTGTTAGCGTTGTCTCTATATCGTTATGTTATCCCCATTTTCTCGCACATTCGTGAATACATAACCCGATACAACTACCATTGAAACAATGTAATCTGCCATAGACATTTGACTGAAATCGGTCAGATTCATATTTATGTACAGTAAAGTTTTGAGGCAAGGAAGTGATTTTGAATTGACATTTATTTACATTTATTACATACTTTCTGTTGCGAAAAAAACAACGCAATTTCGAGAAAGTACATTTCAATAAAAGCCTTTAAGGAGGTGAAGCTACTACGCTTGCCTCCAGTGTGGCTCAAAAGAAGTGACTATTCCATGGGCTGGAAATATGCTGTGAAAGTGGAACAATGTTTTTAATGGATCTCCAGTTGGGCTACATTATATTTTACATGTATAATGAATGATGAGAGATGTTTTTATTACATTAACCATGTTATTGAGCACAAGTAGTATTCATGCTTTATTCAATTTAGTTTTTCTTTTATCTTTTCTTTTTTAAATATGTTACATTATGTATAACAAAGGATAAAATATGTCTGTTTGATCATTGACATTGGATTGATGTTGTTTTCAGAGAGGCCTCAAATGTGAATCGTGCCCTTGAGCAGCTCTAAGTGAATTGATACTGACGACTTCAGAATGTCAAGCCGTATTAAATGCCATTGGATCATATGGAGGTAAGAGCCTTTTTAAAAATTGTTTGCACTTGTGTAGTTCTTTAAATGGAGTTTGTGTTATGCTTGCACGGTGCTGTTTAAAGTTAGAGTAAAAAATGTTTTCAGTGATAGTGCAGCGTGATTGTCATATGAGCTCGTATAAACTACATGTACTGGATACATGCGAAAACAAGTTGTGTTAAAGGGACACTAGGCAGTCTTTATTTGTTTAAAACTTCTGGAGTTCGGTTAATTTTTCTGCATAGTTTGCATTTGTGCATCATTAATATTATTTATTAGAATAGTTCAGAAGAAATTGTTTTACACATTACTTACTGTTGATAATAGTGCACCTATAACATAGTTAAGTATTTGATAGAATAACGAAGACAAAATGAAACAGTTTTACTTAACTTTTAATGCAAGCAGGTTTAAATTTAAAATGTTACCAGGTTAACAAATGAAGATGCTAATGTTAAAGCTTGATAAATACTTCAAGATTGCCGTGTGTCCCTTTAACATCAACTCATTGGTCTATGTGATGGGTCTCCAATTTATTAAAGGGACACAGAGCAAATTTCCAATATTGTGTCTGTTTTACACATTTTCACATCAGAACAGACCACACATCTACAAAAGTGTCTTCTCAACTGCCCTATTTAATCATGTTTTATTTCTAAAACTAGCGGCATCACCAGATTTTGAGAAAGAAAATAAATAGTTGTATATTAATGTTTTCTCCCCATGTAAAATGACCTTACTAAGTCATTAAAGTAAAATATCATATGAACAAAACGTGTAAAATTTAACAATTTTAGATTTTTGGCAAGACTTGTATTTTATTCTAGTAAAAATGGCTTATAGAGCATTGCACCCTCTGTCAGATTTAACTTTCCTTATAATAGATTCTTGCTGTACTGTTGGGTTGAAAAATACATTAAAATGGTTCTATAATCATGTCAGTTCAATCATATACTAGTATGATACACAATATAATATGTATTGACTCTTTGCTTGATGTGCCATTTACTCAGTTTTGGTCAAGGGACGTTTATAGCATATCGGCTTTGAATCCAGTGAACACGGATTCAATTCTTACTGGCGCCACTGGGTTACTTCGATGTGTCCTGCTAGCCTCGTTCGTCTGATGGGAACGTAAACCGGATGGTCCTGTGTATCGGAGTCTGTCCTCCAAGCACGTTAAAGAACCATAGGTATCTAATCGGTAGTAAGCGTAGGGCAGGGCTACTGGATGCCTATGTATATTTCCTCCTCTCTTTGGGGCGGCTCGAAATAACCTAAACAACGTGTTGATGAGGCGTTTAACAATAATTAAATTTTAAACTGTCCCATTCCCCTAAACATACCCTAGCTCCCCCTCACAACACATAATTCAAATTGAATACTCGGCTCGACTTATATTAACTTTTTATTCTATGTCTTTCTTTTCTTTCAGTCTGCACGTCATGTGGAAGAAGACTCCATGTACACCACTGGCCAGAGTCAATGCTGAAGTTTATGTTCGCTCAATTATTTGCTTAATAAAGTATACATATGAAATAAAATATTGTCTTTATAATTATGTCTTCCACCACAAAGTGGTAGGTGAGACAGAATATATTTGGCCTTTCCGTTCGTCCGTCACAAATCAAAGCTAATTTCATAAAACTTCATACTTTGACTGCCTTTGGTGAAATGATAATCCCTGTTTATTTTGAAGTCAGTAGTTGAAAGGTCCTTTACCATGACCGGAAAATGAAAAGTATTACCCACAAAGTTTTTCCTATTACCTAAAGCAAATGTCATGAAACTTCATTGGTGGACAGTGGAAAGAGGATGATAGTTTAATTTTTAGGTAAAAGGTCAAGTTCCCTGCAGACATCCACTATCCAAGGATAAGCATATGTTACAATACACATGTTATAATATTAATGGTATAATATATGAATATTTTCTTGCACAATGTTGAATCCGGTAAAACAAGTGGTTTTGTTCACCGATACTGTCGCCTGTGAACCAAACCACTTGTTGTTAAATTACAGGATTCAACAGTGTGTAAGACATATTCCGATCATCCATTTTTTTTTTAAAATCATAAATTAAAAAAAATATATATTAAAACAAACAAAACATGCTATTTGATGAAAACAGACGTATTCAATTTTTCAAAGTAGCAATATTCGCAAAATATAGTAGATTTCAACTGCTTAAAACAAACATGTATTTTTTTTCAGGAAAAAATAATTCTACGAATATAGTATACTGTATGTTCAGGGAAATGTTTAATATGTCTGTTTTCAAATACTACAGATCGTAACGCACCGCACATGTATATTCAGTATTTACTTTCAATATAGTAGTGAGTATGACTGCGTTCTGGGACCATATAAATATAAAAGAATAATATATATAAATAATATATATAAATATATATATATAACAATATATGCCCTATAAATATAAACGACTCGCACTTTTTTTTGGTCCATTGACACAATGACATGTCCACGTTTATGTTATGAAATCTTCGAGTCTACACATAATCATGTTTGTTACTGACAGTAGCATGTCTGTTACTCGTCAGTCATTTATTTACTTGGTTAAAGGGACACATGCCAATCTTGCTTTCTTTAAAACCGCAATAGTTGATTAGTCGATGTGTGGTATATTGTTATTTGGGGGCACGTGGAGAGCGTGTCATACTGCAAATCCGAATCTCATACACCACTATATAGTGTTTTTGAGATGGCGGGGACTTATGGTTTATAGAATACTATAGAAATTAGATGCTGTTTCATTTATTTATTTATCAATTATACTTACTAGACTCTAAATATATTTTTTCAATGTCTACTTTTCGGCAAAAATAAAGTCCTTATAATCTGACGCTCGTATTAATGTACAAGTATTAGACCATGTCCATTCATTAGAAATATACTGCATTTCGCGCTTAGGGTCTCACACCACAATTAATTTTCCCATAGGGTTACTGTACAGCCTTTTCCAACATCTGAGCTTCAAAGCAGGGCAGCAGACATTGTTGTTGGTTTAATATCTTCAGTATAGCCAAGACCAGTAATTTAAAACAATAAAATACATAAGTTAGCCAGGTTTTTTTTTTTTCTCGCTCATGTTTTGTGAACCCATGGAAAATACAAAATTCATACACTATCTAGCTGAATATGTGGTGCTTAGGTCAAACAATTCTGAAATTTGAATGAAACCTCATATCAACATGGGATTTTCTGTATTATCTGTCTTTTACACTGCAGATGTATGCTAATGCAAAGAAAAACCTATTTTTCAAATTAAAAATTGCCTAAAATTGAGAAAAAATAGATTTATTTTCTGTTTTCCTTTTTGTCTCTAGGTCCGTGAGCTTTCAGGGGAGATAATAGAGGTGTGAGACCTGAAGAGAGTAAATAATTTTAGCAACATCATCCATAACATAACATTTAGTAGCTATGTGCAGTACCTATAAAATAAGACCATAAGCATGCTTCTATCATATTTACAAGTGAAATAATTCAGGATAATGTGATTGAGAGTAACGCGTGGATTCGACAAGTTCCCGCTGTGAAATAAAAGTCCAAAACATGTTTTCATAATATGTAGCATTTGTGTGATAACTACACCATTTGTGCCTCAATCTTCATGAGATTTTTACCACAATCTCCTTTTGTCATCTGCTATCTTATAATTATGATTAAAATAATATTAGTTCATATCATGGTATCAAACATATGTATTCAATGATCAACTGCTGAAATTTGAATAGGAAAAATATTTCTTTCTGTATCCATGGTAACAAGATAAAAGTCTAAAGTATACCAGTCAATAGCTATGCATTTAGATTCAACATGTCAAATTAACCCCCAAATAAGCTTAGGTCTGAGTATATGAAAAAATATGAAAGTCTGAGTATCACTTGAATTTTGGCGGTATTGTACCTTTACACCAAAAATCACTAATGAGGCACATATACATGTCACTGCAAACAATATCTTTTTCATCACCCTATAAGAAGAAATTCGCCTTCTAATCATATAGCAACAAGTTGACTTGACTTCCATACAAACCCGTTGTCCGATACGATTGTCTGTTATTGTATTACAATGGTTCAAACTGCCGTAAACGATACATACGTTACTGTCGTCATTTCAGTTTTTGGTGCTTAACAAACGTTTCTGTATTTAATATTCATCAACAGGCAACATAATCACATATTTTTCATAAGTAACATGACAAGTTCTTTTGTAATTCGATATGGTTGCAAAATTATTCAATCACCGGTGGCATTAGTCGTCATTTAAGATGATGTCGCTAGTTATGCTACGGAATAGTGTCATGCTATTGCAGTATGTTGCTTAGCAAACTTAAACAAACGTTGGTTCTTATAATAAGAAATGATTAAGCTGGCCTCAAAAATAGTTCAGGTTACGATATTTATGGCACTTTTTACAAAATATCGATTTTAAAGACCTAACGCTGTAGCGTATACAAAAGCGCGATACATACGTTAACCTATAGTTTAAATATTATAATTTAATTCAAGATTTCTGAAAGGCCGTTTAAGACAAAGTGTATTGTCATATGTGATAGCTGATTACTGCGTAGCTAAGAAATAACTACCAAATCAAACTGTTTACGATTATCAAAGAAGGAAATGATACAAACGTGATCGATACATACGATACTGTATTGTACTACTACGTCAGCATACGTCATCAATGACGCCGTCTTTACATGTTATAAAGTTGTATATACCGCCATGTTTCAACGTGATGCAGACATTTTAAACGAACCAAACTTTGAAAAAGTGTACGCTTCATCTAAGGTATATAAATGTCTCATGAATGTAAATTGTGTTGTGTTATTATTATTTAAATATAAAATGTGCTTCATAGTTTTAAATAAATTCACATGATATACTGCATTGTGTACATGAGTGTACATATGACTGACAAATAACAGTGATACATGATTCAACGTGATGCAGACATTTTAAACGAACCAAACTTTGAAAAAGTGTACGCTTCATCTAAGGTATATAAATGTCTCATGAATGTAAATTGTGTTGTGTTATTATTATTTAAATATAAAATGTGCTTCATAGTTTTAAATAAATTCACATGATATACTGCATTGTGTACATGAGTGTACATATGACTGACAAATAACAGTGATACATACAGGTAACGTATGTATCGCTTTAAATTAAAAGCACGTTTTGGTAGTGGAACTTGAAATATGGTAATAATAACATTGGAATAGCATGTTCGGTATGTTCATACGGTAAATAGAACAGAAAGGTATCTTCATTTTAGGTTTAATTTCGAGTTAGAGTTTTCTTTATATTCACAGTTGATATATCTTGGTATATGAAGTTCAGATTGAGTTGTCACTTATTTTCATAATGCTTAGTCCTTTAATTCAGTCTCACATAATTTATTTTAGTATATCTGACATTGAATGTTTACTATTTACCGGATTACATAATAAACACCATTGGTTTTATAAATCAAGATTATAGACTGTTCAGTAACGTATGTATCGATACCTACGTTATATGTTGCTCTCACTTCAGAATGCCGAAATCACGCAGTGAAATTCAGAAGGCGTATAGGGAAAGGCAAAAGGCAAAAGGCGCAGCGTTCCTAGACAAAGAAAAGGCAAGGCAACGCCAATATTACGTACCTGCAGATGAGCTTATCAGCAAGAAACGTACAGCTCGAAATAGCAAAGCTAAATTGAGAAACAGACTCAGTAGGTTGAGAAAACGACAGCAACAAGAAAATAACAATGCCAAGGAAGAGACAAGTGGTTATGAAACATTATATACCGAAAGTGACCAGGATAGAGAGCAGAGTATTGAACCCGGACCGAGTGTTTCAAGTTTTGGAAAACTAATCGTGAAATTGCCCAAAGTTGGAAAAGGTGTAAAGAAAATTAACGCACGCGCATTAAGTAGAGCACACAGAACAATAGGTACATTGAAAACTGAGGTGGACAAGTTAAAGCGTAAGATAAGAGCAAAAAATAAGAAAATCGAACGAATATCTAAGAAAACCAGACTAACTCAGTCAGACACAGGCCACTTGACACCTAACAAGAAAACATTAGCAGACTAGGAGTCACTCAGGCTAACACCCAAAAGGCAGCGACTTGTTAGAAGACAACTGCTAACGTGTAACGTTTTAATGAAAGAAATTCACGAGGCAAAGAAAGCATCTGGGCAGAAGAAAGTAAACAGCATTCATAGAATAATATCGGGAAAAGTCGCAAGAAAGTACAGATGCTTGAAAAGCATAAGTGATGGCACACAATTAAGCAGGCGTTCATTGGCACGTACATGTGATAAAAACATTGTAAGTAGAAAGGAACAACACCAGTCGCTATCAAAAGTTGTAGAAAGGTCAGTGGTTGACTTTTTGAACAGGGAAGATAACAGCCATACCCAGCCGGGAAAATCAGATGCAAAGAAAGTTGAAAAGCAGGTAGAGAAACAACAGACTAAGGTATTGACTGACTATTTAAAGAATCTGCAGGACAAATATAATGCTGAATATCCAGAGAATAAAATGTCACTGTCAACATTTGCACGTTTGAGACCTACAAACGTCCTATTGGCTTCATTCATATCAAGGAATACATGTCGATGTATACACCACCAGAACATGGCCTTGAAAGTGCAGTCATTGAGGAAAGCAGGAATACGTATTAGTGAAAACCCAGAAAACCTAATTGTACACAAAGATGATATGGATCAGCTTTTGCATGGTCTGCCTGAGAAAATTGTATACTGTGTATGGCAAAAGGTAGATATTGGCAATGGGAAAAAAAAGATGAAAATCGTTGAAAAAGAAGAAGGATTCAAAAATTCAGGCAAGATCTGACAAAACAGCATGTTCAACGAGTACGGCAACAGTACCAGCAAGTTAGACTGCTAAAGGAAACTCTCCCAGAAAATGAAATCATGGTGCAAATGGATTTTGCTGAAAATTATAGTTGCAGGTCTTTAAATGAAGTGCAAACCGCGCACTGGAACCAAACTATGGTGACCATTCACCCTGCGGTAGCATACTACAGAGAGAATGGAGAGCTGAAACATAAAAGTTATGTAGCCGTTAGTGACGAGATGTCACATAGTTCCAGCACTGTGTGTGCATTTCTGGACCACATAATATCTGAACTTAAAGTATTAAAACCCAATTTACACTTCATACACTACTGGACAGACTCACCGTCGTCACAGTACAGAAACAGATATGTTTTCCACACGCTGGCTAGACTTCAAATACTTTACAATTTGAGAGCGCGGTGGAATTATTTTGAGGTAGGTCACGGTAAGGGGCCATGCGACGGCTCGGTGGAACGACAAAGAGAATGGCAGACATGGCTATAAGACAAGGTCATGTTCAAATACAGAATGCCGAAGATTTTTATAGATGGGGAACAACATCCAGCATGTCAGCGAAATTTCTATATGTCAGCACTGACGAAACCAAACGAAAGCAAAACGAGATGAACTTGATCAAAACCAAACCACTAAAGGGTACGATGAAATTACATGCAGTAGGCATTAGTGACAATGATGAGGTGCTCATGACAAGAGAAACATCATGCTACTGCCAAGTATGTATATCTGGATCGTACTGTGACTCCTGGAAAAGGCAGGGCTTTTTTCAACAAATTTGGGAAGAGGCCCAGGCCTGTCCATTTTGGGAAAAAAGAACGCGCTTATTTCTCATTTTGGGAAAAATACAAGGTTTCATAAATTAAGTAAACATGGTAAATATGACCTTAATATACTTTATTTATATTGTCATCCATTATTTACCATAATTATTAACTTTTCCAAGTTGGAATTTACTTGGCAGCCAAAAACACACTGCAGAATTCATGCTTTTTCTCAAATTCTGAGAGACTGCTGTTTTCCGATTGGGAAATATTTCTGCCACAGTTGGAAAAAAACAGTCCAATTTTCTGTTGGGAAGAGGCCCTTTACAGGCCTCTGTTATATAAGGTAACAAAGCCCTGAAAGGGAAGAGTTCAAGTGTGTTATAGAAATGGAAACCAACGATTCGACGTCCAGTACTAGAACAGAACAACCAAGTGGACAGAATCAAAATGGTAGCACCACTGAAATACTTGGAGACATGAATGAAAACGCATCTGGCTCAGTAAATAGTAAAACATATTCATTGCATAATAGTATAGAAGTTGGCACTCTTGTCGCAGCGGTCTACGAAAAAGCGTGGTATATTGGTAGAGTCGAAGAAAAAGATGAAGAGGATGGAGACTTTCAAATCAACTTCATGGAAAAGGCAAAAGAAATGTTCAAGTGGCCTCAAGTGAAAGACTGTGTGTGGCGCGATTCTGATGACATCCTGTGTGTTGTAAAAACACTACAGCCGTCTGGGAAGTCAAAGAGGATTTTTAAGTTAAATCCTGACGAGAAAGAAACAATCAATGAATTGTTTCATTCTCACAGGATGTAAGCTTTATGATTAACTGTTGGTGATACGTACATTACCATCAAGCAGAGGAATCAGTTTTTATTGCGTGTTGCAAATGTTGTTTTTTCTTTTAAGTTTTGCTTTTACTGATAAAAAACACTGTGAATGTATAAATGTATCTGCCTTCTGTTCATGATGATTTACCAAGTTCATAATATCCTAAATGTAAGGCAGAATAAAATGTGATACATACGTTACACTAAGCGAATGCCGTGTCAGGTAACTGTAAGTATCATTCACTTTGTTTAGTTTCTGTGTCTGCAATTCACAAGAGATGCATTATTACCACGATAGTGTTTAAGCCTCTTCAAACGTCTGTTCTAAGCTAGTTGTAAGCATTTGGATTAATCGATATAATTTCGTAGACAATTTATTACTTATAAATTGAAGTACAGTTTAATACGATTGTTTTCTCATGAAAATGTATTTTTTACATATTAACATTAAAAGTAGTTTAAATAAACCATATTGAAGGTTTACTGACTTTACACGAAGTGATACCATGAAGTACATATATCCATATTCATTTTTGAACGTCAGCGATACATACGTTACCTTTTGCATAGTTACCTGATTTATAGTATGTTCAATGAACAAATGATATAATAACTATAACTATAAGTCGTTAAATTTATAACAAGAAAACATGACCTTTTCTTGAAGAATACTATTGTTGTAAACAGTGCGTTAAAATCACATGAAAAAAGACAACTATTCTTGTGTGTTCATTTTTAATGTTCAAATAAAATTTGGTTTCAAGTTATCGTGTTTGTTTCATTATCGCTGCCAGGAAAAAATAACATTATTGTCGTTATCTGTATGTTGTTTAATATTCTGTATGATAAAACGGTGATAATGTATAATGCATCATAACTTTCATCAGAGACAATTTTCATGGTGGATTTTTTGCAATTTTAATCTAGAAATGCTGAACTTTTAAAACATAAGTAACTTGTCAGTATACATTGAAGTTTATTTTTTGGATTTTTAATCTAGAAATGCTGAACTTTTAAAACATAAGTAACTTGTCAGTATACATTGAAATTTATTTTTTGGATTTTTACACGACTTATACGCGCCTCATTAGTGATTTTTGGTGTTTAACATAAAAATACACAAGAAACGCCACCAAATGTTGTATTTCTGTAATATATCTGCCATTTTTGTCTCAATCTGCATGAAAATTTCCCCAAACATGATCTGTGTCACCTGCTTTCAGGAAATGCAACACAATACATAAATACCCCATATAGAATAAAAATAACTGAAGCTGTAACTGTAACTGTTTCGGTAAAAAAATAAAAAATTCAAGAACTGCACCTCTTTCGACTAGATAACAGAAATACAATAATGAGAAATTCCACCTAGTAAACAGAACAGCAACATTATTTGTCTCTGTAATAAATATGGAGAACACCAACAGAAACTTGATAGTTGAAAGATACAACAACAACAGCAGCAGCAACAACAATCACTTATGTGATCACTGTCCAGTATGGCATACAAAGATGAGTTGTTGACAACTTTAAATTTGAGACATCAACAATATGGGAGATATATCAGATATATCAAATTAGATATCTGCTGTCTCTGTGATATTTCCTTACAGAAACATGTGGCTTCTGACACAATGCACATGTATACACCAGAAAACATCATGTTTTTATTTATCACATGAGTTGTCACGATTACACAGCTGTCAAAAAGTATACATACATGCACACAAATTGCTCGAAAATGTTATTATGAGATTTATATCAAATACCTGATATGGGCATATACTGGACACAATATATGCCAAACACATTCTTCATCTGTACCAACAACTAGTTGAAATTGTCCGACAAATCATTACTTTGAAACTAACATACAAATCAATTGAATCAAGGTGTATAACGGGCTTTAAAAAAGACGTCTGTGTGACTAGGATGAAAAATTAGCTACTCTTCAGGTCTCACACCACAATTACTTTTTACTGTACAGCGTTTTCCAACATCTGAGCTTCAAAGCAGGGCAGCAGACATTGTTGTTGGTTTAATATCTTCAGTATAGCCATGACCAGTAATTTAAAACAATAAAATACATAAGTTAGCCAGTTTTTTTTTTTTTCTCGCTCATGTTTTGTGAACCCTATGGAAAATACAAAATTCATACACTATCTAGCTGAATATGTGGTGCTTAGGTCAAACAATTCTGAAATTTGAATGAAACCTCATATCAACATGGGATTTTCTGTATCATCTGTCTTTTACACTGCAGATGTATGCTAAAGCAAAGAAAAACCTATTTTTCAAATTAAAAATTGCCAAAAATTGAGAAAAAATAGATTTATTTTCTGTTTTCCTTTTTGTCTCTAGGTCCGTGAGCTTTCAGGGGAGATAATAGGTGTGAGACCTTAGTGTAAATGTACCGAGATATTGCAGCGTTGCTGGTGACTTACAGTCAGAATTTCGATGAAAACAATTTGGGCGTTGTTTTTTGTTTGTTGTTGCTGTAAGTGTATAAAGATGCTATTTTGTTAGATTAGTGAATAGTGTAATGAACCGCTCAACTAACGAATGACATGACATGATTGTCTTTAAAATTTCATGGAACAACATCATGATATGGTTTTGGTCAATTGTCATGTCACATGTCATGTGATACTGCTATGTAGTCGCTCACAAATACCTGTTTATACCGGTCCTACTAAATACCGCTAAGGACCGCTAAGGACCACTAAGGAATCACTAAGGACCACTAAGGACCACAAAGGGATCACTAAGGACCACTAAGGACCACTAAGGGACCACTAAGGACCACTAAGAATGAATAAATATATTTAATTGATAATTAGTTGATAAACTGCATCTCAGGATAATTAAACGCATACAAAATCTCGCGCACAGACTGGCAAACGACAGGCAGAGAAAGTTAAAAACAATAGTTGACTTAAAAATAATATTGTAAAATGTATATATGTCTGTATCATACTTTTAAGGGGATTTGAATGTTAATAAACATGAAACAAACTAAAATTGTTGTTGTGTATCATTTACAGCGCCCTTTTACAGAGATACTAAGGTGTTATAAAAAGTGCTATTTCACATTCCTAAGGATTCGAGAAAATTCAAAAAGTCATTGTTTCGCAGTTCTACTTTCAAATATACTATATCAGTTTGAAAATCCAGGCCAACATTTAATATAATTGATAATTTAGATTATATATATATATTAACTTTATTCAGCATTAAACATTCAGTACAACGTTTATAGCCTACACACAATACATATTCAATACAGTGAGAACATCAAAAACATGGCATACAAAATCTACATTGAAGTTTACAGAGAAGCGTTATAGCTTTTTCTTTTTTTTTCTTTCCTTCCCTTTTTTTTTCTTAAATGGTGAAAAGGTTGAAATGTAGTAAAGAAATTTAAACTTGCATTTCATTTCGAAGTTTAAATGCATAACAAACATATTTTGATAAGCTTATAATTGTTCTGTTCGAGTTATTAGACATTAATCCATCAAATTTGTTTATCGTGGGCCATCTGCAAAAGTAAGGTTTAAAATAAGTGTCTTTATATTGGACATACAAGCAAAAAATGGTATTCGTTTTCTACTATATTTTGGGTACAATGTATACATTTCCTATTTTCTCGCGGGATATTTAGATATCTACCATTTTCAATGGCTAAATTGTGAGAGGGGAGTCGAAATCTACCCAGTGCTATTCGGAATTTGTTATCATCTAATAGGTTCAAATATTTTTCCATATCAAAACTGTGTTTATAGCGGCAGTATGATTCTAACCTGTTAGAGTTATTGATATTTGAATACCAACTTTGATGATGAGTCGGTCAAGCGTTGTTTTATTAATTCAAATGGAATATCTGCTTCAAATTGATATAACCAAACATCAGAAAATCCAAGGTTGTCGAGGATATCTTTAATTTGATATGCCCAATTGGAACCGTTATAATTATTATGATTATCAACATCGTTTTTCAACATTATATATATTTTTTTGGCCAATATATTTTCATTAAGATGTAATATTTTTAACCAATATCTGAGCATATTAAGTTTTCTCTGTATAATGAGTGGTACTCGACCTAATTCACCGTATAAACCTGTGAGATTGGTAGACTTCTTGACCCCTAAAATTCTTCTACAAAATTTCGTATGGATAATTTCAATATCTTTAGCCTCGTGCATTCCCCAAACTTCTGAGCTATAGTTTAATACAGAGGCAACTAGTGTGTCGAAAAGTCTACATTTTTCTGATATTGGTAAGTTTATTTGACTAAATATGGAACATAAATTATGCAATGCGAATGAAGCATGTTGTGCCAATCTCTTTTGCGTTCTTAACCAATTTCCATTTTTGAAGAAAAAAATGCCCAGAAACTTGAACGAGGTGACAACTTCTATTATGCTATCATGAAGGTAGAAATTATATTGTGAATGACGACCTCTTTCGAATATCATTATTTTAGTTTTTTCTGTATTTATCTTTAGGCCCCAGGTCCTACAATATACTTGAATGTCATTTAGTAACGACTGTAAAGAAGCGGGGGACGAAGCAAATACAACCGCATCATCGGCATATAACAGCATAAATAAGCTCAGATTGTAAGTACAAAATATGTCATCAAGGTCTGAATTTACATTTTCTGAGATTTCATTAATGAACATCATAAATAGGATGGGCGAACTTGGGTCCCCTTGCTTTAGGCCGACATATGAACTTATGGGTTCTGATAATGTTGCTTTATATCTAATGCGCGATTTGACAACAGTATACATTGATTTAAGTGCTCTAACAATTTTTGAGCTTACATTTTCTAAAATCAATTTATGCCATAACATTGATCTTTCTATTTTATCAAAGGCCCGTTCAAAATCTAGAAATGCACAATACAGTTTCTTTCCAGAGTGTAACACTTTTGAAACTAGAAATTGTTATTGTCCATGGGACAAAAACGTACGGCTCCCCCACTAGCCCGAACAGGCATAATTGATGACTCTAGGCCCAACCGTCCTCTATTGATCTGAGATCATTTTGATATTCAATATGCCTGTGACTGTATCTACTATCTGTATCAGTAAGGCCACATAAAAATATGTGTGGTTCAGGTAACCCGACCGACCCTATTTTTTTAAGGGGCCGACCCTAAAACTTTTTATGCGAAAATTAAAAAAAAAAAAAAAAAAAAAAAATATTTAAAAAAAAAGTAAACAAAAAAGTAAACAATTTTTTTTTAATAGGGGTCATTTACTGGTCATGACCAACCATCCTTCCAAGTTTGAGGACCCTAGGTCCAACCATTCTCTAGTTATTGATCGGACATCGTTTTGATAGTCAATGTCACCGCAACCTTGACCATTGACCTAGTGACCCCAAAATCAATAGGGGTCATCTACTTGTCATGACCAACCATCCTTCCAAGTTTGAGGACCCTAGGTCCAACCATTCTCTAGTTATTGATCGGACATCGTTTCGATAGTCAATGTCACCCCAACATTGACCTTTGACCTAGTGACCCCAAAATCAATAGCGGTCATCTACTTGTCATGACAAATCCTTCCAAGTTTGAGGACCCTAGGTCCAACCATTCTCTAGTTATTGATCGGACATCGTTTTGATAGTCAATGTCACCGCAACCTTGACCTTTGACCTAGTGACTCCAAAATCAATAGGGGTCATCTACTTGTCATGACCAACCATCCTTCCAAGTTTGAGGACCCTAGGTCCAACCATTCTCTAGTTATTGATCGGACATCGTTTTGATAGTCAATGTCACCGCAACCTTGACCTTCGACCTAGTGACCCCAAAATCAATAGGGGTTATCTACTTGTCATGACCAACCATCCTTCCAAGTTTGAGGACCCTAGGTCCAACCATTCTCTAGTTATTGATTGGACATCGTTTTGATAGTCAATGTCACCGCAACCTTGACCTTTGACCTAGTGACCCCAAAATCAATAGGGGTCATCTACTTGTCATGACCAACAATCCTTCCAAGTTTGAGGACCCTAGGTCCAACCATTCTCTAGTTATTGATCGGACATCGTTTGTGACACAGACAGACACGCAGAGAAACAGACAGAAAGCACAAAATCAATATGGCTCCCCTACCACACTTAGTGTGGGAGAGCCATAATAATAGAATAAAATATAAAAATACAGTCTACCGTTGATTTCCCTTTTTGGAAACCAAATTGATTTTGTGCTATCTTATCGTATTTTTCTGCCCATTTATTTAATCTATTTAATAAAAGTTGAGAATATATTTTGCCTAATACATTAATTAGCGTAATACCCCTGTAGTTTTTTGCCTCATTTGCGTTTCCGCTTTTAAATAATGGTGTAATAATTCCATCCCCACAAGAAACAGGGTAATCACCGTTATTAAACATTTTATTAAATAATTTTAATAAAAATGGCGATATTATATCATACGTTGATTTGAATATTTCAGAAATTAAATTATCAACTAGAAATTGTTATTGTCCATGGGACAAAAACGTATGGCTCCCCCACTCGCCCGAACAGACATAATTGACGACTCTAGGTCCAACTGTTCTTTATTGATCTGAGATCGTTTTGATATTCAATATCCCTGTGACTGTATTTACTATCTGTATCAGTAAGGCCACATAAAAAAATATGTGTGGTTCAAGGAACCCGACCGACCCTATTTTTTTAAAGGGCCGACCCTAAAACTTCTTATGCAAAAATTGAAAAAAAAAAAAAAAAAAAAAAAAAAAAAAAAAAAAAAAAAAATATTTAAAAAAAAAAAAAAAAAAAAAAAAAAAAATTTAAAAAAAAGAAAAAATCAATAGGGGTCATCTACTGGTCATGACCAACCATCCTTCCAAGTTTGAGGACCCTAGGTCCAACTATTCTCTAGTTATTGATCGGACATCGTTTTGATAGTCAATGTCACCGCAACATTGACCTTTGACCTAGTGACCCCAAAATCAATAGGGGTCATCTACTTGTCATGACCAACCATCCTTCCAAGTTTGAGGACCCTAGGTCCAACCATTCTCTAGTTATTGATCGGACATCGTTTTGATAGTCAATGTCACCGCAACATTGACCTTTGACCTAGTGACCCCAAAATCAATAGGGGTCATCTACTTGTCATGACCAACCATCCTTCCAAGTTTGAGGACCCTAGGTCCAACCATTCTCTAGTTATTGATCGGACATCGTTTGTGACACAGACAGACAGACCTTCAGACAGACAGACAGAAAGCACAAAAACAATATGGCTCCCCTACCACACTTTGTGTGGGGGAGCCATAATTCCTGAACTTTATTGATTTTTCTGTGAAAAAACGGAAGCTCGTAATTCTGCTTCAGATATGTCTAAGTCTAATTCAGCATCAAGCACTTCCGTTGTGTCGGCTTCAAATTCTGGCTCGTTTGCGTTTCCATATATCGATTTAAAATGATTGTATAAATCAGTTACATTTAGATTTTCAGCGTTTGGTACATTTTTTTTTGTATGTTTTCTTTATGTTTTTCCAGAACTTTTTGGGTTGTTTTTTGGCTAAATTGCTTATTTGCTTTTCTTCTTTATATTTATATTTGTTACGTGCTTTGTGTTTAACCCGATTGTTTTTAGTCCGCGATGTTGTAAAAAGTTGCCTATCAGTATCATTTTTTTTTTTTTATCGACAGCGGTGTCAATTGCTGTGTTGTTTATACTATCGGTCAATCGCTGTATTTCCTCGTGGCTATTCATGAGATTGTTTCTAAATATAGGTACCTTTGAATTGTCCCATACAATTTTACTATAAATAATATAGATTAATAGTGATGCCGCTGATTTACCTTAGTAGTTACTTAAATTCGGCCCCTTTAATTAATCAAAATTACTTTTGAGTATATTATAATTATTTTTTAAAGCCCAATATCTATTAGCGGCCTAATTATATGGCAAATGATGGGGGAGAATTTAAAAAAATATATATAATTTTTAATAGAATCATTAATCCTAAAATAGTGTATAGAAGTATTCACACCTAATACTATGAATACTATTATTTCAACTCATTAAAGAACTATATGCCGACAATCTGGTCGGCGAAGAGTTGATCAGTCGAAAATTACTCCCAAACTTCATTAATAATTTTTGCGAGTTAACAAACATAATTAATTTATGATGTATATAAACTGGCCATTTAAAATATTTTAAGTATTGCTTCTTATAGCAGTAAATATAGTTGCGTGTTGATATTCTGGTATACTTTTTGGAGTTATATTCTTGTGATTGCATTGTAGTCAATGCTTTAGTGTTCCGTGTGGATATTGTGAAATGTCTGAAATAACTATTTTTAATTAATTTACTGTACAGTGATATAATTGTGTAAGCATAGAAACATGTCAGGCCGTGTCCGTAAGAAAGCTCGGGTCCAATCCTGGGGTAAACTGTGTTCGATTTGTTCAGAGAATTGTTGTTAAGCTCTTTACAGTGTAATGCTTGTAAGAAATGGGTACACGCGTCTTGTAACGGTCTTACTGACAATGACCTAAAGTACATTTCGGGAAATTACCCATACACGTGTAGTAAATGTGTTCTGGAGGCTGATGGAGGCGTTTACAACTACCATAGTGCTGTTTTACGATTGACCGAGGTAAGTTATTATTATAATTAACACTCGGCCATTCTACTGTTCATGTCCCCACACAAGACACATTTTAAACCAGATTCATTATTTGAATTAGTACATGCAATAAAATAAATAAATCTGTCAAATATATGCTTATCAATCATAGACTGTCTGCTACTATCATCCATTAGTTGCCATTAGTAGCACGGTATGACTACAAAGCATATGTAAATTTACGACATTATTATGGCACGTGCTGTGATGTGAACGTGTGGCGCGTGCTAAACGTGAGTGATGTAATACACAGGTTCTCATGTCATAATTAAGATTTTTAAGTAAGAGTTTATTTTCAAATATTTATAGAAAAGTAATTATTGCGGTAATATTACATATTATCTCAATATATTTAACAGTCACGTATCTGCATTTAAAAAATCAATAAGTGACATGATTTATTGTCATACTGCAAAGAAAATTCTCAGGATTTCATTGGTCAGTGCGCCGTAGACATGAGCCCATGAATCCTAATAACTAATAATACATACGGCATTATAATGACACGTGCTGTGATGTCAATGTGCTAAACGCGAGTAATGTAATAGGTTCTCAAATCAAACCACCTTAAAGGTAAAATTAGAGTTTCTTATAAGTACTTACCGTGGACAAGATGAAAGTAGTCTATCAAACATAGGTTGAATCTTTTATGTCGTCGACATGCAGAATACTCCAAAGAATTTTCACTCATATCTCCAATGCATTCGTCCATTTGTGTATTTATAACTGTCTCCAAATATTGCATAATAAGCCTCACAAAAAGATGAACTATATCGTTCCATTCATCGGAATTATAAGCAAGAGGGAAGTTATTATTTTTTAGGATACACTTACATTTTTTTTTATTATTATTATTAAGATGTTTAAATATATCAAATGAAATAAAAATCAAAAAAAATCCGTATCTAGTCATACCCTTAGTAGCATGCTCAGTTCTATACATATATTTTTTTCTCGAAATTAATAACTTCTGTTTTTATATTTAGAGGATCTTATTAATAAGCGAGCTGGATAAAATGATAGGATTGTGAATAATCATAAATAGTTAATGTGTATGAACGTATTGTATGCCAATATTGTTTGCTGTTTCATTTGTAAATAATTTAAAATGAAAAAATTATCACCAACATTATGACTTGTTATTTAATTACTTGTAAAGACATCTCACCTTTACAACCTTTACTTATTTCGTTATAGGATTAGTGACACGTGTTGATTGCAAAATACAAATTGCAAGGTTTGCGATATTAGACAGAGCCATTGTTCGGTTTCTATAACTGGACACTTTTATAAATTAATATATTTAGTCATACTGATTTCATATTTAATATATCACACCTGATGTAATATTTAATCATTCTGTATACTGAAAGCAATATTATCGCATGCAAAAGTAGACAGAGCCATTGTTTGGTTTCTAAAACTGGACATTTTTATAAATTAATATATTTAGTCATACTGATTTCATATTTAATATATCACACCGGACATTCTGTATCTTGAAACACTGTATTGACCAGTCGGATGAACTCTGGACGAACAACAACACTGAGTCTATGAACAATCGGTTAAAAATTGCAATACCATGGCAGCCGAAGAAAACAGATGACCTTGTACTAAAATTGTATGATGTCGTCAGGGTTCAAATGATTGATGTTCGCCGTGCGCTGTATGGAACTGGAAACTACAGCTTAGTTCCACGGTTTGCCAAACAAAAGCTGGCACCTGCGGTCTGGCATGCCAAGTCGGAAGAGGACAAGAAACGATATTTACAAAAGTTTTTGTGCCTTCAGTCAAAGGAAAAGAAAACAGATGCAGTAACATCCACAGATGGAAAATATTCGGTCGGCAGAACGCAAACAGTGGCCAGAAAACCTAATCAACGAACACGGGTTAAACCCACACGAACGAACACTCCAAAAAAGTAAATATCCCATACAGGAGCGGCCGTACAGGACTGTATTCTGAATTTCCAGTACATGAAAAGCTTAATTACAAAATTCAATAAAGACTTGAAAGTGTTTTGTTAACAATTTGTTTATTCTCAAATATGTACACCTATTACATTTACAAGTGTACACGTTTAAAGGGACACTAGCCATTGTTGCACCAATACTGTGTGTGCTGAACAACTAAGAAAAAATGAAATCTCCAAATTGGATTACCTTTTTATGCAAGTCATAATGATTAATAAATCGAGGAACTTTTAATTGAATTGGGGTTTTAAGGCGCACCAACACATTACAGGTTATATGGCGCCTAACAGGCATGAACATGCCAGGCTCATCTTCCATGTACATCGAGATAAAATATGGAAAATGGGCCTAGAACCTTCTCACCCTGAACTGCAGAGTTGCTGCAAATTCTATCGTAAAAACTCCATTGGAGCCACGTTTATTGTTTTTCTGCCACTGCTCTTAGTGATGTGAGCGAGATGGCACCTGAAACAATGCAGAGGTCATGATGAAGACCTTTAATGAGCATGAACAAAAAATGACAAAATGAATATGAATGGGGGGGGGGGGGGGGGGGGGGGGGGGTCCTACCCCTCTGCATGTGACGGTGTGTTTGCAGTGGTTGTATTCTACCCCGGCAACCACACGGGGATGAGGAACTTTTAATGTTTGATAATTACTTCTAATTTGCCGTGCATCCCTTTAAACACAAATTGATTTAGAATCAGAAAACAAATACTCATTTATCACATGTTAAAAAAAAAGAATATATATAAAAATAAAAAAAAGTGATAAAAAAAAAACAAAAAACAAGAGGTCAATGACCTTGAAGCTCTACTGATTGATTTTGATTTCAGGAAGTAGTCGCTTCAGACTTGTTTTTTGAAAATCTATTTTTAACGGTGGCGGCCATATTGAATTTCCGGCCGACCTGAAATTTTGCTAGGATCAATTAGACATTAAGAGCAACATTCCTGTGAAGTTTCATGAAAATCCGTTGAGTAGTTTCAGAGGAGTAGTCGCTACAAGTTTTCATTATATAACTCTATGTAAACAAAGATGGCCGCTGGCAGCCATGTTTAACGTCAAATCAAAACGATTTTCGACAAGGACCAACATCATGTCATACTGATCATTTTAGAAAAAGTTCCATATCAATATCTCTTATAGTTTTGAAGAAGTAGTCGCTACAAACTTATTTATTTTAAATCTATTTTTAGCTGTGGCGGCCATCTTGAATTTCCGGCCGACCTGAAATTTTTCTAGGATCAACTAGACATCAAGAGCAACATTCCTGTGAAGTTTCATGAACATCCGTCAAGTAGTTTCAGAGGAGTAGTCGCTACAAGTTTTTACTATATAACTCTATGTAACCAAAGATGGCCACTGGCAGCCATGTTTAACGTTGAATCAAAATAATTTTCCACAAGGATCAACATCATGTCATGTCATGCTGATCATTTTAGAAAAAGTCCCATATCAATATCATTTATAGTTTTCAAGAAGTAGTCGCTACAAACTTATTTTTTAAAAATCTATTTTTAGCTGTGACGGCCATCTTGAATTTCTGGCAGATCTGAAATTTTGCTAGGATCAATTAGACATCAAGAGCAACATTCCTGTAAAGTTTCATGACAATCCGCCAAGTAGTTTAAACTAAACAAGTTTTTACTACACAACTCTATGTAAACAAAGATGGCCGCTGGCAGCCATGTTTAATGTTGAATCAAAACGATTTTTGACAAGGATCAACATCATGTCATGCTGATCATTTTAGAAAAAGTCCAATATCAATATCACTTATAGTTTTCAAGAAGTAGTCGCTACAAACTTGTATTTTAAAACTCTATTTTTAGCTTTGGCGGCCATCTTGGATTTCACATCAACATGAATTTTTGCTAGGATCAACTAGACTTTATGGGCAACATTTCTGTAAAGTTTCATGAATATCCATCCAATAGTTTCAGAGGAGTTCTAGCTACAAATAAAAGTTTACGGACAGACGGACTATCTGATCAGTCGAGCTAAAAAAAATTATCAAAAAAAACAACAACAAATTATCAAAAAAAATAAAGAAAAAAAATGGGACTCATATAAAGCAGGGTCCGCGTCCCGAGTCCTGGGTACAGGTATTAGGTTGAATGAATTCATCATGTCTGATACTTGTAGCAGATGCTTTCTTAAAAATAAACTAAACAGTTTATAACCTATCATCTATTGTTTTTACCCTAAGTGCCTCTTAATTGTCCTCAGTAGTCCTTTGGTGGTACTTAGTGGTCCTTAGTGGTCCCTTAGTGGTCCTTAGTGATCCCTTAGTGGTCCTTAGTGATCCCTTAGTGGTCCTTAATGGTCCTAAGTGGTATTTAGTAGGACCCGTTTATACCTAGAGCACGGCCAAGAAAATAAGCGAGGTCATTCTCTAGACAAAAAAACACCAATAGATTGATATAGTATAACATAGTACGTTACAGGTGCTGTGCAACAAATGGTCATGCTTGAGGGTCTCCCAGGGGTTTTGGGAACAAGGGAACATGGCCATTTATTTTTGGGGAACAAGGGAATATTGTCTGTTATTGGTAATATTTTTTGGGAACAATGGACAAAATATTTTTGGGAACACTAAGCAAAATATTGTTGGGGAACAAGGGAACAATGGGTCATATTTTCAGGGAACAAGGGAACATGGACCCCCTGGGAGGGTCTCATGCTTGGAACAATTTATGACGAGTTTGAATGCATTCATGTTCCTCTTTTGACAACATGATTTGATAACACTGTCCATATTATGTGTTGTAATTATCCCTTACTCGATCAGAGAAATGTAACACATGGTTTCATCATATTAATATAGATACTGACACTGCAACTTAGAGGGAAATGAGATGAAGTATAATAATCCCATTGAATAATCCCATTCAATAACTTCCACATCCGGGCATTAGAGAACACATTTTTAAGATGTTGAGATATTCAGTAGTAGAACATGAAGGAGTTTACTCAGACTTTATCCTCAACTTACTCTCTGTATGGAAAATCCAAATATTTAACTATCTATAAATTAAATGTAGCAGCTTTGGTGATTTTATATAAGACAATGTAGGTACATATCTGTACAAAAAAATAAGGCTTTGAATACAATAGTTGCTACATTTTTTTTCAAACAGCTAAAGTCAATTAAACTTCCAAGGATAATCGCTGCGTGTACCTCCTACCAAAATGTGATGGTCTGTTGTATTATTATCCACTGACTGTTAAAATTATTTAGATTATGTCATGCAAAATTTTTGAATTACAATAAAGAAAAACAAAAACAAATGGCTGTAAAATCTGGATTGTTGTGTCATTACTGCATGATGAATCTTAAAACACATTTTCAGATTTTCAGGAAACGTGTATGTTTTCATAAAACTGGCAGCTGCCAAATGCCATACTGTCGCTGAGTTGCTACTGTCACTGAGTTGCACAGATGGATGTTTTAAATTCTGATAAATGTCACATACACAGTGTTTTGTGACAAGCAGGAAACTGGTTTACAAAAAAAACAATCTCGTAAAATCTCAGCAAAAAAACAAACAAATTGAAATTCAGTAATGATATGCTATCTAAGGATACAGATGATATATATTTTCAGACTATTTTTTATTATACTGGATTTATTTGTCCATCTGTTGTAGACAAGCTTCTGTTCATCAAAATTCACGGGTTGCTGTCCACAGTGAGTTTGTCCATATTTTATCTTTATGTAAATGGAGGATGAGCCTGTAACATTCATTCCTGTTAGGCGCCATATAACCTTTCATGTGTTGGTAAAATCCAATTCAATTCAGTTCACCAAGATGAAGAAAGTATGTGGCAATTTGGCAGGTATATTAGTGGGGGACCCCAAGTATGACAGCTCTAGTTAAAAGTAATGCTGATGTATTCTTTCTTTGTATTTTATTTCTTTGTATCTGTTTTAGCTGCTCTCCAAACCCGCAGAAACACCCCCATCATTGTATATAGACGAGGAAATTCAAAGAGAAGCACCATCATCCCCTGGGCCCCTTCAGTCCCCAGCGAAACGGTGTAGAACTTCGGATTATGTCACAGTGAACACAGAAACTCTCATCGTAATACCCAAGTGTTCTGTTAGAGAGAACAAGGTAAGTTTAGTGCTAAAACTGTGCATTTGTACACGAGGATTTCCTCTGTTATTAGACTGGGGTATGTCGTTTGGTGTGCCAGCAGGCGGGCATCGTCGAACTCTTAGTTTCCGCTCAATAACTTTTTTTAGAAATGAGGTATTGCGATGAAACTTCCAGGGTAGGTAGCTTACATGAAAATGAAGCTTGAGGTCGCATTTGGGTCAAGGTCACTGTTACTAAAAATAGGAAACCTTTTTCTGCTCAATAACTTTTGTTATGAAACTTGAAGGGTGGGTAGCTTATATGGAACGGAAGCTTGGGTTTGCACTTGGGGTCATTGGGGTCAAGGTCACTGTAACTAAAAAAAGAAAAATGGTTTCCACTCAATAACTGTTGTTAGGAATGAGGTATTGCGATGAAACTTGCAGGGTAGGTAGCTTATACGGAAAGGAAGCTTGGGAGTGCAGTTGGGGTCAAGGTCAGTTTTACTTAAACTAAAGGAAAATGGTTTCCTGTCAATAACTTAAGGAAGGAATGATATATTAGAATGAAACTTGCTGTGTATGTAGCTTATATCAAAAGGAAGTTTGGGATTGCATTTCAGGTTGCTGGGATCAACTTCAAGGTCATTGTTACTAAAATTAGAAAAACGGTTTCTGTTCAATAACTTTAGTTGGGAATGAGGTATTGGAACAAAACTTGCTACATAGGTACCTTATATGTAAAGGAAGCCTAGGATTGCATTTGGGGTCACTGAGGTCAAGATCAAGTTCAAGATCACTGTTACTAAAACAGAAAAAACGGTTACTGCTCAGAAAACCTGGTTTTCGTGGAATTTCCACGTTTCTTGTTTTAAATATAAAAACAAACACAATACTACTTTATACTCTTAGAAAATAACTAACCAACCAGTCAGTTCACATTATGTACAGATTATTATTCAATGGAATCAATGCCATTGACACGACCAATAACTTTGCATATAATGTCAGCAGAGTTATGCCCCTTTTTTATAAGACTAACCTGCAACCTATTAGCTCATAACTTGGCAACATATGGTCATCAAACTTTATATAGTTCTTCCTTATCAGTTGTGTAATTTTGAATTATCCACATTTTCATCAAACTAACAAGTAAAAAATAATTCATGAAGAATTGCTTCCTCTGTCTTCAAACTTTATAGCTGGATTGTCCTTCCTGAAGTAATTTCTTTTTAAGTACGGAGCTGTTGTTTTTAGCTCGACTGATCAGAGATCAGCAGAGCTTAGGCCGTGGTGCGGCGTCCGTCTGTCCGTCTGTCCGTAAACTTTTTTTTTGTAGCGACTACTCATCTGAAACTACTGAATGGATTTTCATGAAACTTTACAGAAATGTTTCCCGTGAAGTCTAGTTGATCCTAGCAAAAATTCATGTTAATGTGAAATCCAAGATGGCCGCCAAATCTAAAAACAGGTTTTTAAAAAACAAGTTTGTAGCGACTACTTCTTGAAAACTCTAAGTGATATTGATATGATATTGATATGGGACTTTTTCTAAAATGATCAGCATGACATCATATGATGTTGGTCCTTGTCGAAAATCGTTTTGATTCGACATTAAACACGGCTGCCAGCGGCCATCTTTGTTTACATAGAGTTATATAATGAAAACTTTTAGCGACTACTCCTCTGAAACTACTTGACGGATTTTCATGAAACTTCGCAGGAATGTTGCTCTTGATGTCTAATTGATCCTAGCAAAATTTCAGGTCGGCCGGAAATTCAAGATGGCCGCCACGGCTAAAAATAATTTTTCAAAATACAAGTTTGTAGCGACTTCTTGAAAACTATAAGTGATATTGATATGGGACTGTTTCTAAAATGATAAGCATGACATGATGTTGGTCCTTGTCAAAATCGTTTTGATTCGACGTTAAACATGGATGCCAGCGGCCATCTTTGGTTACATAGTGTTTTATAGTAAAAACTTGTAGCGAATACTCCTCTGAAACTATTTGGGGGATTTTCATGAAACTTCACAGGAATGTTGCTCTTGATGTCTTATTGATCCTAGCAAAATTTCAGATCGGCCAGAAATTCAAGATGGCCGCCACAGCTAAAAATAGATTTTTAAAAAATAATTTTGTAGCGACTACTTGTTGAAAACTATAAGTGATATTGATATGGGACTTTTTCTAAAATGATCAGCATGACATGATGGTTATCCGAGTCAAACTTTATTCTGATTCTACGGTAAACATGGCTGCCAGTGGCCATCTTTGTTTACATAGAGTTATATAATGAAAACTTGTAGCGATTACTCCTCTGAAACTACTTGACGGATTTTCATGAAACTTCACACGAATGTTGCTCTTGATGTATAATTGTTCCTAGCAAAATTTCAGGTCGACCGGAAATTCAAGATGGCCACCATGGCTAAAAATAGATTTTCAAACTACAAGCTTGTAGCGACTACTTCTTGAAAACTAAAAGTGATATTGATTTGAGACTGTTTCTTAAATTATCAGTATGACATTATGTTGATCCTTGTCAAAAATTATTTTGATTTGACGTTAAACATGGCCGCCAGTGGCCATCTTTGTTTACATAGAGTTATATAATGAAACTTGTAGCTACTACTCCTCTGAAACTACTTGACTGATTTTCATGAAACTTCACAGGAATGTTGCTCTTGATGTCTAATTGATCCTAGCAAAATTTCAGGTCGGCCGGAAATTCAAGATGGCCGCCACGGCTAAAAATATTTTTTCAAAAAACAAGTTTGTAGCGACTACTTTCTGAAATCAAAATCAATCAGTAGAGCTTCAAGGTGATTGACCTCTTGTTTGTTGTTGTTTTTAAATTTTAAATGTATTACAAATGTATAATATTGGTTTTGTATAGAATTAAGTGTAATGAAAACTGATAATTTTTTTCTCTAGAAAACGTATGTCAAGACAACACAAACTCCCAACCCCTCAACATCTGACACGCCTTCTCAGTATAGTCTGAAGGACATTGACCCCAGTAAAACAACAGAAACAACAAGATGCATAACAACATCTACTGCCGTCCAGTGTAATTTAATCGGTGGTAGTCTGTGGGAAGAAGAAGGTGAGAGTGAAGAAGAGCCCGACCAGTATGAAGATGACATTACTGATGACTCCACATGGCTTCCAAATACAGAGGACATATTATCAGACAGTGATGAAGAAGATGAAGAGGCTATGTAAGTACATTTATTATATACCTATCAATAATTATATACCTAGTACCCTGGATCACCTCTAGAGGTTTTCTGAATCCATTCACTACTACTAAAAATAGATTTTGAACTTCCCATACACAAATGTCAGATTGGAATGTTGGCAATTGCCAGCTAGTAATCCATTAAGAACAATGGATGTTTTAACATCAGAATGTTTGTGCATTTGTGAACATTGTGGGTTAATTAATTTAACATGTGTAGTTGTTGCAATATAATGTACATGCTTTCATGCGCATCCAATGTATATGTTTTCATGTTTTTCCTATTGGTGTTTTTCAGTTGAGTTAATTTGACTTTAAATAATACAATTTTGTTTTAGCGTAAATTTTTATTTTGATACATGTATTCTATTTTAATGATATGTAAAGAGGTATATAATAAAAGGATCATTACTATAGTACTTGTTCTGGAAACTGGTATCACCTCTCGTGTGACCCTGATCTGGCATTTACCTACTCCAGGTGATTCAAACTTTCAGAACAAGTTACTACAGTAATAATCCTAATGTAGAACCCACATTAACAAAGACGTGTTCTTAGTCTGAGCCTTCTCTGGTGTATTATATAACTTTTTTTTTATTTCTTCAGACTATTAACAAGCAACTTATGAAATTGTAAGAGAAATAAAATAGACAATTTTGAAGGTTGATCGGTTGTTTATAAAGGCTTGACTTTAAAAAAGTAAATAAAATATGACAAGGAGGCAATTCACCATTCAATGAAATTGTTATAAGCAACAGTGACACGTCCTGCAGAAAGCTTGTTTTAAATCCTATTAAACCGCTTGATGAATTTGAACGAAACTTTGTACGAATCATCAATATGATGTCCTGTTATGCATGTATGATTTTCATGTCAGTAGGTCAAATGTCAAAGTCCCCCTGACCTGAAAAAGAAATGTTGGCACTGTAACTCTTCCCTGAAGCAACAGATAATGAAACACATTGACTGCTCAGTAACTCCTCTACCTCTGAAGCAAATCTTTATGGGTCATATGCCTGTGCAAAGAGGATGACCCTTTTGATTTTTAGATCAACAGTCAATGTCCTGGCTGACAGGATGAACACATGGAGTAATGGGCCTTTGAATTGTGTTCAAATTATTGTCCTCGCTACTTTGAAACAACTAAAATGCATTTTTCTAAATTTGGTACTAATTTCAAGTATGGTGCCTAGTGGTGCATGTTTGTAACACACCTTATCTGCTATCAAACATACCTTTAAAATCTTGTGCAGTAGGGTAGATACATATTTTTTCCCACACAAAAATCTAGTTCTTATTTTATTTATTTATTTCAGACACCAACATTCAACTCCACTCACAGAGAGAAAGTACATTGTGTTTCAAAGCTGCCTGTTGTCGCTGTTTGTTTTATGTAATACATGCTTTGCCAAGTGCTCGAACACTATGAAAACAATCGGTGGCATGGTGATAGTTAAAAGTGAATGTGTGAATGGCCACATCAGAGAATGGCAGAGTTGCCCAGAGTCGAGTCGAATGCCTGTTACTAATGTGTGTCTTGCCGCTTCAAGTTTATTCAGTGGATGTAGTCCTGTGAAAATGCTTAATTTCCTCAAATTTTGCAATATATCATCAATATCTCAATCGACTTACTTTACTGTTCAAAAGTGCTACCTGATACCCGCAATAAACATAGCCTGGAGTTTCCAGCAAGACCGGTTGATTAAGACCAGAAGGAACCAACATGTAAAGCTTGCAGGCGTTGGCAGGTGCTGCTCACCAGGGTAGTTATACATTGATGGATGCGACAACTGGCGAAATACTCACAATGGACATAAATGGTATACTTAGTGGGACATAGAGATGCCATATCAGCTTGAGAGCTTTAGCTCGAGGGCTGATGTGGGTTGAGGGCCGGATCTAGGGATATGAAAAATACTCATTTTGGTTTGACTTTTCTGAGGAAAACAAAAAGAGTTGTCATCACTTGTCTGCGTCTGCGTTAAAGTTTGTTTGTAAGCTTGCATCTCCGAAACTACTTTACATAATGGATTGTAACTTCACACATGTATTCGTCATTGTTAGAACAGCATACAGCCAGGTTCTATACTGACGAGATAAAGAAACGCCTCATCGGGAATTTCCGCTATATATTGTATATACCGCACACTTAATGCCACATAATATTCCAAAGAAATCCCAAGATGTTTTGTAAAACAAAGTTGCAGTTGGTTAGAGAAAGGACACAACTGTGATGTTGTAGACGTTTTAATCACAGTACACTTTATAACAAGAAATTCATAAATATTGAAGTTCTTCTGTGAAAAATTGACTATTTTAGTACTGTATTTAACGTAAAGAGTTTGCAGAAATTTGCATCCTAAGTTTGCTCACATGCTTGAGCCAAACAGATACTCTGCCAATAATCAAACTTTGAAGAAATACTATTTGCTGTGTTTTGTGTTGTTTTAGTATTTTTTCCGAAAAGAAAGGTCTTACGTAGCCATGTACCATTCGATTACAATACAATACAATATATAGCGAAAATTCCCGATGAGGCGTTTCTTTATCTCGTCGGTATATATTTCATGTTTTTATTTTATTAAACAAATGTATGGCCCCTGTTATACTTTCACTATTTGGTTAACATGTGCAATGCTTCTTTTTTGCAATTAATCAAAATTATGCCCTTCAGCATAGTTCCCAATAAATAAACAAGGACTTGAAAGTCGAGCGTCTGCACCGACAGGCTGAGCTTCTTGATTCTTCTGTATGTCCTTTACTTGCCTCTAAGCATGTTTTTAATATATCAATTTGGATTCAGTTATCATAAAATATAGCTGTAATTTACGGGTCAAAAGAAGTCGTACACAAAATCAGTAAAAAAAAAAAAGCTATTGTAGTAGTGATTGAGAAGCGAACCTAAGAGTGATTTCTATTCTCATAGTGCCAATCGGACGCGATAAAAAGCAATAAAGTTCATTGCAGCTTTAAATAGTGATTCCAGTTTGAATATAAACCAAAACATTTGTTTTCAAAATCAAAAAATTGTATGCGTCTCTTTACAGAGTAACGAGGTGAAGAATAGCAATGCTATGGAATTGGAAGGATTGAAAAGGGGCCTGGCACACTTATCGAGTGAAAACATTGTTGTGTCCGACATTATAACAGACCGACACTCACAAGTCCGGAAGTGGTTGCGACTAGAGTTTTCCAACATACATCATTGGTTCTATGTTTGGCATATAGCTAAATGTAAGTTGCCTTTAAAACATAAATTCCAGAGCGTCTGGAATGTTACATGTTACTCCATGTTAACTTTATTGCATCAAAATATGTCATTGAATAATTTGATCACTAACATAATTTTCATAGAATGAGAAAAGTTTTTCAATCTGTAAAACCAAGGTATCTGTTATTTTGTCATCCAGACATATTAGCCTCAAATTATTTTTTTTCTTTCCAAAATCTCATGTCAAACATTTTCTATATTTGAACAGCTTCTGACTACATGTTTAATAAATCTAGCGAGTCAAATATTTAATACTGTTCAAGGTAAACTGCATATCATTTCTATGATATATGACTTTTGACTTTGTTGTTTTACCAATATAAAAATAAAACAAATTATCAATTTCCTTTTAAGTAAGAGGCATTTTATAAAGATCTAAATCTAGGCTTTAAGGGTTCTACTAAATTTTAAAAAGATTATTTTAAATCATGTGTGTGCTAAAGCAAAATTAATATAAAATGCCTCTTAATCATTGAAGTGAAATGGTTAATGTTTTATTTTTTTGATGATTTATAGTCATTTGTACTTAAAAGCCGTCATTAAAAACGTGTAAAAAATCGGCAATAAAATCTAGTCCAGGTTACATTTTCACGTTAGCGTTAATAAACAATAAAACTTCCTTATAAAGGTGTGCTTTTATATACGAAATAAACACTTGTCTACTATCCATAGGCTAACGTCGACGGTTACACGCGCAAACAAATGCATGTACATTGTACCAGGCAAATACTCACAAGGCTTTATTTAGTACACGTTGCTAACGGCCAGGTGATGTGATGACGTAGCGTTACTGAGTTCATAAAGGAATAAACTACACACGTTTGTGTTACATGTACAAAACGCAAGCACGTTCAAGTCATTTATAAACGCGATGTTTTTAATATGGTGGTCAACACTAATTGATAAGCGTACGTTTTTTTGAATTATGAACAAGCTTTTTGCATCAAAAATCAAATTAAGAAAGCCAGTGACATCTTGATAAAAAAATTGTTGCTCGCCAAAAGTAATGTATTTACGATATCAGGTACACTGTAGGGATCCGTACACCGGATCTTGGTCAAGACCCCGTTCACAAGTACGGAGTTTTGGTCAGCCATTATGTAGAAAACGTGCGGATAACAACAGCAAAGGTAGGTTAACCACGTTTTTCTCCTATTTTGGTCATTTATATGAATAATCAGTATTGCTATATGTTGCGGAAACATTTCCCCGTTCAAATATTACCGTACATTGTTGACATATTACTTTAAATGCTACAATTCAGATCAAAGAAAAACAATTGCCGGTGCTGAAATTCGCCCAAAGTACACTTCAGCAATAAATATCTCATTCATTCAAGTTAATGAAAATTTTGAATTGGCAGATTTATTTGTTTTTCCAATATACGTGCATGTTCAAAATTTCAGCATCATTCATCCGAAATTGGCCGAGATATGAATCAAAACAAAACGTGCCCAACGTAACTAATTCATATAAAACGCTGCTGGTTTGTGTACGGAGTCTTGTCCATGTACTGTACGGGGTTTTGCAATGCAAAGATTGTTTTCGCTGCTCTGCACAGATGTTATTTACTTATATTTGTAGTAATTAGTAGACATTATTTAGGTCCTATATGTCATATGCCATTTTGTATTGTTAAGACGAAAAAATGCAGAAAACTAAAACTTAAAAGGGGTAATTCTTGAGAAAGACTCCATACTTATTCCAAATAACTACATGTACTACGAACTAAGTCCAGACGTATATTATTGTCTGTTAGAATTGATACAGTTGTCCAATTTTAGCTCATTGTGACCACAGTTAACGTCATATACTTTTTTTTGTCATTTACAACACCATTAGTATTATATATAATGTTGATGTGTTGTGTTGTATTATATAGTGGAATGTAACCGCTATGATTAGGTGTAGTTTATAATAATGGCAGCCTCCTTAGTTAGTTTGTCGCGTTGTAAATAAATGAACTTCATGTGTAGAACCCCATATGAAGAACCCGATGTGTAGAATTTGGTATGCACAATATGATATGATATTTTACCACCCCTCACCTACTAATGATGTTGGAACATTGCATAAACATTTTTATTTTATTTCATTTTTCTTTGGAAGAATTATGTCCAATTTCTTTCTAAGTCAAACAAAAGTTAGATAGATGCTTCCAATGGATCTACCTTTCCAAAACTTATTTAAAGAGTGAATTTCAATATGTTTTATGACCTACGAACGGGCAGACAGACTAATGGTTGTCAAAGTATTATTATACGTCCCACAGGCGTTAAAAATCCTTACCGTATTTTTTCAAACAGTTTGCCTGTCAGGTTAAAATTAATTCTATGCCCCATACTGACATCTAAACTATGTCAAACTTTCCTAAGCATGTTAATAGGAAATGTAAAGTTGGTTCTTAAACTACATTGACAACACATGATATAGATAACGGCATGGGTTACTATTAATTATCTATATAGCTCGCATGATTATATCTGTTCAAGGAAATCTACGTTGATTCAGTTCTAATGACACTACATTGACTGTTTACAAACATTCAATGAATGTTATAAGTATTACATGTAATGCAAGTACCATTAAAACCATAGTTTCATACAATATATTTAAAGCAAAACTCCGTACAGTAAAAAGAGAATATTTGCAGTACACAAGTGCCCAAGACCCCGTACACAAACATTAATTTTGTTTCGATTCATATCTCGGTCAATTTCGGATGAATGATGCTGAAATTTTGAACATGCACGTATATTGGAAAAACAAATAAATCTGCCAATTCAAAATTTTCAATAACTTGAAAATTAATGAGATATTTATTGCTGAAGGGTACTTTGGGCGAATTTCAGCACCGGCAATTGTTTTTCTTTGATCCGAATTGTAGCATTTAAAGTAATATGTCAACAATGTACGGTAATATTTGAACGGGGAAATGTTTCCGCACCATATAGTAATACTGATAATTCATATAAAATGAACAAAAATAGGAGAAAAACGTGGTTAACCTACCTTTGCTGTTGTTATCCGTACGTTTTCTACAACATGGCTGAACAAAACTCCCTACTAGTGAACGGGGTCTTGACCAAGATCCGGTGTACGGATCCCTACAGTGAGGCAAGTAGGGCCGGGTAAGTACATGCCACAGCGTTCTTCTATTTATAGAAATTATGCAAAACTATTTAAATTTTCCTTGGTTGTTGAGATATTCAAGTTCAAAGTTCACATATAAACAACTTTTCCCGATAATTTTTGTTATTGTTTACCAGGGCCTTCAGTTCAGGAAACAGAAATTCTTACAATTAGTATGGTGCCCGGATGCAGCTTTTTTAAAATAGCGCCGTTCAGGATTATTATTCGCTTTTTGATTATGTTGGATATAATTATTGACGAAGTTTGGTAAACTATTTCTGATACAAGCTATACAAGATAAAACAATAAATAATTTGAATTTGACCTTTATAATTTACTGGATTAATTCAGGTATTAATAGTACAATGGCGAACGCCGATTACCCGGTTGCTGTTTCCAGAGATCTAAGAAATAATGGCTTTATACGTGTATAATTTGTGTTTCTGCTGTTTACAACGATCTTGGCTAAATAAAACATGAAAGGTTAGAGTAAACACATTTGTTTTAAAACAATTATTTCGCAATTAAAAATGAAAACTATTAACATCCATCCAGTTAAATCGCCCTTGAAACCCCGGCGAGTTCTCACTGGGATTCTCCGCGATGACGTCCGAGAATCCTTATATTTTAATCGCGGTGGATAAAATTTACGACGCGTTGGGTGACATTTTACAAAGTCGAGTGCGCAAAATCGGCACGTCCGCGGTGGAATAAAGTCGCCGCGATGAGTGGGAATTGTCGTAATCCACGTGGTACCATCTGTATTATCATTTGATTTTTTACTTCTTTAATTGTCTTAGTCGATCGCCAGGTTTAAGGAGACACAATCTTCTCCCATAATGCCCCTTGGCCATCCAATCAAATGTTTTCCAGTCATGTCCGAGTGAATAAATTATTGACGCAACATCGTTAATATCCAATCAAAGTGTACCCTAGTATTAAAACAACTAATGAATATTAATGAGTTATGCATGAAGGTAACTAATCTGTCAATCGATCTGGTCCTATCACCCGTGGTGTCTTAACACATTGTTAATTGGTGTTATTATCGACGCGTGGCGGTGTAATCTTATCCGACTAATTAGCTGGGAACACAGGATTTCGGGCTAAAACTTTTTTTTTTGCCGGGCTTCTTCAAAAGAAAATATGCAGTAGCCCGCCAGACGCGAGATAGAAAAAAATGGTAGTCCGGATCTCGACTTTTGGTAGCCCGCGGGCTCCGGGCAGAGGATTTGTCGGACCCTGTGATGAAGACAAAGTCGAGGTCAATAATAAGTCATTCCAGAAGAAGAAGCGTTTTAATCCATTGACTAAAGGTTTTCGGATACTTTGAACACACTTATTGTCACCTTTGAATGCCTCTGCTCAAATAACAAATCCATTTCCTCGTCGGTAGTAAAAATAAACCTGTCCATTTCTGCTGCGCTTTCATTTGGAAATAGATCATATCAGTTGATGCTTTACATAAAGCGCTAACATCATTCTGAATGGACTATTGACTCGATTAAATTGATCAGAAAACCGGTTAAAGCGGTGAATAGTACTTCACTTATATGCGACGGCATTTAAGCCAGTAAAATCTACATTTTAAAATAACCTATAATAATATTGTTTATGTTATAATGCTGCCTTGGCAGATACTTTAGTATGAGCTTTTCTTTACTATTGCAGTATATCTTTATATAATTATTTATAGGAAATGAATTTATGTGGTATTTTGGATGCAACTTTGCCTATTAAATGAGTTAATGCCAATAAAAATATCTGGGCTCTTCTCTAATATTGTATAATTCTAGAGCGCCGAGAACTCACTCTATATCATAGAGATACCAATATCTATATAAGCATAGTATAAACAGTTCATACATGACTTTAATTTTTTCATTTTATATGTTTCAGGTACAAAAGCTCACAAGGAGTTGAAGGAAATAGTATGCAGTACAAGACTGAAGAATGACATTGCACAGCTTTCGTTTGAAGAGCTGACAGCCTATTTAGAGTCGTACCATAAGATTGTGCGCTTTTTTGCTGCCAAGCACGGTCACTTCTTTTACCCATCCATGGAAGCAAGGTAGGAGTTTTAGAGCAATAATAAACATATACAAGACCTTATATAAAGATGAAAAGCTTTTGAATAAAGTGTTTCAATTTAATATCTCCAGAACTATTTGAACTTGGCCTTGTGAAAGAACATGCATCTGGTGGTCAAGCTCTTAATGAACCAAAGTCACCTCCACAACAAGCTAGTAAAACTGACAATGTGTATGTTTTCAAGAACCTATGTGGCACTTTTAACGAGATTGTTTATTGCCAGTGGCAACGATTACAAAACAACTCTGAAAACCATTTTGATCTGAACATGGCATGTCTTCATTTTTCAGAATACAACTTGCTGTCCTACATTTCAATGAGAATGTCAACAAAGACCAAGCCATAACAAAAGATGGAAGACCATGCTGGAAGATATCATACCCAAAATTCAAGAAAGGTGGTGAAGTGGTGAAACAAATCAAAGTACCAGTCACATATAGTAATTATAAAAAAAAATATTGTGAATAAGGCTGAAAACAAAGCAGTTTCTTTTGTAGATAAAGAAACTGGCGACATATTGAAATTGTATAAATTATATATATTGAATAATAAAACACCAGCCTTTAAAAACGTATTTAAAATATTAGTGATTTTTTACTTTATCTTGTCGTTACTGAGTTTTTAATGGCTCATAAACACAAAGCTATTTAGAGCGGCTCCATAGAGATGGAAAAAATACGGAGGAACCTGCCAAACTATTATTAACAAATATAGTTGTATGGTTCTTTAAAGGGAGTACATCAGGATTTTTCTAGAAATATCTTAAATTATAAAAATGTTACAATTCATAATAAAACACTTATATCCATCAAAATATGATGTTCGAACCATATTGATAATGTTTTAACTTCGAATACACCATATAGTTAGGACGGAATCGGGCATAAAATGCTGAAACTAACCCTGGTGCGTAACCTAGGATAGCACGTATTACTGTACAGAATGAATTTCCTTGTAACTAAGGGGTCATTTTTAGGATCATTCAGTATGTTTAGGTGCTTTAAAATAGAAAATATCATTATTTGTTAATTTTAAGTCGGACCCCTAGACCCCTTTGAAAAGCCTGATGTACTCCCTTTAAAGTACGCGGAAGATAGACACATATACAAGGAATTGCCATGTTTGCTCAAGAACACACGGACGGAACGGTGAGACTTGAACCCAGGATCTCTGGTTTCAAGTCCACCATTCTATCCACTGGGCCATTCTTAAAAACAGGGATTAACTTTTAGGATATTGTGATTCACATTCTCCTTTAGTACATTTACCAATTTGGTTTCTCTTTTAACAGATTATGTCACAGACCTGATGGATAGTGTGTGGAACCTGAGAACAGATTTCCCATCGTACAAAGAGACACAACAAAATTTTGTACGACCAAAATCATCTGTACCAGAATTTACGACTTCCAGACTTATAAAAAGAAGTAAAGAAGAAGCGGTCCAAAGTTTTAAGTCCAGATACAGCACGAGATAGTAGGAGTGATTTACGATATTAATTGCATACTGTAGTGATGGGTGGTGTGACTTGAGCACTCCATGACAGAACTGATATTAAAGGTTATTCGTGCTAGGGAAAACTGATCAAAAGATATACTTTCTCATTCTATAAAGTTAACGGACATGCTTAGTTGTTTGCTGTATTGACCAATAGTGCTTAATTTGCATTCTATGAAACTGACAGAGCTGTGGTACTTCAGTCTTATTATTACATAGTTAACAGATAAGTATTGTTTCAGCTTTCTACATAGGGATTTCTGAAGGATTTATGTGGTGTAATTATATATAAATGTCAGTTACTGCTCTGTCAACAGCGTTACTTCATCATTCTGCATTCATGTATTTTAAGTGAAGATAATTACAAAAGTTGTCTGATGTACATGATGTAGTGAAAAGTGTTGACAGTTTTGATAAGTAACTTCGAAAACTGATAGTCATACTACTAGTATATGCAATCATGAAATGAATCCGGATTAAATTATGCAAATTAAATATTTATTGCAAAAATGTGGTTTTTAATGCCAATGAATGTGCTATGTAGAATAAAGGGGAAAGGTTTTGTGTAGCTGGTTCTTTTACTGGAGTTGACGAGTGACTTATGTTTTGTTTCTTCGACTTTAAATAACAATTAAGTTATTTTCTATTAAAAAATTGATGCATGGCATCATGTTAATTTCTGTTCGGGTTCAAATTTTCTTTGGAGTTACACATTCTTTTTTATAGTGTTAATAACATGTAAAGCATTGTTTGTTTTTTAATAAACTTTAATACAAGACTTGCTGACACACCGTCGAAAACTTGGTGGCAACACTGAGGCTTGTACTCAGAACCTTATCATCAAGCTTGTATGATAAAGTCTGATACATAAGACCGTCCGGTTTAAACCCAAATTCTCTGGACAATGCTATGCAAAAATTACCCAGTGGTGTTTGTATTTCTCCATCATACATTAAATGAGATGAGCAACCTCAACCACCACCACCACCACCTCACACGTACCCATTGGAAATAGATTTTAAAAAATTGTGAAATGAAAATAAAATATTCTATCTGTCCTTCCCATTAAGGGATCAATCAAACTGCATCAAGCAAACTGCCAACGCCATCAAGCAAACTGCCGACGCAGCAAGCAAACTGCCAATGTTTACAAACGAGTCCGATTATTATTACATAGCATCGCATACGTTTCTTTGAAATAAAATTATATTTTGGGAAAAAGAATCTAGTTTTAGTAAGTCAACTAACACTAAACACCAGTTAAAATCAATACGAACCAATCTGTATTGCCAACACGACCAAGCTCTCCATTTGCACCTGCACTGCGTTCAACTTCCTCATCGGTTGATGAATCCGAGGTATTTTCATCCTCAGACACAAATTCTGGCTCAAAATCGTAAGGTTGCACGTTGTGCAACCGTCTTATCATGGGCATTTCATCTGACTCAGCATCATAGTCGCTTAATTCCGACATTTTCACACACACTATACTGTTTTTGCGTGCTTTCCCTATGTACAAATGGTTTCGTTTTGTTCCCAATGACGTCACTTCCGGTTTTATGAGGAAGAGTTTTCCCACTTTGATTTTTTTCAATTTTTTAGCGTAGCCTGTTCGTCTTTTCGGTTTTTATCTTTAAAAACATATTTTCACTAAACATACATCAATAGCATAGTAAACATCGTATTTATAATGATATTTAATAATTAAAAACATATCAAGAACGGATTTAGGACAAATTTCATCTTTAAGATAATGTTATAAGGAAGCCCATGGCCAAAATTGGTTGTGATAGGATAAGAAATGTAAGAGAAATAGACTTGTAAACACAGCTTACACGCAAACCTTGATGTGGGACGCCCACGCCAACGCCAGGGTGATTACATAAGCTCTCTTATTCTTCGAATAGTCGAGCTAAAAAGAGCCAGTTAGACTTTTGAAAATCTAACTTTAAATTTAAACTGTGATAATGTAAATACAACTGCAAATGAGTTTTTGTAGACAATAACTTCACTTGGTCAATCCACATAGATAAAATATGCAAAAAAATTACATCAAATATATGGCTTCTATCTAGAATTAAAGCATATTTATCTGCCGAGCATTGAACTGTTTTACAAAACATACATTCAACCCCAGATAGACTATTGTAATACAAAACGCGCATGTAAAATAATAATAGACTATAATGTGGTAGATGTATTAGAAACCATGCAAAAGTTGAAAATATTAACAGTCTTTGAAAGATTATATGTAAGAAAAGCAAAGTTTATGTATAATGTGACCAAATCAGAAACACCTCAATGAAATGTTTAAACATAGAATCACAAATGATAATGTGCCAGTTCTAAGATCAACATCAAGATATACTTTTATTCCACCAAGGCCAAACAAAGAAATTTACAAACAAAGTGTTGCATATTCAGGGCCTATTATATGGAACAGCTTACCAGATAAGTTAAAAACTCTGAATACTATTAATGCGTTTCATTCGAATTTCATAAAATGGATGAAAGGAACCTAATGTTTGAATCAAATACTTACACATTTTAAAACACCATTTTTAAGTAAAGTGGACAGGGTTTGTGAAATAATTTTGTTGTATATATTTAAATAGTAAATTTCACCATTTGTTCATATGTATTTATATTTATCACAAAACTTACAGTGTGGGAGGAGTGGAATAACACCATTCTATATTTTCGATATACCACTAGTTATATAAGTATGCAAATGAACCTAGTATGCGCTGTCAAAAAAAATCGATAATGACTGATCCAGTTCCCACGGTTTATGTCGGTTTCGCGTGTTAAAGCGACAGGCAAAATGCAATTAAAGTCGATATGTGAGTTATGTGATAAATAGAATCTAACATTCGTTCTCATTCATTATTGAATTTATTGAACATGTTAGCAAAAAGGATATAATGCTTAGCAAGAGCCTCACATTATAACATTTAACCAACTCGTTTAATAAATCAATAATGAATGATTACTCATGTAAGATCCTCTATGTGTTATTCCAATTCCATTTTCTTTTTTGCTGTTATTAATTATGCTTGCTTCTTTTCTTTTTCCATAGCTTCATTATATTTATTCATCTTAGAGCTTGTTTCTTTTGTACAAATTTAGGGTAAACGAGTGTATGTGTGTTAAAGTGTATGCAACGTTTAGTTTGAATGCAAACATTTAACATCTAATATTTAAAAACAATATTGCCTTTATTGATTACTGCTTTATTTGATTTGTTCTGTCATTTGTCATTTGTAAATTTGTATATAATAGAAGGCCTCATGGAAGATTAGTTTATATCTAAATGTGTTTCCCTCTGTAAATAAAGACTACCGGTATTATTATTATTATGATGAGTAATATATTGAAAGTTGGATGAAGAAATATCAAGAAATGAAAAAGTAATAGCCAACGTTAAGCTTCTGTGATGGACTGACGGACGGACGGACGGACGGACGACAAAGTGATCCCTATGTATCGCATTTTTCTTCGAAAAGGCTACACAAAAAGTGACAATTATTATTGCATACACATTTACAGACTGTTTACTTTCAATGTAACTGGAAACATATACTGAAAGGAAAAAGAAACGCGACACGTTTATATATTGTATATACTGCACACTTAATTCCATATATGTTCCCAGGAAATCTCAAGATGTTTTGTAAAAAAAAAAAGGTTATAGTTAGTTAGAGATAGGAGACACAACTGTGATGTTGTAGACGTTTTAAGTACAGTACACGTTGTTACAAGAAATTCATAGATGTTGAAGTTCCTCTATGAAAACTTGAGCCAGTTCAGTACTGTATTTTGCAAAATTTTGCGCCAAACACGTACTCTATCAATAATGAAACTTTGCAGGAATACTATTTGCTGTGCTACGTGTTGTTTTAGTCTTTTTTCCGAAAGAAAAGATATTACGTAGCCAGGTACCATTCGATTAACAGCAGCATATTGTACATACAATATATATAGTGGAAATTCCCGTGTCGCGTTTCTTTTTCCTTTCAGTATATATTAACTCTATATATAACTAGAAGACTGCAATATCCATGTTATGCAAATTCTCGACAAAATACATTATTTTCGCCTGACTTTCCATGACATTTAAGAAATTTCAAAATTCCTTGACACTTCTCTAAGGCCTAAAAAAAAAATTGTGTGGTTCGGGTCACCCGACCCTACCTACGAATACCCGCCGACCTTGACGTTTTTTTGGTCCATTTCGAAAAAAAAAATATTATAAAAATTAACAATATAAAGTCACAGTAATTATAGTACATAATTCAGTGCATCTTCCCTGACGTTTTTTTGGTCCATTTTGAAAAAAAAAAAAAAATCCCTACCTACCAATTTTGAACATGTTACCCGAACCACACAATTTTTTTTTTTAGGCCTAACCTTGAAAAATAAGAGGACCAGGAGAAGGGAATGTATATCGCTCTACTGGATTTACAAAATTGGTGGAAATCAAGTAAAAAACAAAGCATCCACGCTCTAAAAAATAGCAGGGGTAGAGAGTGGGTGGGTGGGTGGGTGGGTGGGGAGGGAGTGGGTGGGTGGGATGGGATTGAGGGATGGAATGAGATAGTGTGTCAGATATGGCTGTTTCAAACTTTTCTGAGCTTTTCAACACATTCTGAACAATTGCGGCAAAGATCAGATAAAGAAATAAAGAACCTAGAGTGTTACTATTTTTAAATAATTCAAGGGCCATAATTCTGCTGTTTCTAGTCTGATATGGACGTGTTTTTAAATTATTTTATGACTGTAACAACTTCATAAAATGACTTGAAGGGTGTTCCACAGAACACTTGTGTTGCCTGCCATGAGCTTATTTCAGCAAGGACAATCTAACTATAAAGTTTGAAGACAGGGTGTGCAATCTTTCATGAATTATGGATCATATTCTTTATAACATTGTTAAAAGTTTATGAAAGTTTTAGGAAAGGAACTCTATAAGCAACTGCTTTCGTTCCAATCCTTTTTCACATTTTGTATTATGTACATTTTCACAGATTGTATAAATATTGGAAATAAAATAAGTTTAAACCAAAAGTTTATGAATCAAAGGACTGAAGGTCCTGAGAGTCGCCAAGATTGAACAGTGTCTGTCTTCTTGGTGAGGTTAAAGGTTATGTTAAATTTTACAGGTGTGGCGTATTAAAATTAAATGTTGCTGCTTAGAACATGAGATGTTTTTTGTACTGGAGTAAGCGAGCTGAATTGATACATGCGTTGTTAGGTACTTGTGAAGAATCTGTATTGGTTCAACTCAGCAAAGCATGGTTAGGCGTACATAACGGAAATACTGTTGATAAATCAGACACCTGGCATTTGTTCAAAGGAAATAAAACAGATCGATTGACCTGCTGGTTTTATTGAATTGAATTGGGTTTTAAGGCGCATAAACACATGAAAGGTTATATGGCGCCTAACAGGAATGAACATGCCTGGCTCATCCTCCATGTACATCAAGATAAAATATGGAGAATGGGCCTAGAACCTTCTCACCTCCAGAACTGCAGAGTTGCTGCAAATTCTATTGTAGACACTCCATTTATACTGGAGCCACGTTTATTGTTTTTCTGCCACTGCTCTAGAGATTTGAGCGAGATCGCACCTGAAACAATGCAGGGGTCATGATGAAGACCTTTAATGAGCATGAACAAAAAATGATAAAGTGAACATGAATTTGTGGGGGTGGGGGGTGGGGGGTTCTACCCCTCTGCCTATCCCTCCAACGGGATCTGCAGTGGTGCTATTCTTTGCCCCGAAACCACACGGAGCCTGCTGGTTTTATGTTCAAGTAGAAAATTGTAAGGCTGTTCATTTTGACAAGATGATATATTCCTGACAGAGATACTGAATTTAGTGTTTCATCATTATGCCAGCAAGGAAGCATTTTGTCTTTGTATCTATAGACATCAGGGTGTTATGAAAGAAACAGAAATGTAGTTATTTTGTTCAACTTTTTATTTTAATTGCGAGTACTTGGAGCATGCAAATTGTAAGCAGAAATCAATATAACTGGTGGATAAACATAAACTGTTAACTGTAGAATATCTTGTAACCTCTCGTTTTCTTGTGAATATTGGTATATAGCTCAGCTGCTCTTCTAAATCTGTCTTACTCTGCTTATACTGTTTGTAAACATTTTGTTGTATATATTAAGGAAAACAAAGAAAATGATTAGACAGAGAAGTTGAGCTATATAAATCCGTCTACAAGAAAACGAAAGGTTAAACGTTATTGCAAAGTTAATCAACAATTAAAGCAGTAAAAAATATATCAATAAAAATATATGAACTGTAAACAAAAAAAGAAGTATGGTCATTATCTGGTATATTGCATTTTCTTCTGATTAATGCATCAACTTATTTAATAAGTGGTGAATAGCAGTAAAACACAATAGCATTGGCTTTATTTACAGCATAACGACCCTTAACACATGTCTAAAACATGGTAAAAGCATGTTAGAGATAAGATGAGCAAAGCTACAATAAGGTCGAATGACCTGGGTACGAAAGTAATAATTTTTCAAAGGCCTCGTTTTTTATTAAAAACACTTTTTTAGCATGGTTTCTTGCTGACATCCTTAATTTAAATTGTTCATCATAACATTCCACCAGTGGGATGAAGTATCTGGGCACACAACATTGAGCAAATTATTTTTTCTAATTTTCGAAAAATGCTTGGGACGGAATTATTTTTTGCAACCGCGTCGGTTTTGGTTTTCGAGTGTATGTTCCAATAGATTTCCTGTTAATACACTGTGAGATAATTATTTTTTATTGAATTCCAGCAAGGAAATAAACACTACCTGGGTAAATGCCAAAACATTTGGAATTTTCTTCTTTTTACCGTAATGCAAAGATTGCCGTGTGTCCCTTTAAACTATTTGATTTAATACCTTGTTGTTGTTGGTAGTAGAAATGAGCACTCCTTGATAAATTATTTTCATCAACTTGTGTATTTATTTGTAGTAGATGCTATACTATTTCTCAAAGTACTAAGCACAATAACTACAATATTTACGGACATTTAGTTCCCAATTTGACAGTAAAGCTCATTATCTAGGTCACGCTGTAGGCCACTCATGAGCGGCATGTTTAGCTTACTTGTTTAGAAATTGGGGTGGAAAATGTGTTAATTGATTGCTTATTTTTCATCAATGATTGTACATTTTCAAATTAATGGTTCTGAATGAATGGATAATTATCGAGTTTCTGCTGCACTATCGAATGAAATGAATTAATATTAATGAGATGTTCGACATCCGGTAACTACGCTATTGAAACTTTCCATTCATAAAATATTTATGCGTGTATTATAGCGCATAGTATTTCAGTACATTTGCAAAAAAGACACATATATACTGTATACAATTACAATTATTCACAATCAGTAGTTATATTATGAATCATAGTTACTGGCCTTTTTCAGATGAATTCATTAAAGTATCATTTATGTAAAACTATTACATAGAAAGTTATAAATAAGCCATAATCACTTGTACAAGAAAAAGTTAAGTTCCAGGTTAGAGAGAATACATCAGGCTTTTCAAAGGGGTATAGGTGTCTGACAAAATTGACAAATAATTATATTTTCTATTTTGAAGAGCCTACATATAATGAATGGGCCTAAAAATGATCCCTTATTTGCAAAGAAATTGATTCTGCACAGTAATACATGCTATCCTAGGTTACCCACCAGGTCCAATTCTGTCCTAGCTTAAACCTTAACAATACAGCTTGAACATCATACTTATTTGGATTGACATAAGTGTTTTATCATGAATTGGAACATTTATATCATTTAAGATATTTCTAGAATAATCTTGATGTACCCACTTTAAAACATTAAGAGGGAAATAATTTAAAACCTATGAATTAGGCATTGGATCATGCTGAAGATGGGTACAATGTTTTAAACAGCATGTAGATAGTGGGACTGGGCAGGCACTTAATGTTAACAGCCTGTAGAATGGTAGGGTAGGGCAGGCACTTCATGTTGACAGCCTGTAGAATGGTAGGGCAGGACAGGCCTTCCATGTTGAAAGCCTGTAGAATGGTAGGGCAGGACAGGCCTTCCATGTTGAAAGCCTGTAGAATGGTAGGGCAGGACAGGCCCTCCATGTAAACAGCCTGTAGAATGGTAGGGCAGGGCAGGCACTTCATGTTAACAGCCTGTAGAATGGTAGGGGGGCAGGGCAGGCACTTCATGTTGACAGCGTGTCAAATGGTAGGGCATGCCAGGCACTTCATGCTGACAGCCTGTATAATGGTAGGGCAGGAGAGGCACTTCATCTTGATATCCTGTAGAATGGTAGGGTAGGGCAGGACAGGCACTTCCTGTTGACAGCCTGTAGAATGGTAGGGCAGGGCAGGCACTCCATATTGATATCCTGTAGAATGGTAGGGCAGTACAGGCCCTATATGTCAACAGCCTGTAGAACAGTAGGGTAGGGCAGGCACTTCATGTTAACAGCCTGTAGAATGGTAGGGCAGGACATACATTTCATGTTGACAGCCTGTAGAATGGTAGGGCAGGACAGGCCCTCCATGTTGACAGCCTGTAGAATGGTAGGGCAGGGCAGGCACTTCATGTTGATATCCTTTAGAATGGTAGGGAAGGACAGGCACTTCATGTTGACAGCCTGTAGAATGGTAGGGCAGGGCAGGCACTTCATGTTGATATCCTGTACAATGGTTGGGCAGGACATGCCCTCCATGTTAACAGCCTGTAGAATGGTAGGGCAGGGCAGGCACTTCATGTTAACAGCCTGTAGAATGGTAGGGCAGGGCAAGCACTTCATGTTGACAGCCTGTAGAATGGTAGAGAAGGGCAGGCACTTCATGTTGACAGCCTGTAGAATGGTAGGGAAGGGCAGGCACTTCATGTTGACTGCCTCTAGAATGGTAGGGCAGGGCAGGCCATTGATGCTGACAGCCTGTAGAATGGTAGGGCAGGGCAGGCCCTCGATGTTGACAGCATGTAGAATGGTAGGGAAGGACAGGCCCTATATGTTGACAGCCTATATAACGGTAGAGCAAGACAAGCACTTCATGTTAACAGCCTGTAGAATGGTAGGGCAGGCACTTCATGTTGACAGCCTGTCAAATGGTAGGGCATGACAGACCCTATATGTTGACAGCCTGTAGAATGGTAGGGCAGGACAGGCACTTCATGTTGACAGCCTGTAGAATGGTAGGGCAGGGCAGGCACTTCATGTGCACAGCCTGTAGAATGGTAGGGCAGGACAGGTCCTCCATGTTACAAGACTGTAGACTGGTAGAACAGGGCAGGCCCTATATGTTGACAGCCTGTAAAATGGTAGAACAGGGCAGGCACTTCATGTTGACAGCCTGTTAAATGGTAGGGCAGGACAGGCCCTCCATGTTGACAGCCTGTAGAATGGTAGGGCAGGGCAGGCACTTCATGTTGACAGCCCGTATACTGGAAGGGCAGGACAGGCACCTCATGTTAACAGCCTGGCTAATGGTAGGGCAGGACAGGCCCTATATTTTGAAAGCCTGTAGAAAGGTAGGGCAGGCCCTCCATTTTGACAGCCTGTAGAATGGTACGGCAGGACAGGCACTTCATGTGAAAGTCTGTAAAATGGTAGGGCAGGCACTTCATGTTCACAGCCTGAAGATTGGTGGGACAATGGGGGCATTCAATGTTAACAGCCTATAGAATGGTGGGACAAGGCAGTCACTCCATGTTAACAGTTTGTAGAAATGGTGGGCCAGGGCTGGCACTACATGTTAACAGCCAATAGAATGTTGGGACAGAGCAGGCACTCCATGTTAACAGTCTGTGGAATGGTGGGACAGGGCAGGCACTCCATGTTAACAGCCTGTACAATGTTGGGACAGAGCAGGCAATCCATGTTAACAGCTTATAGAATGTTAGGACAGTGCAGGCAATCCATATTAACAGCTAATAGAATGTTGGGACAGAGCAGGCACTCCATGTTAACTAACAGACTGTAGAATGGTGGGACAGGGCTCGCACTGCATGTTAACAGCTTATAGAATGTTGGGACAGAGCAGGCACTCCATGTTAATAGCCTGTAGAATGGTAAGGCATGGCAGGCACTCCCTCCATGTTAACAGTCTGTAGAATGGTGGGACAGGGCAGGCACTCCATGTTAACAGCCTGTACAATGTTGGGACAGAGCAGGCACTCCATGTTAACTGTCTGTAGAATGGTAAGACAGAGCAGGCACTCCATGTTAACAGCCTGTACAATGTTAACACTCCTGTAGAATGGTGGGACAGGGCAGACAATCCATGTTAACCGCAGGTAGAATGGTGTGACAGGGCAGACAATCCATGTTAACAGTAGGTAGAATGGTGGGACAGGGCAGAAATTCCATGTTTACAGCAGGTAGAATGGTGGGACATGGCAGACAATCCATGTTGATAGCAGGTAGAATGGTGAAACAGGGCATACAATCCATGTTAACAGCCTGTAGAATAACAGGCACTCTATGTTAACAACCTGTAGAATGGTGGGACAGGGCAGACAATCCATGTTAACAGCCGGTAGAATGGTGGGACAGGGCAGACAATCCATGCTAACAGACTGTAGAATGGGAAGACAGGGCAGGCACTCCATGTTAACAGCCTGTACAATGTTGGGACAGAGCAGGCAATCCATGTTAACAGCTTATAGAATGTTGGGACAGTGCAGGCATTCCATATTAACAGCTAATAGAATGTTGGGACAGAGCAGGCACTCCATGTTAACAGACTGTAGAATGGTGGGACAGGGCTTGCACTGCATGTTAACAGCTTATATAATTTTGGGACAGAGCAGGCACGCCATGTTAATAGCCTGTAGAATGGTAAGGCATGGCAGGCACTCCCTCCATGTTAACAGTCTGTAGAATGGTGGGACAGGGCAGGCACTCCATGTTAACAGCCTGTACAATGTTGGGACAGAGCAGGCACTCCATGTTAACTGTCTGTAGAATGGTAAGACAGAGCAGGCACTCCATGTTAACAGCCTGTACAATGTTAACACTCCTGTAGAATGGTGGGACAGGGCAGACTATCCATGTTAACAGCAGGTAGAATGGTGTGACAGGGCAGACAATCCATGTTAACAGTAGGTAGAATGGTGGGACAGGGCAGACATTCCATGTTAGCAGTAGGTAGAATGGTGGGACATGGCAGACAATCCATGTTGATAGCAGGTAGAATGGTGGGAAAGGGCAGACAATCCATGTTAACAGCCTGTAGAATAACAGGCACTCTATGTTAACAACCTGTAGAATGGTGGGACAGGGCAGACAATCCATGTTAACAGCCGGTAGAATGGTGGGACAGGGCAGACAATCCATGCTAACAGACTGTAGAATGGAGAGACAGGGCAGGCACTCCATGTTAACAGTCTGTAGAATGGTAAGACAGAGCAGGCACTCCATGTTAACAGCCTGTAGAATGGTGGGACAGAGCAGGCACTCTATGTTAACAGCCCATAGACTGGTGGGAGAGGGCAGACAATCCATGTTAACAGCCTGTAGAATGATGGTACAGAGCAGGCACTCTACGTTAACAGCATGTAGAATGGTGGAACGGAGCATGCCCTTCATGTTAACAGACTGTAGAATGGTGGGACAGGGCAGTCAATCCATGTTAACAGCAGGTAGTATGGTGGGACAGAGCAGACAATCCATGTTGACAGCAGGTAGAATGGTGGGACAGGGCAGACAATCCATGTTAAAAGCAGGTACAATGGTGGGACAGAGCAGGCAATCTATGTTAACAGCCCGTAGAATGGTGGGACACAGCATGCACTTCATATTAACAGCCTGTTGAATGGTGGGACAGAACATGCGCTTCATGTTAACAGCCTGAAGAATGGTAGGACAGAGCATGAACTCTATGTTAACAGCCCGTAGAATGGTGGGACACAGCATGCACTTCATATTAACAGCCTGTTGAATGGTGGGACAGAACATGCGCTTCATGTTAACAGCCTGTTGAATGGTAAGACAGAGCAGGCACTCCATGTTAACAGACTGTAGAATGGTGGGACAGGGCAGTCAATCCATGTTAACAGCAGGTAGTATGGTGGGACAGAGCAGACAATCCATGTTGACAGCAGGTAGAATGGTGGGACAGGGCAGACAATCCATGTTAAAAGCAGGTACAATGGTGGGACAGAGCAGGCAATCTATGTTAACAGCCCGTAGAATGGTGGGACACAGCATGCACTTCATATTAACAGCCTGTTGAATGGTGGGACAGAACATGCGCTTCATGTTAACAGCCTGAAGAATGGTAGGACAGAGCAGGAACTCTATGTTAACAGCCCGTAGAATGGTGGGACACAGCATGCACTTCATATTAACAGCCTGTTGAATGGTGGGACAGAACATGCGCTTCATGTTAACAGCCTGTTGAATGGTAAGACAGAGCAGGCACTCCATGTTAACAGCCTGTAGAATAGTGGGACAGGGCAGACTATCCATGTTAACAGCTTGTAGAATGGTGGGACAGAGCAGGCACTCTATGTTAACAGCCCATAGACTGGTGGGACAGGGCAGATAATCCATGTTAACAGCCTGTAGAATGGTGAGACAGAGCAGGCAATCTATGATAACAGCCTGTAGAATAGTGAATTGAGCATGCACTTCATGTTAACAGCCTGCAGAATGGTGAAACAGGGCAGACAATCCATGTTGACTGCAGGTATAATGGTGGGACAGGGCAGACAATCCATGTTAACAGCCCGTGGAATTTTGGGACAGAGCATGCACTTCATGTTAACAGACTATAGAATGGTGGGACAAGGCAGACAATCCATGTTAACAGCCTGTAGAATGGTAGGGCAGGACAGGCCCTATATTTTGAAAGCCTGTAGAAAGGTAGGGCAGGGCAGGCCCTCCATTTTGACAGCCTGTAGAATGGTATGGCAGGACAGGCACTTCATGTGAAAGTCTGTAAAATGGTTGGGCAGGGCAGGCACTTCATGTTCACAGCCTGAAGATTGGTGGGATAAAACAAGCAGTCCATATTAACAGTCTGTAGAATCCTGAGACAGGGCAAGCACGCCATGTTAACATCCTATAGATTGGTGGGACAATGGGGGCATTCAATGTTAACAGCCTATAGAATGGTGGGACAAGGCAGTCACTCCATGTTAACAGTTTGTAGAAATGGTGGGCCAGGCCTGGCACTACATGTTAACAGCCAATAGAATGTTGGGATAGAGCAGGCACTCCATGTTAACAGTCTGTGGAATGGTGGGACAGGGCAGGCACTCCATGTTAACAGCCAGTACAATGTTGGGACAGAGCAGGCAATCCATGTTAACAGCTTATAGAATGTTGGGACAGTGCAGGCAATCCATATTAACAGCTAATATAATGTTGGGACAGAGCAGGCACTCCATGTTAACAGACTGTAGAATGGTGGGACAGGGCTTGCACTGCATATTAACAGCTTATTGAATGTTGGGACAGAGCAGGCACTCCATGTTAACTGTCTGTAGAATGGTAAGACAGAGCAGGCACTCCATGTTAACAGCCTGTACAATGTTGGGACAGAGCAGGCACTCTATGTTAACACTCCTGTAGAATGGTGGGACAGGGCAGACAATCCATGTTAACAGTAGGTAGAATGGTGGGACAGGGCAGAAATTCCTTGTTAATAGCAGGTAGAATGGTTGGACATGGCAGACAATCCATATTGATAGCAGGTAGAATGGTGGGACAGGGCAGACAATCCATGTTAACAGCCTGTAGAATAACAGGCACTCTATGTTAACAACCTGTAGAATGGTGGGACAGGGCAGACAATCCATGTTAACAGCCGGTAGAATGGTCGGACAGGGTAGACAATCCATGCTAACAGACTGTAGAATGGGAAGACAGGGCAGGCACTCCATGTTAACAGTCTGTAGAATGGTAAGACAGAGCAGGCACTCCATGTTAACAGCCCGTAGAATAGTGGGACAGGGTAGACAATCAATGTTAACAGCCCATAGACTGGTGGGACAGGGCAGACAATCCATGTTAACAGCCTGTAGAATGGTGGTACAGAGCAGGCACTCGATGTTAACAGCCTGTAGAATGGTGGAACGGAGCATGCTTTTCATGTTAACAGACTGTAGAATGGTGGGACAGGGCAGTCAATCCATGTTAACAGCAGGTAGAATGGTGGGACAGGGCAGACAATCCATGTTAACAGCAGGTAGAATGGTGGGACAGAGCAGACAATCCATGTTGACAGCAGGTAGAATGGTGGGACAGGGCAGACAATCCATGTTGACAGCAGGTAGAATGGTGGGACAGGGCAGACAATCCATGTTAACAGCAGGTAGAATGGTGGGACAGAGCAGACAATCCATGTTGACAGCAGGTAGAATGGTGGGACAGGGCAGACAATCCATGTTAAAAGCAGGTACAATGGTGGGACAGAGCAGGCAATCTATGTTAACAGCCCATAGAATGGTGGGACACAGCATGCACTTCATATTAACAGCTTGTTGAATGGTGGGACAGAACATGCACTTCGTGTTAACAGACTGAAGAATGGTAGGACAGAGCAGGAACTCTATGTTAACAGCCCATAGAATGGTTAAACAGGGCAAACAATCCATGTTAACAGCTTGTAGAATGGTGGGACAGAGCAGGCACTCTATGTTAACAGCCCATAGACTGATTGGACAGGGCGGATAATCCATGTTAACAGCCTGTAGAATGGTGGGACAGAGCAGGCAATCTATTATAACAGCCTGTAGAATAGTGAATTGAGCATGCACTTCATGTTAACAGCCTGCAGAATGGTGAAACAGGGCAGACAATCCATGTTAACAGCCTGTAGAATGATGGTACAGAGCAGGCACTCTATGTTAACAGCATGTAGAATGGTGGGACACAGCATGCACTTCATATTAACAGCCTGTTGAATGGTGGGACAGAACATGCGCTTCATGTTAACAGCCTGTTGAATGGTAAGACAGAGCAGGCACTCCATGTTAACAGCCTGTAGAATAGTGGGACAGGGCAGACTATCCATGTTAACAGCTTGTAGAATGGTGGGACAGAGCAGGCACTCTATGTTAACAGCCCATGGACTGGTGGGACAGGGCAGATAATCCATGTTAACAGCCTGTAGAATGGTGAGACAGAGCAGGCAATCTATGATAACAGCCTGTAGAATAGTGAATTGAGCATGCACTTCATGTTAACAGCCTGCAGAATGGTGAAACAGGGCAGACAATCCATGTTGACTGCAGGTATAATGGTGGGACAGGGCAGACAATCCATGTTAACAGCCCGTGGAATTTTGGGACAGAGCATGCACTTCATGTTAACAGACTATAGAATGGTGGGACAAGGCAGACAATCCATGTTAACAGCCTGTAGAATGGTAGGGCAGGACAGGCCCTATATTTTGAAAGCCTGTAGAAAGGTAGGGCAGGGCAGGCCCTCCATTTTGACAGCCTGTAGAATGGTATGGCAGGACAGGCACTTCATGTGAAAGTCTGTAAAATGGTTGGGCAGGGCAGGCACTTCATGTTCACAGCCTGAAGATTGGTGGGATAAAACAAGCAGTCCATATTAACAGTCTGTAGAATCCTGAGACAGGGCAAGCACGCCATGTTAACATCCTATAGATTGGTGGGACAATGGGGGCATTCAATGTTAACAGCCTATAGAATGGTGGGACAAGGCAGTCACTCCATGTTAACAGTTTGTAGAAATGGTGGGCCAGGCCTGGCACTACATGTTAACAGCCAATAGAATGTTGGGACAGAGCAGGCACTCCATGTTAACAGTCTGTGGAATGGTGGGACAGGGCAGGCACTCCATGTTAACAGCCAGTACAATGTTGGGACAGAGCAGGCAATCCATGTTAACAGCTTATAGAATGTTGGGACAGTGCAGGCAATCCATATTAACAGCTAATATAATGTTGGGACAGAGCAGGCACTCCATGTTAACAGACTGTAGAATGGTGGGACAGGGCTTGCACTGCATATTAACAGCTTATTGAATGTTGGGACAGAGCAGGCACTCCATGTTAACTGTCTGTAGAATGGTAAGACAGAGCAGGCACTCCATGTTAACAGCCTGTACAATGTTGGGACAGAGCAGGCACTCTATGTTAACACTCCTGTAGAATGGTGGGACAGGGCAGACAATCCATGTTAACAGTAGGTAGAATGGTGGGACAGGGCAGAAATTCCTTGTTAATAGCAGGTAGAATGGTTGGACATGGCAGACAATCCATATTGATAGCAGGTAGAATGGTGGGACAGGGCAGACAATCCATGTTAACAGCCTGTAGAATAACAGGCACTCTATGTTAACAACCTGTAGAATGGTGGGACAGGGCAGACAATCCATGTTAACAGCCGGTAGAATGGTCGGACAGGGTAGACAATCCATGCTAACAGACTGTAGAATGGGAAGACAGGGCAGGCACTCCATGTTAACAGTCTGTAGAATGGTAAGACAGAGCAGGCACTCCATGTTAACAGCCCGTAGAATAGTGGGACAGGGCAGACAATCAATGTTAACAGCCCATAGACTGGTGGGACAGGGCAGACAATCCATGTTAACAGCCTGTAGAATGGTGGTACAGAGCAGGCACTCGATGTTAACAGCCTGTAGAATGGTGGAACGGAGCATGCTTTTCATGTTAACAGACTGTAGAATGGTGGGACAGGGCAGTCAATCCATGTTAACAGCAGGTAAAATGGTGGGACAGGGCAGACAATCCATGTTAACAGCAGGTAGAATGGTGGGACAGAGCAGACAATCCATGTTGACAGCAGGTAGAATGGTGGGACAGGGCAGACAATCCATGTTGACAGCAGGTAGAATGGTGGGACAGGGCAGACAATCCATGTTAACAGCAGGTAGAATGGTGGGACAGAGCAGACAATCCATGTTGACAGCAGGTAGAATGGTGGGACAGGGCAGACAATCCATGTTAAAAGCAGGTACAATGGTGGGACAGAGCAGGCAATCTATGTTAACAGCCCATAGAATGGTGGGACACAGCATGCACTTCATATTAACAGCTTGTTGAATGGTGGGACAGAACATGCACTTCGTGTTAACAGACTGAAGAATGGTAGGACAGAGCAGGAACTCTATGTTAACAGCCCATAGAATGGTTAAACAGGGCAAACAATCCATGTTAACAGCTTGTAGAATGGTGGGACAGAGCAGGCACTCTATGTTAACAGCCCATAGACTGATTGGACAGGGCGGATAATCCATGTTAACAGCCTGTAGAATGGTGGGACAGAGCAGGCAATCTATTATAACAGCCTGTAGAATAGTGAATTGAGCATGCACTTCATGTTAACAGCCTGCAGAATGGTGAAACAGGGCAGACAATCCATGTTGACTGCAGGTAGAATGGTGGGACAGGGCAGACAATCCATGTTAACAGCCCATGGAATTTTGAGACTGAGAAGGCACTTCATGTTAACAGACTATAGAATGGTGAGACAGGGCAGACGATCCATGTTAACAGCCTGTAGAATGGTAGGGCAGGACAGGCCCTATATTTTGAAACCCTGTAGAAAGGTAGGGCAGGGCAGGCCCCCATTTTGACAGCCTGTAGAATGGTACGGCAGGACAGGCATTTCATGTGAATGTCTGTAAATTGGTAGGGCAGGGCAGGCACTTCATGTTCACAGCCTGAAGATTGGTGGTATAAAACAAGCAGTCCATATTAACAGTCGGTAGAATCGTGAGACAGGGCATGCACGCCATGTTAACATCCTATAGATTGGTGGGACAATGGGGGCATTCAATGTTAACAGCCTATAGAATGGTGGGACAAGGCAGTCACTCCATGTTAATAGCCTGTAGAATGGTAAGGCATGGCAGGCACTCCCTCCATGTTAACAGTCTGTAGAATGGTGGGACAGGGCAGGCACTCCATGTTAACAGCCTGTACAATGTTGGGACAGAGCAGGCACTCCATGTTAACTGTCTGTTGAATGGTAAGACAGAGCAGGCACTCCATGTTAACAGCCTGTACAATGTTGGGACAGAGCAGGCACTCTATGTTAACACTCCTGTAGAATGGTGGGACATGGCAGACAATCCATGTTAACAGCAGGTAGAATGGTTTGACAGGGCAGACAATCCATGTTAACAGTAGGTAGAATGGTGTGACAGGGCAGACAATCCATGTTAACAGTAGGTAGAATGGTGGGACATGGCAGACAATCCATGTTGATAGCAGGTAGAATGGTGGGACAGGGCAGACAATCCATGTTAACAGCAGGTAGAATGGTGAAACAGGGCAGACAATCCATGTTAACAGCCTGTAGAATAACAGGCACTCTATGTTAACAAACTGTAGAATGGTGGGACAGGGCAGACAATCCATGTTAACAGCCGGTAGAATGGTCGGACAGGGCAGACAATACATACTAACAGACTGTAGAATGGGAAGACAGGGCAGGCACTCCATGTTAACAGTCTGTAGAATGGTAAGACAGAGCAGGCACTCCATGTTAACAGCCCGTAGAATAGTGGGACAGGGCAGACAATCCATGTTAACAGCCTGTAGAATGGTGGGACAGAGCAGGCACTCTATGTTAACAGCCCATAGACTGGTGGGACAGAGCAGACAATCCATGTTGACAGCAGGTAGAATGGTGGGACAAGGCAGACAATCCATGTTAAAAGCAGGTACAATGGTGGGACAGAGCAGGCAATCTATGTAAATAGCCCGTAGAATGATGGGACACAGCATGCACTTCATATTAACAGCCTGTTGAATAGTAGGACAGAGCAGGAACTCTATGTTAACAGCCCATAGAATGGTGAAACAGGGCAGACAATCCATGTTAACAGCCTGTAGAATAATAGGCACTCTATGTTAACAACCTGTAGAATGGTGGGACAGGGCAGACAATCCATGTTAACAGCCAGTAGAATGGTGGGACAGGGCAGACAATCCATGCTAACAAACTGTAGAATGGTAAGACAGGGCAGGCACTCCATGTTAACAGTCTGTAGAATGGTAAGACAGAGCAGGCACTCCATGTTAACAGCCTGTAGAATGGTGGGACAGAGCAGGCACTCTATGTTAACAGCCCATAGACTGGTGGGAGAGGGCAGACAATCCATGTTAACAGCCTGTAGAATGATGGTACAGAGCAGGCACTCTATGTTAACAGCATGTAGAATGGTGGAACGGAGCATGCCCTTCATGTTAACAGACTGTAGAATGGTGGGACAGGGCAGTCAATCCATGTTAACAGCAGGTAGTATGGTGGGACAGAGCAGACAATCCATGTTGACAGCAGGTAGAATGGTGGGACAGGGCAGACAATCCATGTTAAAAGCAGGTACAATGGTGGGACAGAGCAGGCAATCTATGTTAACAGCCCGTAGAATGGTGGGACACAGCATGCACTTCATATTAACAGCCTGTTGAATGGTGGGACAGAACATGCGCTTCATGTTAACAGCCTGAAGAATGGTAGGACAGAGCAGGAACTCTATGTTAACAGCCCGTAGAATGGTGGGACACAGCATGCACTTCATATTAACAGCCTGTTGAATGGTGGGACAGATCATGCGCTTCATGTTAACAGCCTGTTGAATGGTAAGACAGAGCAGGCACTCCATGTTAACAGACTGTAGAATGGTGGGACAGGGCAGTCAATCCATGTTAACAGCAGGTAGTATGGTGGGACAGAGCAGACAATCCATGTTGACAGCAGGTAGAATGGTGGGACAGGGCAGACAATCCATGTTAAAAGCAGGTACAATGGTGGGACAGAGCAGGCAATCTATGTTAACAGCCCGTAGAATGGTGGGACACAGCATGCACTTCATATTAACAGCCTGTTGAATGGTGGGACAGAACATGCGCTTCATGTTAACAGCCTGAAGAATGGTAGGACAGAGCAGGAACTCTATGTTAACAGCCCGTAGAATGGTGGGACACAGCATGCACTTCATATTAACAGCCTGTTGAATGGTGGGACAGAACATGCGCTTCATGTTAACAGCGTGTTGAATGGTAAGACAGAGCAGGCACTCCATGTTAACAGCCTGTAGAATAGTGGGACAGGGCAGACTATCCATGTTAACAGCTTGTAGAATGGTGGGACAGAGCAGGCACTCTATGTTAACAGCCCATAGACTGGTGGGACAGGGCAGATAATCCATGTTAACAGCCTGTAGAATGGTGAGACAGAGCAGGCAATCTATGATAACAGCCTGTAGAATAGTGAATTGAGCATGCACTTCATGTTAACAGCCTGCAGAATGGTGAAACAGGGCAGACAATCCATGTTGACTGCAGGTATAATGGTGGGACAGGGCAGACAATCCATGTTAACAGCCCGTGGAATTTTGGGACAGAGCATGCACTTCATGTTAACAGACTATAGAATGGTGGGACAAGGCAGACAATCCATGTTAACAGCCTGTAGAATGGTAGGGCAGGACAGGCCCTATATTTTGAAAGCCTGTAGAAAGGTAGGGCAGGGCAGGCCCTCCATTTTGACAGCCTGTAGAATGGTATGGCAGGACAGGCACTTCATGTGAAAGTCTGTAAAATGGTAGGGCAGGGCAGGCACTTCATGTTCACAGCCTGAAGATTGGTGGGATAAAACAAGCAGTCCATATTAACAGTCTGTAGAATCCTGAGACAGGGCAAGCACGCCATGTTAACATCCTATAGATTGGTGGGACAATGGGGGCATTCAATGTTAACAGCCTATAGAATGGTGGGACAAGGCAGTCACTCCATGTTAACAGTTTGTAGAAATGGTTGGCCAGGCCTGGCACTACATGTTAACAGCCAATAGAATGTTGGGACAGAGCAGGCACTCCATGTTAACAGTCTGTGGAATGGTGGGACAGGGCAGGCACTCCATGTTAACAGCCAGTACAATGTTGGGACAGAGCAGGCAATCCATGTTAACAGCTTATAGAATGTTGGGACAGTGCAGGCAATCCATATTAACAGCTAATAGAATGTTGGGACAGAGCAGGCACTCCATGTTAACAGACTGTAGAATGGTGGGACAGGGCTTGCACTGCATATTAACAGCTTATTGAATGTTGGGACAGAGCAGGCACTCCATGTTAACTGTCTGTAGAATGGTAAGACAGAGCAGGCACTCCATGTTAACAGCCTGTAGAATGGTGGGACAGAGCAGGCACTCTATGTTAACAGCCCATAGACTGGTGGGAGAGGGCAGACAATCCATGTTAACAGCCTGTAGAATGATGGTACAGAGCAGGCACTCTATGTTAACAGCATGTAGAATGGTGGAACGGAGCATGCCCTTCATGTTAACAGACTGTAGAATGGTGGGACAGGGCAGTCAATCCATGTTAACAGCAGGTAGTATGGTGGGACAGAGCAGACAATCCATGTTGACAGCAGGTAGAATGGTGGGACAGGGCAGACAATCCATGTTAAAAGCAGGTACAATGGTGGGACAGAGCAGGCAATCTATGTTAACAGCCCGTAGAATGGTGGGACACAGCATGCACTTCATATTAACAGCCTGTTGAATGGTGGGACAGAACATGCGCTTCATGTTAACAGCCTGAAGAATGGTAGGACAGAGCAGGAACTCTATGTTAACAGCCCGTAGAATGGTGGGACACAGCATGCACTTCATATTAACAGCCTGTTGAATGGTGGGACAGATCATGCGCTTCATGTTAACAGCCTGTTGAATGGTAAGACAGAGCAGGCACTCCATGTTAACAGACTGTAGAATGGTGGGACAGGGCAGTCAATCCATGTTAACAGCAGGTAGTATGGTGGGACAGAGCAGACAATCCATGTTGACAGCAGGTAGAATGGTGGGACAGGGCAGACAATCCATGTTAAAAGCAGGTACAATGGTGGGACAGAGCAGGCAATCTATGTTAACAGCCCGTAGAATGGTGGGACACAGCATGCACTTCATATTAACAGCCTGTTGAATGGTGGGACAGAACATGCGCTTCATGTTAACAGCCTGAAGAATGGTAGGACAGAGCAGGAACTCTATGTTAACAGCCCGTAGAATGGTGGGACACAGCATGCACTTCATATTAACAGCCTGTTGAATGGTGGGACAGAACATGCGCTTCATGTTAACAGCGTGTTGAATGGTAAGACAGAGCAGGCACTCCATGTTAACAGCCTGTAGAATAGTGGGACAGGGCAGACTATCCATGTTAACAGCTTGTAGAATGGTGGGACAGAGCAGGCACTCTATGTTAACAGCCCATAGACTGGTGGGACAGGGCAGATAATCCATGTTAACAGCATGTAGAATGGTGAGACAGAGCAGGCAATCTATGATAACAGCCTGTAGAATAGTGAATTGAGCATGCACTTCATGTTAACAGCCTGCAGAATGGTGAAACAGGGCAGACAATCCATGTTGACTGCAGGTATAATGGTGGGACAGGGCAGACAATCCATGTTAACAGCCCGTGGAATTTTGGGACAGAGCATGCACTTCATGTTAACAGACTATAGAATGGTGGGACAAGGCAGACAATCCATGTTAACAGCCTGTAGAATGGTAGGGCAGGACAGGCCCTATATTTTGAAAGCCTGTAGAAAGGTAGGGCAGGGCAGGCCCTCCATTTTGACAGCCTGTAGAATGGTATGGCAGGACAGGCACTTCATGTGAAAGTCTGTAAAATGGTAGGGCAGGGCAGGCACTTCATGTTCACAGCCTGAAGATTGGTGGGATAAAACAAGCAGTCCATATTAACAGTCTGTAGAATCCTGAGACAGGGCAAGCACGCCATGTTAACATCCTATAGATTGGTGGGACAATGGGGGCATTCAATGTTAACAGCCTATAGAATGGTGGGACAAGGCAGTCACTCCATGGTAACAGTTTGTAGAAATGGTTGGCCAGGCCTGGCACTACATGTTAACAGCCAATAGAATGTTGGGACAGAGCAGGCACTCCATGTTAACAGTCTGTGGAATGGTGGGACAGGGCAGGCACTCCATGTTAACAGCCAGTACAATGTTGGGACAGAGCAGGCAATCCATGTTAACAGCTTATAGAATGTTGGGACAGTGCAGGCAATCCATATTAACAGCTAATAGAATGTTGGGACAGAGCAGGCACTCCATGTTAACAGACTGTAGAATGGTGGGACAGGGCTTGCACTGCATATTAACAGCTTATTGAATGTTGGGACAGAGCAGGCACTCCATGTTAACTGTCTGTAGAATGGTAAGACAGAGCAGGCACCCCATGTTAACAGCCTGTACAATGTTGGGACAGAGCAGGCACTCTATGTTAACACTCCTGTAGAATGGTGGGACAGGGCAGACAATCCATGTTAACAGTAGGTAGAATGGTGGGACAGGGCAGAAATTCCTTGTTAATAGCAGGTAGAATGGTTGGACATGGCAGACAATCCATATTGATAGCAGGTAGAATGGTGGGACAGGGCAGACAATCCATGTTAACAGCCTGTAGAATAATAGGCACTCTATGTTAACAACCTGTAGAATGGTGGGACAGGGCAGACAATCCATGTTAACAGCCGGTAGAATGGTCGGACAGGGTAGACAATCCATGCTAACAGACTGTAGAATGGGAAGACAGGGCAGACACTCCATGTTAACAGTCTGTAGAATGGTAAGACAGAGCAGGCACTCCATGTTAACAGCCCGTAGAATAGTGGGACAGGGCAGACAATCAATATTAACAGCCCATAGACTGGTGGGACAGGGCAGACAATCCATGTTAACAGCCTGTAGAATGGTGGTACAGAGCAGGCACTCGATGTTAACAGCCTGTAGAATGGTGGAACGGAGCATGCTTTTCATGTTAACAGACTGTAGAATGGTGGGACAGGGCAGTCAATCCATGTTAACAGCAGGTAGAATGGTGGGACAGGGCAGACAATCCATGTTAACAGCAGGTAGAATGGTGGGACAGAGCAGACAATCCATGTTGACAGCAGGTAGAATGGTGGGACAGGGCAGACAATCCATGTTGACAGCAGGTAGAATGGTGGGACAGGGCAGACAATCCATGTTAACAGCAGGTAGAATGGTGGGACAGAGCAGACAATCCATGTTGACAGCAGGTAGAATGCTGGGACAGGGCAGACAATCCATGTTAAAAGCAGGTACAATGGTGGGACAGAGCAGGCAATCTATGTTAACAGCCCATAGAATGGTGGGACACAGCATGCACTTCATATTAACAGCTTGTTGAATGGTGGGACAGAACATGCACTTCGTGTTAACAGACTGAAGAATGGTAGGACAGAGCAGGAACTCTATGTTAACAGCCCATAGAATGGTTAAACAGGGCAAACAATCCATGTTAACAGCTTGTAGAATGGTGGGACAGAGCAGGCACTCTATGTTAACAGCCCATAGACTGATTGGACAGGGCAGATAATCCATGTTAACAGCCTGTAGAATGGTGGGACAGAGCAGGCAATCTATTATAACAGCCTGTAGAATAGTGAATTGAGCATGCACTTCATGTTAACAGCCTGCAGAATGGTGAAACAGGGCAGACAATCCATGTTGACTGCAGGTAGAATGGTGGGACAGGGCAGACAATCCATGTTAAGAGCCCATGGAATTTTGAGACTGAGAAGGCACTTCATGTTAACAGACTATAGAATGGTGAGACAGGGCAGACGATCCATGTTAACAGCCTGTAGAATGGTAGGGCAGGACAGGCCCTATATTTTGAAAGCCTGTAGAAAGGTAGGGCAGGGCAGGCCCCCCATTTTGACAGCCTGTAGAATGGTACGGCAGGACAGGCATTTCATGTGAATGTCTGTAAATTGGTAGGGCAGGGCAGGCACTTCATGTTCACAGCCTGAAGATTGGTGGTATAAAACAAGCAGTCCATATTAACAGTCGGTAGAATCGTGAGACAGGGCATGCACGCCATGTTAACATCCTATAGATTGGTGGGACAATGGGGGCATTCAATGTTAACAGCCTATAGAATGGTGGGACAAGGCAGTCACTCCATGTTAATAGCCTGTAGAATGGTAAGGCATGGCAGGCACTCCCTCCATGTTAACAGTCTGTAGAATGGTGGGACAGGGCAGGCACTCCATGTTAACAGCCTGTACAATGTTTGGACAGAGCAGGCACTCCATGTTAACTGTCTGTTGAATGGTAAGACAGAGCAGGCACTCCATGTTAACAGCCTGTACAATGTTGGGACAGAGCAGGCACTCTATGTTAACACTCCTGTAGAATGGTGGGACATGGCAGACAATCCATGTTAACAGCAGGTATAATGGTTTGACAGGGCAGACAATCCATGTTAACAGTAGGTAGAATGGTGTGACAGGGCAGACAATCCATGTTAACAGTAGGTAGAATGGTGGGACATGGCAGACAATCCATGTTGATAGCAGGTAGAATGGTGGGACAGGGCAGACAATCCATGTTAACAGCAGGTAGAATGGTGAAACAGGGCAGACAATCCATGTTAACAGCCTGTAGAATAACAGGCACTCTATGTTAACAAACTGTAGAATGGTGGGACAGGGCAGACAATCCATGTTAACAGCCGGTAGAATGGTCGGACAGGGCAGACAATACATACTAACAGACTGTAGAATGGGAAGACAGGGCAGGCACTCCATGTTAACAGTCTGTAGAATGGTAAGACAGAGCAGGCACTCCATGTTAACAGCCCGTAGAATAGTGGGACAGGGCAGACAATCCATGTTAACAGCCTGTAGAATGGTGGGACAGAGCAGGCACTCTATGTTAACAGCCCATAGACTGGTGGGACAGAGCAGACAATCCATGTTGACAGCAGGTAGAATGGTGGGACAAGGCAGACAATACATGTTAAAAGCAGGTACAATGGTGGGACAGAGCAGGCAATCTATGTTTACAGCCCGTAGAATGATGGGACACAGCATGCACTTCATATTAACAGCCTGTTGAATAGTAGGACAGAGCAGGAACTCTATGTTAACAGCCCATAGAATGGTGAAACAGGGCAGACAATCCATGTTAACAGCCTGTAGAATAATAGGCACTCTATGTTAACAACCTGTAGAATGGTGGGACAGGGCAGACAATCCATGCTAACAAACTGTAGAATGGTAAGACAGGGCAGGCACTCCATGTTAACAGTCTGTAGATTGGTAAGACAAAGCAGGCACTCCATTTTAACAGCCCGTATAGTAGTGGGACAGGGCAGACTATCCATGTTAACAGCCTGTAGAATGGTGGGACAGAGCAGGCACTCTATGTTAACAGCCCACAGACTGGTGGAACAGGGCAGATAATCCATGTTAACAGCCTGTAGAATAGTGAATTGAGCATGCACTTCATTTTAACAGCCTGCAGAATGGTGAAACAGGGCAGACAATCCATGTTGACTGCAGGTAGAATGGTAGGACAGGGCAGACAATCCATGTTAACAGCCCGTGGAATTTTGGGACAGAGCATGCACTTCATGTTAACAGACAATATAATGGTGGGACAGGGCAGACAATCCATGTGAACAGCCTGTAGAATGGTAGGGCAGGGCAGGCCCTCCATGTTGAAAGCCTGTAGAATGGTAGGGCAGGCCAGGCCCTCCATGTTGACAGCCTGTATAATGGTAGGGCAGGCCCTCCATGTGACAGTCTGTAGAATGGTAGGGCAGGCTAGGCACTTCATGTTGGCAGCTTGTAGAATGGTAGGGTAGGGCAGGGCAGGCACTCCATGTTGAAAGCCTGTAGAATGGTAGGGCAGGCCAGGCCATCCCCATTGAATGCCTGTATAATGGTAGGGCAGGCCAGGCCATCCATGTTGACAGCCTGTATAGTGGTAGGGCAGGCCCTCCATGTGACAGTCTGTAGAATGGTAAGGCAGGCTAGGCCCTCCATGTTGAAAGCCTGTAGAATGGTAAGGCAGGTCAGGCCCTCCATGTTGAAAGCCTGTAGAATGGTAGGGCAGGGAAGGCCCTCCATGTTGAAAGCCTGTGGAATGGTCGGGCATGCCAGGCCCTCCATGTTGAAAGCCTGTAGAATGGTAGGGCAGGGCAGGCCCTCCATGTTGAAAGCCTGTAGAATGGTAGGGCAGGCTAGGCCCTCCATGTTAGAAGCCTGTAGAATGGTAGGGCAGGGCAGTCACTTCATGTTGACCGCCTGTAGAATGGTAGGGCAGGGCAGGCCCTCCATGTTGAAAGCCTGTAGAATGGTAGAGCAGGACAGGCCCTCCATATTGACAGTCTGTAGAATGGTAGGGCAGGCCCTCCATGCGACAGTCTGTAGAATGGTAGGGCAGGCCAGGCCCTCCATGTTGACAGCCTGTCAAATGGTAGGGCAGGGCAGACTCTCCATGTTGACAGCCTGTAGAATAGTAGGGCAGGTGAGGCCCTCTATGCTGAAAGCCTGTAGAATGGTAGGGCAGGGCAGGCCCTCCATGTTGAAAGCCTGTAGAATGGTAGGGCAGGCCAGACCCTCCATGTTGAAAGCCTGTAGAATGGTAGGGCAGGCCAGACCCTCCATGTTGAAAGCCTGTAGAATGGTAGGGCAGGCCAGGCACTTCATGTTCACAACCTGAAGAATGGTGAGATAAAACAAGCACTCCATGTAGTCTGTAGAATCGTTGGACAGGGCAGGCACTCCATGTTAACATCCTATAGAATGGTGGGACAATGGGGGCATTCCATGTTAACAGCCTGTAGAATGGTGGGACAATGTAGGCACTCAATGTTAACAGTCTGTAGGAATGGTGGGACAGGGCTGGCACTGCATGATAACAGCCTACAGAATGTTGTGACAGAGCAGGCACTCCATGTTAACAATCTGTAGAATGGTGGGACAGGGCAGGCACTCCATGTTAGCAGCCTGTACCATGTTGGGACAGAGCAGGCACTCCATGTTAACAGCCTGTAGAATGGTGGGTAGAACAGGCACACTTTGTTAACAGCCAGTAGAATGGTGGGACAGGGAAGACAATCCAAGCCTGTATAGTGGTAGGGCAGGCCCTCCATGTGACAGTCTGCAGAATGGTGGGCAGGCTAGGCCCTCCATGTTGAAAGCATGTAGAATGGTAGGGCAGGCCAGGCCGTCCATGTTGAAAGCCTGTAGAATGGTAGGGCCGGCCAGGCCCTCCATGTTGAAAGCCTGTAGAATGGTAGGGCAGGGCAAGCCCTCCATGTTGAAAGTCTGTAGAATGGTAGGGAAGGCTAGGCCCTCCATGTTGACAGTCTGTAGAATGGTAGGGCAGGCTAGGCCCTCCATGTTAGAAGCCTGTAGAATGGTAGGGCAGGCCAGGCCCTCCATGTTGACAGCCTGAAGAATGGTAGGGCAGGGCAGGCACTTCATGTTGACCACCTGTAGAATGTTAGGGCAGGGCAGGCCCTCCATGTTGAAAGCCTATAGAATGGTAGAGCAGGCCAGGTCCATCATATTGACAGTCTGTAGAATGGCAGGGCAGGCCGTCCATGCGACAGTCTGTAGAATGGTAGGGCAGGCCAGGCCCTCCATCTTGACAGCCTGTCGAATGGTAGGGCAGGGCAGACCCTCCATGTCGACAGCCTGTAGAATGGTAGGGCAGGTGAGGCCCTCCATGTTGACAGCCTGTAGAATGGTAGGACAGGGCAGGCCCTCCATGTTGAAAGCCTGTAGAATGGTAGGGCAGGGCAAGCCCTCCATGTTGAAAGTCTGTAGAATGGTAGGGAAGGCTAGGCCCTCCATGTTGACAGTCTGTAGAATGGTAGGGCAGGCTAGGCCCTCCATGTTAGAAGCCTGTAGAATGGTAGGGCAGGCCAGGCCCTCCATGTTGACAGCCTGAAGAATGGTAGGGCAGGGCAGGCACTTCATGTTGACCACCTGTAGAATGTTAGGGCAGGGCAGGCCCTCCATGTTGAAAGCCTATAGAATGGTAGAGCAGGCCAGGTCCATCATATTGACAGTCTGTAGAATGGCAGGGCAGGCCGTCCATGCGACAGTCTGTAGAATGGTAGGGCAGGCCAGGCCCTCCATCTTGACAGCCTGTCGAATGGTAGGGCAGGGCAGACCCTCCATGTCGACAGCCTGTAGAATGGTAGGGCAGGTGAGGCCCTCCATGTTGACAGCCTGTAGAATGGTAGGACAGGGCAGGCCCTCCATGTTGAAAGCCTGTAGAATGGTAGGGCAGGCCAGGCCCTCCATGTTGACAGCCTGTAGAATGGTAGGGCAGGGCACGCCCTCCATGTGACAGTCTGTAGAATGGTACGGCAGGACAGGCATTCCATGTGAATGTCTGTAAATTGGTAGGGCAGGGCAGGCACTTCATGTTCACAGCCTGAAGATTGGTGGTATAAAACAAGCAGTCCATATTAACAATGTAGGCACTCAATGTTAACAGTCTGTAGAAATGGTGGGACAGGGCTGGCACTGCATGATAACAGCCTATAGAATGTTGGGACAGAGCAGGCACTCCATGTTAACAATCTGTAGAATGGTGGGACAGGGCAGGCACTCCATGTTAGCAGCCTGTACAATTTTGGGACAGAGCAGGCACTCCGTTAACAGCCTGTAGAATGGTGGGCAGAACAGGCACTCTATGTTAACAGCCAGTAGAATGGTGGGACAGGGAAGACAATCCATGCGAATAAACTGTAGAATGGTAAAATAAATACAGAGAAGGCTCTCCATGTTAACAGTCTATAGAATGGTAGGACAGGGCATGCACTCCATGTTAACAGCCTATAGAATGGTGGGACAAGGCAGGCACTCTATGTTAACATCCTGTAGAATGGTGGGAGAGAGTAGACACCCTATGTTAACAGCCCATAGAATGGTAGGACAGAGCGGGCACTCTATGTTAACAGCCCATAGAATGGTGGGACAGAGCAGACAATCCATGTTAACAGAAGGTAGAATGGTGGGACAGGGCAGACAATCCATGTTAACAGCCTGTAGAATGGTTGAACAGAGCAGGCACTCTATGTTAACAGCCCGTAGAATGGTGGGACAGAGCATGCACTTCATGTTAACAGACTATAGACTGGTGGGATAGGGCAGACAATCCATGTTAGAAGCCCGTATAATGGTGGGACAGAGCATGCACGTCATGTTAACATACTATAGAATGGTGAGACAGGGCTGACAATCCATGTAAACAGCAGGTAAAATGGTGGGACAGATCCTGCACTACATGTTAACAGCCTATAGAATGGGTGGACAGAGAAGACACTCCATAATAACAGCCTATAGAATGGTGGGACATGGAAGTCACTCAATGTTAAGTCCATAGAATGGTGGAACAGAGCAAGCACTCTATATTAACAGCCTGTAGAATGGTAGGACAGAGCAGGCACTCTATGTTAACAGCCTGTAAAATGGTGGGACAGAGCTGGCGCCGTATTTTACCAGACTGTAGAATGGTTGGACAGGGCAGACAATCCATATTACAAGACTGTAGAATGATGATGGGACAGGGCAAACAATCCATATTAACAGCAGGTAGAAAAGTGGGACAGAGCAGGCACTTTATGTTAATAGCCTGTAGTATAGTGGGACAGAGCATGCACTACCTGTTAACATACTGTAGAATGGTGGGACAGGGCATACAATCCATGTTAACAGCCTATAGAATGGTGAGACAGAGCAGGCACTCCATGTTAACAGCCTATAGAATGGTGTGACAAGGCAGGCACATTATGTTAACATCCTGTAGAATGGTGGGAGAGAGCAGGCACCCTATGTTAACAGCCCGTAGAATGGTGGGACAGAGCAGGCACTCTGTTAACAGCACATAGAATGGTTGGTCAGAGCAGGCACTCTATGTTAAAAGCCAATAGAATGGTGGGACAGATCAGGCACTTCATGTTAACAGACTGTAGAATGGTGGAACAGGGCAGACAATCCATGTTAACAGACTATAGAATGGTGGGATAGAGCATGCACTTCATGTTAACAGACCTATTATAGAATGGTGGGACAGGGCTGACAATCCATGTTAACAGCAGGTAAAATGGTGGGACAGATTCTGCACTACATGTTAACAGCCTATAGAATGGTGGGACAGAGCAGACACTCCATAATAACAGCCTATAGAATGGTGGGACATGGAAGTCACTCCATGTTAAGTACATAGAATGGTGGAAGAGAGCATGTACTTCATGTTACAAGACTGTAGAATGGTGGGACAGGGCAGACAATCCATATTAACAGCCTGTAGAATGGTGGGACAGAGCAGGCACTCTATGTTAACAGCCCATAGAATGGTGGGACAGAGCATGCACTTCTTGTTAACAGCCAGTAGAATGGTGGGACAGAGCAGGCACTCTATGTTAACAGCCAGTAGAATGTTGGGCAAAACATGCACTTCGTATTAACAGCCTGTAGAATGATGGGACAGAACAGGCACTTCATGCTAACAGCCTGTAGAATGGTGGAACAGAGCAGGCACTCTATGTTAACAGCCTGTAGAATGATGGGACAGAACAGGCACTTCATGCTAACAGCCTGTAGAATGGTGGAACAGAGCAGGCACCCTATGTTAACAGCCTGTAGAATGGTGGGACAGGGCAGACAATCCATGTTAACAGCCCGTAGAATGGTGGGACAGAGCAGGCAATCTATGTTAACAGCCCATAGAATGGTGGTACAGAGCAGGCACTCTATGTTAACAGCCCATAGAATGGTGGGACAGAGCAGGCACTCCATGCTAACATACTGTAGAATGGTAAGACAGAGCAGACAATCCATGTTAACAGCCTGTAGAATTGTGGGACAGAGCAGGCACTCTATGTCAACAGCCCGTAGAATGGCAGGACAGAGCAGACAATCCATGTTAACAGCCTGTAGAATTGTGGGACAGAGCAGGCACTCTATGTCAACAGCCCGTAGAATGGCAGGACAGAGCAGGCACTCCATGTTAACAGACTGTAGAATGGTAAGACAGGACAGGCACTCCATGTTAACAGCAGGTAGAATGGTGGGACAGAGCAGGCACTCTATGTTAACAGTCTGTAGAATAGTGGGACAGAGCATGCACTCTATGTTAACAGCCTTTAGAATAGTGGGACAGAGCCAGTGATTTTTTTACCTTTTTTCAAAGGTACCTCTACTTTTTCAATTGGGAAAATTTAGCAGCATTTTTATTAAATTGGGAAAAATTTCTAAATTCAATAATCAGTATGGTCTAGATAAAAAACTTTGAAGGTTTTATTGCTCAGAACATGTTTTTACTACTGTAATTTAATCATTTAAAAGGGCAGTTTTCCTTTTTTTTTGTTCTTTAAACATGTCCACAAGCGCTTTCATGTCTGCCTCTGTGAGGTCCTTATCCATCTGGCATATTCTCTTCATACCCCTTTGACTTAAGAAAAGATGGCCCAGGAGGATCACACGATTCAGTTGAACTCGTAGGAGTAGGACACTCGACAACAGATTCACTCGTCACGCTCGAAGGTCGGGTAGGTCAGACTTGGTAGGTGGGGTGATTTCACTTTCAGTAACTACAGACATTTCTGACGCAGTCTGTTCGTCATCACCCGTGATCTGATTCAGCTTTTTAAACACAGAGCATTATAAGCCCTTTGCGTCGTTCTTTTTAACCTTTTATACGTAATATTTTGAATTATGCGACATGACTGTTGATTGTTAATATCGGAGCAAATCTTGGTTAAAGAACGCCTTTCGTAATCGTATCGTATAAATACTATGCTACGATAAAGTGTTCGATTGATTCTGGCGACAAAATATAAATGTGTCTCGCCCATTGGATAGTTGGTACCTGCGTGCGACTTCAAGGTGGGGGTAAAAGTGTCGAATGTTCTAGATAATGAACTAGCTATTCAGCTCTTGATTATTTTCATCAAGGTGCAGTACGGCTTTTACCCCAACCTGATAGTACGACAATATCGGTTTTCGCGAAAATTAAAATGTAATACGCTTACGGAAAGCTCTTTTACCAATACTTACAGTGTAAATTTAATATTTTTATTGAACCTTTTGATTGGGAAAATATGACTTTGGATTGGGAAAATATGACGTTTTTGGGGAAAATACAGTCGATTTTTGCTAAAGGAAAGTGCCGATATTCGGCGGTAAAAATAACCAAAAACAATCACTGAGAGCATGCACTACCTGTTAACATACTGTAGAATGGTGGGACAGGGCATACAATCCATGTTAACAGCCTATAGAATGGTGTGGCAGAACAGGCACTCCATGTTAACAGTCTAAAGAATGGTGTGACAAGGCAGGCACTTTATGCTAACATCCTGTAGAATGATAAGAGAGAGCAGGCACTCTATGTTAACAGCACAGAATGATGGGTCAGAGCAGGCACTTCATGTTAACGGACTGTAGAATGGTTGAACAGGGTAGACAATCCATGTTGGAAGCCTGTAGAATGGTGGGTCAGAGCAGGCACTTCATGTTAACAGCCCCTAGAATGGTGGGACAGGGCTGACAATCCATGTTAACAGCAGGTAAAATGGTGGGACAGATCCTCCACTACATGTTAACAGCATATAGAATGGTGGGACAGAGCAGACACTCCATAATAACAGCCTATAGAATGGTGGGACATAGAAGTCACTCCATGCTAAGTACATAGAATGGTGGAACAGAGCAAGCACTCTATGTTAACAGCCCGTAGAATGGTGGGACAGATCAGGCACTCTATGTTAACAACTTATAGAATGCTGGGACAGAGCATGCACTTCATGTTACCAGACTGTAGAATGGTGGAACAGAGCAGGCACTTTATGTTAACAGCCCATACAATGGTGGGACAGAGCATGCACTTCATGCTAACAGCCTATAGAATGGTGGGACAGAGCAGGCACCCTATGTCAACAGCCTGTGGAATGGTGGGACAGGGCAGACAATCAATGTTAACAGCCCATAGAGTGGTGGGACAGAGCAGGCAATCTATGTTAACAGCCCATAAAATGGTGGTACAGAGCAGGCACTCTATGTTAACAGCCCATAGAATGGTGGGACAGAGCAGGCACTCCATGCTAACATACTGTAGAATGGTAAGACAGGGCAGACAAGCCATGTTAACAGCCTGTATAATTGTGGGACACAGCAGGCACTCTATGTCAACAGCCCGTAGAATGGTGGGACAGAGCAGGCACTCCATGTTAACAGACTGTAGAATGGTAAGACAGGGCAGGCACTCCATGTTAACAGCAGGTAGAATGGTGGGACAGAGCAGACACTCTACGTTAACAGCCTTTAGAATGATAGGACACAGCAGGCACTCTATGTTAACCTCCCGTAGAATGGTGGGACAGAGCAGGCACTCTATGTTAACAGACTGTAGAATGGTGGGACAGGGCAGACAATCCATGTTAACAGCTGATAGAATAGTCAGTCTGTGTTGAATGGTGGGACAGAGTATATTAACAGCCAGAAAAATGGTAGGACATGACAGGCACTCCATGTTAACAGCCAGTAGAATGGTAGGACAGGGCAGGCACTCTATGTTAACAGCCTGTAGAATGGTGGGGAAGAGCAGGCACTCTATGTTAGCAGCCCGTAGAATGGTGAGACAGAGCATGCACTTCATGTTAACAGACTGTAGAATGGTAAGACAGGGCAGGCACTCTATGTTAACAGACTGTAGAATGGTAAGACAAGGCAGGCACTCCATGTTAACAGACTGTAGAATGGTGGGGAAGAGCAGGCACTCTATGTTAGCAGCCCGTAGAATGGTGAGACAGAGCATGCACTTCATGTTAACAGACTGTAGAATGGTAAGACAGAGCAGGCACTCTATGTTAACAGCCCATAGAATGGTGGGACAGAGCAGGCACTCCATGCTAACATACTGTAGAATGGTAAGACAGGGCAGACAAGCCATGTTAACAGCCTGTATAATTGTGGGACACAGCAGGCACTCTATGTCAACAGCCCGTAGAATGGTGGGACAGAGCAGGCACTCCATGTTAACAGACTGTAGAATGATAAGACAGGGCAGGCACTCCATGTTAACAGCAGGAAGAATGGTGGGACAGAGCAGACACTCTACGTTAACAGCCTTTAGAATGATAGGACACAGCAGGCACTCTATGTTAACCTCCCGTAGAATGGTGGGACAGAGCAGGCACTCTATGTCAACAGCCCGTAGAATGGCAGGACAGAGCAGGCACTCCATGTTAACAGACTGTAGAATGGTAAGACAGGACAGGCACTCCATGTTAACAGCAGGTAGAATGGTGGGACAGAGCAGGCACTCTATGTTAACAGTCTGTAGAATAGTGGGACAGAGCATGCACTCTATGTTAACAGCCTTTAGAATAGTGGGACAGAGCCAGTGATTTTTTTACCTTTTTTCAAAGGTACCTCTACTTTTTCAATTGGGAAAATTTAGCAGCATTTTTATTAAATTGGGAAAAATTTCTAAATTCAATAATCAGTATGGTCTAGATAAAAAAAAATGAAGGTTTTATTGCTCAGAACATGTTTTTACTACTGTAATTTAATCATTTAAAAGGGCAGTTTTCCTTTTTTTTTGTTCTTTAAACATGTCCACAAGCGCTTTCATGTCTGCCTCTGTGAGGTCCTTACCCATCTGGCATATTCTCTTCATACCCCTTTGACTTAAGAAAAGATGGCCCAGGAGGATCACACGATTCAGTTGAACTCGTAGGAGTAGGACACTCGACAACAGATTCACTCGTCACGCTCGAAGGTCGGGTAGGTCAGACTTGGTAGGTGGGGTGATTTCACTTTCAGTAACTACAGACATTTCTGACGCAGTATGTTCGTCATCACCCGTGATCTGATTCAGCTTTTTAAACACAGAGCATTATAAGCCCTTTGCGTCGTTCTTTTTAACCTTTTATACGTAATATTTTGAATTATGCGACATGACTGTTGATTGTTAATATCGGAGCAAATCTTGGTTAAAGAACGCCTTTCGTAATCGTATCGTATAAATACTATGCTACGATAAAGTGTTCGATTGATTCTGGCGACAAAATATAAATGTGTCTCGCCCATTGGATAGTTGGTACCTGCGCGCGACTTCAAGGTGGGGGTAAAAGTGTCGAATGTTCTAGATAATGAACTAGCTATTCAGCTCTTGATTATTTTCATCAAGGTGCAGTACGGCTTTTACCCCAACCTGATAGTACGACAATATCGGTTTTCGCGAAAATTAAAATGTAATACGCTTACGGAAAGCTCTTTTACCAATACTTACAGTGTAAATTTAATATTTTTATTGAACCTTTTGATTGGGAAAATATGACTTTGGATTGGGAAAATATGACGTTTTTTTGGGGAAAATACAGTCGATTTTTGCTAAAGGAAAGTGCCGATATTCGGCGGTAAAAATAACCAAAAAAATCACTGAGAGCATGCACTACCTGTTAACATACTGTAGAATGGTGGGACAGGGCATACAATCCATGTTAACAGCCTATAGAATGGTGTGGCAGAACAGGCACTCCATGTTAACAGTCTAAAGAATGGTGTGACAAGGCAGGCACTTTATGCTAACATCCTGTAGAATGGTAAGAGAGAGCAGGCACTCTATGTTAACAGCACAGAATGATGGGTCAGAGCAGGCACTTCATGTTAACGGACTGTAGAATGGTGGAACAGGGTAGACAATCCATGTTGGAAGCCTGTAGAATGGTGGGTCAGAGCAGGCACTTCATGTTAACAGCCCCTAGAATGGTGGGACAGGGCTGACAATCCATGTTAACAGCAGGTTAAATGGTGGGACAGATCCTCCACTACATGTTAACAGCATATAGAATGGTGGGCCAGAGCAGACACTCCATAATAACAGCCTATAGAATGGTGGGACATAGAAGTCACTCCATGCTAAGTACATAGAATGGTGGAACAGAGCAAGCACTCTATGTTAACAGCCCGTAGAATGGTGGGGACAGATCAGGCACTCTATGTTAACAACTTATAGAATGCTGGGACAGAGCATGCACTTCATGTTACCAGACTGTAGAATGGTGGAACAGAGCAGGCACTTTATGTTAACAGCCCATACAATGGTGGGACAGAGCATGCACTTCATGCTAACAGCCTATAGAATGGTGGGATAGAGGAGGCACCCTATGTCAACAGCCTGTGGAATGGTGGGACAGGGCAGACAATCAATGTTAACAGCCCATAGAGTGGTGGGACAGAGCAGGCAATCTATGTTAACAGCCCATAAAATGGGGGTACAGAGCAGGCACTCTATGTTAACAGCCCATAGAATGGTGGGACAGAGCAGGCACTCCATGCTAACATACTGTAGAATGGTAAGACAGGGCAGACAAGCCATGTTAACAGCCTGTATAATTGTGGGACACAGCAGGCACTCTATGTCAACAGCCCGTAGAATGGTGGGACAGAGCAGGCACTCCATGTTAACAGACTGTAGAATGGTAAGACAGGGCAGGCACTCCATGTTAACAGCAGGTAGAATGGTGGGACAGAGCAGACACTCTACGTTAACAGCCTTTAGAATGATAGGACACATCAGGCACTCTATGTTAACCTCCCGTAGAATGGTGGGACAGAGCAGGCACTCTATGTTAACAGACTGTAGAATGGTGGGACAGGGCAGACAATCCATGTTAACAGCTGATAGAATAGTCAGCCTGTGTTGAATGGTGGGACAGAGTATATTAACAGCCAGAAAAATGGTAGGACATGGCAGGCACTCCATGTTAACAGCCAGTAGAATGGTAGGACAGGGCAGGCACTCTATGTTAACAGCCTGTAGAATGGTGGGGAAGAGCAGGCACTCTATGTTAGCAGCCCGTAGAATGGTGAGACAGAGCATGCACTTCATGTTAACAGACTGTAGAATGGTAAGACAGGGCAGGCACTCTATGTTAACAGACTGTAGAATGGTAAGACAAGGCAGGCAATCCATGTTAACAGACTGTAGAATGGTGGGGAAGAGCAGGCACTCTATGTTAGCAGCCCGTAGAATGGTGAGACAGAGCATGCACTTCATGTTAACAGACTGTAGAATGGTAAGACAGAGCAGGCACTCTATGTTAACAGCCCATAGAATGGTGGGACAGAGCAGGCACTCCATGCTAACATACTGTAGAATGGTAAGACAGGGCAGACAAGCCATGTTAACAGCCTGTATAATTGTGGGACACAGCAGGCACTCTATGTCAACAGCCCGTAGAATGGTGGGACAGAGCAGGCACTCCATGTTAACAGACTGTAGAATGGTAAGACAGGGCAGGCACTCCATGTTAACAGCAGGTAGAATGGTGGGACAGAGCAGACACTCTACGTTAACAGCCTTTAGAATGATAGGACACAGCAGGCACTCTATGTTAACCTCCCGTAGAATGGTGGGACAGAGCAGGCACTCTATGTTAACAGACTGTAGAATGGTGGGACAGGGCAGACAATCCATGTTAACAGCTGATAGAATAGTCAGCCTGTGTTGAATGGTGGGACAGAGTATATTAACAGCCAGAAAAATGGTAGGACATGGCAGGCACTCCATGTTAACAGCCAGTAGAATGGTAGGACAGGGCAGGCACTCTATGTTAACAGCCTGTAGAATGGTGGGGAAGAGCAGGCACTCTATGTTAGCAGCCCGTAGAATGGTGGGACAGAGTATGTTAACAGCCAGTAGAATGGTAGGACAGGCACTCCATGTTAACAGCCTGTAGAATGGTGGGGAAGAGCAGGCACTCTATGTTAGCAGCCCGTAGAATGGTGGGACAGAGTATGTTAACAGCCTGTAGAATGGTAGGACAGGCACTCCATGTTAACAGCCTGTAGAATGGTGGGGAAGAGCAGGCACTCTATGTTAGCAGCCCGTAGAATGGTGGGACAGAGTATGTTAACAGCCTGTAGAATGGTAGGACAGGCACTCCATGTTAACAGCCTGTAGAATGGTGGGGAAGAGCAGGCACTCTATGTTAGCAGCCCGTAGAATGGTGGGACAGAGTATGTTAACAGCCAGTAGAATGGTAGGACAGGCACTCCATGTTAACAGCCTGTAGAATGGTGGGGAAGAGCAGGCACTCTATGTTAGCAGCCCGTAGAATGGTGGGACAGAGTATGTTAACAGCCTGTAGAATGGTAGGACAGGCACTCCATGTTAACAGCCTGTAGAATGGTGGGGAAGAGCAGGCACTCTATGTTAGCAGCCCGTAGAATGGTGAGACAGAGCATGCACTTCATGTTAACAGACTGTAGAATGGTAAGACAGGGCAGGCACTCTATGTTAACAGACTGTAGAATGGTAAGACAAGGCAGGCACTCCATGTTAACAGACTGTAGAATGGTGGGACAGGGCGACCACTTTGTGTTAACAGTCTGTAGAATGGTGGACAGGGTAGACACTCCATGTTAACAGCCTGGAGAGTGTTGGGACAGGGCAGACACTCCATGTTAATTGCCTAGAGCCAGAAGAATGTAGGAAGAGGACAGTCATGCCCTGTTAAGTCATTATCTATGCAGGAGCTTTTATAATGCTGGGATAAGGCAGTCATTCCGTTATGTATCTAAGAGCCTTGAGAATGGTAAAACACAGGGCATCACTCTGTTCAGATGTACCTAAGAGCACTGATTACATGCCTGGTGTCACAGCCCACTTGATGACAAGTATGTACTTGAGAAATAGTGGTGATGAATGTATAGGTGATTTTGATATCAAATTTAATATTGTACAATAAATAACAGAAGTTAACAGTTTATAAACTGAAGTTTACAAGAACATACTGATTTGCGTTTCGACTACTGTCATGGAGGACATTACAATTGTAGTGTGCAAGAGTTTAGCCAAACCCCCTATTTTAGTTTTGAACTCCAAACAGACCTAATTTCATAACCATTGAACATTGTTTGATATAAACATATTAACATTGTAAATTGATGCAATATGCAATTCTAAATATTTTTTCTAGTCTTTAACAGCAATTTTTTTTTTTGCTAGACTGTCAACTTAATATCAAACCACTTTAACATCGCCAAGTGAAGCAAAATGCTTCCTAAATTGTTGTTCTAATCTTGCAGTATCAACATATTTGTTAGACTGTCAACTTAATATTGAAACCACTTTAACTTTGTCAAGTGAAGCAATATGCATTCTAAATTGTTTTTCTTATCTTGTAGTAACAACATTTTTGCTAGACTGTAAACTTAATATTAAAACCATTTTAACATTGTCAATTTTTGCAATACAAGTGTAATTCAAAATCATTGTTCTAATCTAGCAACAGCAAAGCAAATATTGCAAGACTGAGGATTTACAATATGTATTTAAACATTTTATTATTAACCCTTAGCCCGCTATGAATGTATAATGGACTGTCCTTTCTTTGAGTTTGGACCATTCCATTTATGATACAAAGGGGTGTTTTGGTTAAATGACTGATAAGCAGCCAGACAGTGTAAACCCTGATCAGAGTACAAGTTACTCACAGGCTGATCAGGGTTTACACTGTTGGCTGTGGTAGACACCCTTAGCAGGCTAAGAGTTAGGAAATAATGCTATTACTCTAATGTTAACAGTATAAATTGAATACACCGAGTTTTGTTTAGATTTAATTGTATAAAAAAAAAATAATTCCGAAATGAATATGCCATGTTTGGTACCAGTACCAAAGTTTGTATCATTCCATTGCCAGTATCATGTTGTCATTTGTTTTCAATAGGTCGAATAGGTCGAATCATTAAGGGACTGTCGCTTGATAAAGAGGATAGCGTGTAAAGTAAAAAAATAAATTGCGAGACTGTCAAACTTAATATCAAACCACTTTAACATCGCCAAGTGAAGCAATATTCATTCTAAATTGTTGTTCTAATCTTGCAGTAACAACATATTTGCTAGACTGTCAACTTAATATTGAAACCACTTTAACCTTGTCAAGTGAAGTATATTTTGTTCTAACTGCAACAACAACAACACATTATGCTGTTATTGTAATCATTTTAACATTGAAAAATATTTGTTCCATTCTAGCATCAACTAAAGTATGTATTGCTAGATGGAATTTACAACACTAAGCCAATATTGTATGTAGTAATTAGCAGTTAAAGTGTTATGATGAAATCTTTTCAACATTGTCAGCTGATGTATTATGTTATTCAATTTAATTATGTCCAGCAACCACAAGCAATGGAATTTACAATATTGAGAAACAGAAACAGCATTTGTTGTGTTTGTAATAAGTTAATATGCTAGAAGTATTTTAATATAATCAACTGATTCAATATACATGTAATTCAACATCTTTATTCTAGGCTAGTAGTAGCAACACAAATTAATACTGCACAACAGAATTTAAAATACTGACCTAAGAAAACAGCTTTTTTGTTTAATGAAGCTGGTCATCCTGTTACTGGAATCAATTTAACATTGTCAGTAGATGCAGTAGTATTCAACCTCTTTATTCCAGTCTAGCAACTACAGAAATGAATGTTGCTAGACAGAATTTACAATATTGTGCTAAGAAAACATTTTTTTTATACAAACTATACTGCTTTGGAATCATTTTAACATTGTCAACTGTGGCAATATGAATGCCAGTCAACCTCTTTATTCCAGTCTAGCAACTCACAAATGAATGTTGCTAAACAGAATTTACAATATTGTGCTAAGGATACTTTTTTTTTATACAAACTATGCTGCTTTGGAATTATTTTAACATTGTCAACTGAGGCAATATGAATGCCATTCAACCTCTTTATTCCAGTCTAGCAACTCACAAATGAATGTTGCTAAACAGAATTTACAATATTGTGCTAAGGAAATATTTTTTTTCTTTTTCATACAAACTATGCTGCTTTGGAATCATTTTAACATTTTCAACTGAGGCAATATGAATGCCATTCAACCTCTTTATTCCAGTCTAGCAACTCACAAATGAATGTTGCTAGACAGAATTTACAATATTGTGCTAAGGAAACATTTTTTTTTATACAAACTATACTGCTTTGGAATCATTTTAACATTGTCAACTGAGGCAATATGAATGCCAGTCAACCTCTTTATTCCAGTCTAGCAACTCACAAATGAATGTTGCAAAACAGAATTTACAATATTGTGCTAAGGAAACTTTTTTTTTTTATACAAACTATGCTGCTTTGGAATCATTTTAACATTGTCAACTGAGGCAATATGAATGCCATTCAACCTCTTTATTCCAGTCTAGCAACTCACAAATGAATGTTGCTAAACAGAATTTACAATATTGTGCTAAGAAAACATTTTTTTTATACAAACTATGCTGCTTTGGAATCATTTTAACATTGTCAACTGAGGCAATATGAATGCCGTTCAACCTATTTATTCCAGTCTAGCAACTCACAAACGAATGTTGCTAAACAGAATTTACAATATTGTGCTAAGAAAACATTTCTTTTATACAAACTATGCTGCTTTCGACTCATTTTAACATTGTCAACTGAGGCAATATGAATGCCATTCAACCTCTTTATTCCAGTCTAGCAACTCACAAATGAATGTTGCTAAACAGAATTTACAATATTGTGCTAAGAAAACATTTTTTTTATACAAACTATACTGCTTTGGAATTATTTTAACATTGTCAACTGAGGCAATATGAATGCCATTCAACCTCTTTATTCCAGTCTAGCAACTCACAAATGAATGTTGCTAAACAGAATTTACAATATTGTGCTAAGGAAATATTTTTTTTCTTTTTCATACAAACTATGCTGCTTTGGAATCATTTTAACATTTTCAACTGAGGCAATATGAATGCCATTCAACCTCTTTATTCCAGTCTAGCAACTCACTTATGAATGTTGCTAGACAGAATTTACAATATTGTGCTAAGGAAACTTTTTTTTTTATACAAACTATACTGCTTTGGAATCATTTTAACATTGTCAACTGAGGCAATATGAATGCCATTCAACCTCTTTATTCCAGTCTAGCAACTCACAAATGAATGTTGCAAAACAGAATTTACAATATTGTGCTAAGGAAACTTTTTTTTTTATACAAACTATGCTGCTTTGGAATCATTTTAACATTGTCAACTGAGGCAATATGAATGCCATTCAACCTCTTTATTCCAGTCTAGCAACTCACAAATGAATGTTGCTAAACAGAATTTACAATATTGTGCTAAGAAACCATTTTTTTTATACAAACTATGCTGCTTTGGAATCATTTTAACATTGTCAACTGAGGCAATATGAATGCCGTTCAACCTATTTATTCCAGTCTAGCAACTCACAAACGAATGTTGCTAAACAGAATTTACAATATTGTGCTAAGAAAACATTTCTTTTATACAAACTATGCTGCTTTCGACTCATTTTAACATTGTCAACTGAGGCAATATGAATGCCATTCAACCTCTTTATTCCAGTCTAGCAACTCACAAATGAATGTTGCTAAACAGAATTTACAATATTGTGCTAAGAAAACATTTTTTTTATACAAACTATACTGCTTTGGAATTATTTTAACATTGTCAACTGAGGCAATATGAATGCCATTCAACCTCTTTATTCCAGTCTAGCAACTCACAAACGAATGTTGCTAAACAGAATTTACAATATTGTGCTAAGAAAACATTTTTTTTATACAAACTATGCTGCTTTCGACTCATTTTAACATTTTCAACTGAGGCAATATGAATGCCATTCAACCTCTTTATTCCAGTCTAGCAACTCACAAATGAATGTTGCTAAACAGAATTTACAATATTGTGCTAAGGAAATATTTTTTTTCTTTTTCATACAAACTATGCTGCTTTGGAATCATTTTAACATTTTCAACTGAGGCAATATGAATGCCATTCAACCTCTTTATTCCAGTCTAGCAACTCACTTATGAATGTTGCTAGACAGAATTTACAATATTGTGCTAAGGAAACTTTTTTTTTTATACAAACTATACTGCTTTGGAATCATTTTAACATTGTCAACTGAGGCAATATGAATGCCATTCAACCTCTTTATTCCAGTCTAGCAACTCACAAATGAATGTTGCAAAACAGAATTTACAATATTGTGCTAAGGAAACTTTTTTTTTTTATACAAACTATGCTGCTTTGGAATCATTTTAACATTGTCAACTGAGGCAATATGAATGCCATTCAACCTCTTTATTCCAGTCTAGCAACTCACAAATGAATGTTGCTAAACAGAATTTACAATATTGTGCTAAGAAACCATTTTTTTTATACAAACTATGCTGCTTTGGAATCATTTTAACATTGTCAACTGAGGCAATATGAATGCCGTTCAACCTATTTATTCCAGTCTAGCAACTCACAAACGAATGTTGCTAAACAGAATTTACAATATTGTGCTAAGAAAACATTTCTTTTATACAAACTATGCTGCTTTCGACTCATTTTAACATTGTCAACTGAGGCAATATGAATGCCATTCAACCTCTTTATTCCAGTCTAGCAACTCACAAATGAATGTTGCTAAACAGAATTTACAATATTGTGCTAAGAAAACATTTTTTTTATACAAACTATACTGCTTTGGAATTATTTTAACATTGTCAACTGAGGCAATATGAATGCCATTCAACCTCTTTATTCCAGTCTAGCAACTCACAAACGAATGTTGCTAAACAGAATTTACAATATTGTGCTAAGAAAACATTTTTTTTATACAAACTATGCTGCTTTCGACTCATTTTAACATTTTCAACTGAGGCAATATGAATGCCATTCAACCTCTTTATTCCAGTCTAGCAACTCACAAATGAATGTTGCTAAACAGAATTTACAATATTGTGCTAAGGAAATATTTTTTTTCTTTTTCATACAAACTATGCTGCTTTGGAATCATTTTAACATTTTCAACTGAGGCAATATGAATGCCATTCAACCTCTTTATTCCAGTCTAGCAACTCACAAATGAATGTTGCAAAACAGAATTTACAATATTGTGCTAAGGAAACTTTTTTTTTTATACAAACTATGCTGCTTTGGAATCATTTTAACATTGTCAACTGAGGCAATATGAATGCCAGTCAACCTCTTTATTCCAGTCTAGCAACTCACAAATGAATGTTGCAAAACAGAATTTACAATATTGTGCTAAGGAAACTTTTTTTTTTATACAAACTATGCTGCTTTGGAATCATTTTAACATTGTCAACTGAGGCAATATGAATGCCATTCAACCTCTTTATTCCAGTCTAGCAACTCACAAATGAATGTTGCTAAACAGAATTTACAATATTGTGCTAAGAAAACATTTTTTTTATACAAACTATGCCGCTTTTGAATCATTTTAACATTGTCAACTGAGGCAATATGAATGCCGTTCAACCTATTTATTCCAGTCTAGCAACTCACAAACGAATGTTGCTAAACAGAATTTACAATATTGTGCTAAGAAAACATTTCTTTTATACAAACTATGCTGCTTTCGACTCATTTTAACATTGTCAACTGAGGCAATATGAATGCCATTCAACCTCTTTATTCCAGTCTAGCAACTCACAAATGAATGTTGCTAAACAGAATTTACAATATTGTGCTAAGAAAACATTTTTTTTATACAAACTATACTGCTTTGGAATTATTTTAACATTGTCAACTGAGGCAATATGAATGCCATTCAACCTCTTTATTCCAGTCTAGCAACTCACAAATGAATGTTGCTAAACAGAATTTACAATATTGTGCTAAGGAATTTTTTTTTTTCTTTTTCATACAAACTATGCTGCTTTGGAATCATTTTAACATTTTCAACTGAGGCAATATGAATGCCATTCAACCTCTTTATTCCAGTCTAGCAACTCACTTATGAATGTTGCTAGACAGAATTTACAATATTGTGCTAAGGAAACTTTTTTTTTATACAAACTATACTGCTTTGGAATCATTTTAACATTGTCAACTGAGGCAATATGAATGCCATTCAACCTTTTTATTCCAGTCTAGCAACTCACAAATGAATGTTGCAAAACAGAATTTACAATATTGTGCTAAGGAAACTTTTTTTTTTATACAAACTATGCTGCTTTGGAATCATTTTAACATTGTCAACTGAGGCAATATGAATGCCATTCAACCTCTTTATTCCAGTCTAGCAACTCACAAATGAATGTTGCTAAACAGAATTTACAATATTGTGCTAAGAAAACATTTTTTTTATACAAACTATGCTGCTTTGGAATCATTTTAACATTGTCAACTGAGGCAATATGAATGCCATTCAACCTCTTTATTCCAGTCTAGCAACTCACAAATGAATGTTGCTAAACAGAATTTACAATATTGTGCTAAGAAAACAATTTTTTTATACAAACTATACTGCTTTGGAATTATTTTAACATTGTCAACTGAGGCAATATGAATGCCATTCAACCTCTTTATTCCAGTCTAGCAACTCACAAACGAATGTTGCTAAACAGAATTTACAATATTGTGCTAAGAAAACATTTTTTTTATACAAACTATGCTGCTTTCGACTCATTTTAACATTTTCAACTGAGGCAATATGAATGCCATTCAACCTCTTTATTCCAGTCTAGCAACTCACAAATGAATGTTGCTAAACAGAATTTACAATATTGTGCTAAGGAAATATTTTTTTTCTTTTTCATACAAACTATGCTGCTTTGGAATCATTTTAACATTTTCAACTGAGGCAATATGAATGCCATTCAACCTCTTTATTCCAGTCTAGCAACTCACAAATGAATGTTGCTAGACAGAATTTACAATATTGTGCTAAGGAAACATTTTTTTTTATACAAACTATACTGCTTTGGAATCATTTTAACATTGTCAACTGAGGCAATATGAATGCCAGTCAACCTCTTTATTCCAGTCTAGCAACTCACAAATGAATGTTGCAAAACAGAATTTACAATATTGTGCTAAGGAAACTTTTTTTTTTATACAAACTATGCTGCTTTGGAATCATTTTAACATTGTCAACTGAGGCAATATGAATGCCATTCAACCTCTTTATTCCAGTCTAGCAACTCACAAATGAATGTTGCTAAACAGAATTTACAATATTGTGCTAAGAAAACATTTTTTTTATACAAACTATGCCGCTTTGGAATCATTTTAACATTGTCAACTGAGGCAATATGAATGCCGTTCAACCTATTTATTCCAGTCTAGCAACTCACAAACGAATGTTGCTAAACAGAATTTACAATATTGTGCTAAGAAAACATTTCTTTTATACAAACTATGCTGCTTTCGACTCATTTTAACATTGTCAACTGAGGCAATATGAATGCCATTCAACCTCTTTATTCCAGTCTAGCAACTCACAAATGAATGTTGCTAAACAGAATTTACAATATTGTGCTAAATAATATTTTTTTTATACAAACTATACTGCTTTGGAATTATTTTAACATTGTCAACTGAGGCAATATGAATGCCATTCAACCTCTTTATTCCAGTCTAGCAACTCACAAATGAATGTTGCTAAACAGAATTTACAATATTGTGCTAAGGAATTTTTTTTTTCTTTTTCATACAAACTATGCTGCTTTGGAATCATTTTAACATTTTCAACTGAGGCAATATGAATGCCATTCAACCTCTTTATTCCAGTCTAGCAACTCACTTATGAATGTTGCTAGACAGAATTTACAATATTGTGCTAAGGAAACTTTTTTTTTTATACAAACTATACTGCTTTGGAATCATTTTAACATTGTCAACTGAGGCAATATGAATGCCATTCAACCTCTTTATTCCAGTCTAGCAACTCACAAATGAATGTTGCAAAACAGAATTTACAATATTGTGCTAAGGAAACTTTTTTTTTTATACAAACTATGCTGCTTTGGAATCATTTTAACATTGTCAACTGAGGCAATATGAATGCCATTCAACCTCTTTATTCCAGTCTAGCAACTCACAAATGAATGTTGCTAAACAGAATTTACAATATTGTGCTAAGAAACCATTTTTTTTATACAAACTATGCTGCTTTGGAATCATTTTAACATTGTCAACTGAGGCAATATGAATGCCGTTCAACCTATTTATTCCAGTCTAGCAACTCACAAACGAATGTTGCTAAACAGAATTTACAATATTGTGCTAAGAAAACATTTCTTTTATACAAACTATGCTGCTTTCGACTCATTTTAACATTGTCAACTGAGGCAATATGAATGCCATTCAACCTCTTTATTCCAGTCTAGCAACTCACAAATGAATGTTGCTAAACAGAATTTACAATATTGTGCTAAGAAAACATTTTTTTTATACAAACTATACTGCTTTGGAATTATTTTAACATTGTCAACTGAGGCAATATGAATGCCATTCAACCTCTTTATTCCAGTCTAGCAACTCACAAACGAATGTTGCTAAACAGAATTTACAATATTGTGCTAAGAAAACATTTTTTTTATACAAACTATGCTGCTTTCGACTCATTTTAACATTGTCAACTGAGGCAATATGAATGCCATTTAACCTCTTTATTCAAGTCTAGCAACTCACAAATGACTGTTGCTAAACAGAATTTACAATATTGTGCTAAGGAAACTTTTTTTTTTATACAAACGATGTTGCTTTGGAATCATTTTAACATTGTCAACTGAGGCAATATGAATGCCATTCAACCTTTTTATTCCAGTCTAGCAACTCACAAATGAATGTTGCTAAACAGAATTTACAATATTGTGCTAAGAAAACTTTTTTTTTTATACAAACTATGCTGCTTTGGAATCATTTTAACATTGTCAACTGAGGCAATATGAATGCCATTCAACCTTTTTATTCCAGTCTAGCAACTCACAAATGAATGTTGCTAAACAGAATTTACAATATTGTGCTAAGAAAACATTTTTTTTTATACAAACTATACTGCTTTGGAATCATTTTAACATTATCAACTGAGGCAATATGAATGTAATTAACGTTTTTAGACCAATCTAGCAACTACACAAATGAATTTTGCTAGACAGAATTTACAAACAGAATTATTTTATAATTTACAAGAAGTTATGCTCATATAATCATTGTCAATATATTATGCACTATTATTCCAAATCTTTTACTCCAGGTTGGCAACAACAAATTGATGTGTTACTAGACAGAATTTACAATAATGAGCTTATAAAATAGCATTCTGTTTGTGTTTATTGGACAGTAGATGCTGTAATTAGAATTATTTTAACACTGTCAATTGATTCAATATAAACGTAATTGAACATCTTTATTCTAGGCTTGTAACAACACAAATAAATACTGCAGAACAGAATTTAAAATACTAACCTAAGAAAACAGCTTTTATGTTTACTGTACAAGTCACTGATATTGTAATCAATTTAACATTGTCAATAGATGCAGTATTGTTAAAAATCTTTATTCCAGCTCAGCAACAATAAACTGATGAGTTGCTAGATGGAATTTACAATATTGAGCTTAGAAAACTGGTTTTTCTTTTATACAAGTTATATTGCTTTTGGAATCATTTTAACATTGTCAACTGAGGCTATATGAATGCAATTTAACCTCTTTATTCCAGTCTAGCAACTACAGAAATGAATGTTGCTAGACAGAATTTACAAACCGCATTAGTTTTTAATTTACAAGAAAATAAGTATAAAAGTTGAACAGGAAATGCAGGTTTCACAGAACACAGTAAACCCCAAAACACCCATATTGGAATCATATTAACCTTGTCAACAGATGCACTATTATTCAAAACCTTTCAGTCGAGCAAACAACACATTGATGTGTTGCAGGACGGAATTTACAGTACTGAGAAATGAAAACAGCATTTTTTTATGTTTATAAGAAGTTAATATGCTGTTATTAGAATTATTTTAACATAGTCAACTGATTCAATATTCATGTAATTCAACATCAACAACACAAATACTGCCGGACAGAATTTAAAATACTAACCTAAGCAAACAGCTTTTTTGTTTACTGTACAACAAGTCACAGTTATTGGAATCATTTTAACATTGTCAATTGATGCAATATTATTCAAATCTTTATTCATGTCCAGCAACAATTCTAAATGGAATTTACAATATTGACCTAAGAAAACAGCATTTATTTTGAGAGTACAAGCTGTTATTGGATTTTTTTTAACATTATAAATTGATGTAATATTATTAAAAATCTTTATTTCTGACCAGCATCAAACAATTAATGTGTTGCTAAATGGAATTTACAATACTGAGCTAAGAAAACAGGGTCTTTTAGCTAATTTATTGGATTCATTTTAACCGTCACTTTATGCAATAATAGTGTTATTCAAAATCGTTATTCCAGTCTAGCTACAATAAATTGTTGTGTTGCTAAATGGAATTTACAATAATGAGCCAAGATAACAGCTTTTCTTTTTTATAAGAAGTTATCCGGTTATTGGAATCATTTAAACATTGTCAACAGATGCAATAGTATTCAAAATATTTATTTCAATCTAGAAATAACAAAGACATGTCTTGTTAATTGGAATTTACAATATTCGGGCCCCGTTTTATGAAACAACTTACGACCATTTTGATCGTAAATCAATTTCTTAAATAATTCACTATAAATTACCCTTTTCAAATAAATGTGATTTCATTTCATTGTCTTATACATGTGATATTTCTGCACTATGTACACCCATAATTGTCTGCATTGAATCCTTGGGTGAAAAAAGTGAACGATTTTAAAATTTAAGTCTTATCGCATGATGTTTAATAAAACAGGGCCCAGAATATGTTTTCACATAATAAACAGTTATGCTGTTACTGGAATCGGTTTAACATTGTCAATTTAAGCAATAAGAATTAAGTTAAAATCTTTATTCCAGTCTATTAATGACAAATAAATATTGCTCGACAGAATTTACTACAATACTAACTTAAGAAAATAGCACTTGTTTTGTATTTATAAGAAGCTTTGCTGTTTATGGAAATCATTTTATTGTCAATAAATTTAAATATGAATGTAATATAACATTTCTATTCTAATCTATCAATGACATCAATAAAAATGGACAGAATTTACAATATAGACTTAAGAAAACTGCACAATTTCTTTAATTTGTAAGAAGCTATGATGTCAGAGAATTTTTGCTTTATTATTGTCAACAGGTGCAATATAAATATTATTCAAATGTTTCATTCAAGATCAGCAAGGACAAATGAACATTTTAGACAATGGAATACCGAGATAAGAAAAAGCATTTGATGATTATTTTGTTATTGGACTCTTTTTGATATTGTAAATTGATTCAATATGATTCAAATTCAATATCTTTATTCTAGTCTAGCAAAGATACACATCAATTCTAGTCTAAGCAGAGAAAAATACATTTTCTACACAGAGCACTAAGAAAACAACAATAGTGCTATAAACTATTTGTATTTAGGTTATATACAATTCAATTTAAAATTAGTTAATGTGATGAGATTGTGATTTGTTTTTCTTATAAATTACTGATTTTCATTTATAAGTTGAATTTTGAAAGCTTTTATTTAAATAATGACTACGTGATACCTACCAGCAGTATCTATGGTGACAATAAACAGTCATTTTGATGTAGTTTACCTTAGTGCCTACATTACCTTCCAGTTGTAAGACCCTAATCCCTGTATTGCCAACAGTCCATCAAGGATTTAGAACCAGGTCACCCATAGCCAATATTTAAAGCCTTCTAACAATTTGGAAATAAATACTGCTCAAAAATAAAAAATCACAATTTCAACTGCAAATAACCATTGACCTAAAAAATAGCATTTTGTTTTATTTGAAGTTGTGCTGTTATATAATCGTTTCAACATGGTCAAATAAATGTAATATTCTTGTTATTCAAATTCTCTTTTCATGTCTAGCTACAATAAATTGATTTATTGCTAACATAATTTACAATATCCAGCTAATAAAACAGCACTTATATTGTGTTTGTAAGAAGTTATGCTGAATAGTTAAACATTGTCAATTGATTTAATATCTCTTAATATCTTTATTCCACTCTAGCAACAACAAACTGATGGGTTGCTAAATGGAATTTACAATATTAAGCTAAGAAAACAGCATTTATTTTGGGGTTTTAAGAAGTTATGCTGCAATTGGAATACTGTTAACATTGTCAAATGCTTTAATATCTCTTAGACTCTTTATTCCAGTCTAGCAACAATGCATTGATGTGTTGCTAGATGGAATTTACAATACTGAGCTAAGAAAACATCATTTTTTATTTACAGGAAGTAAATTAAATGCTGTTCTTGGAATCATTTTAACATTGTACATAGATGCACTATTACTTAAATCTTTATTTCAGTCTAGCTACAAAAAATTAGTCTGTTGCTAAACAGAATTTACAACACTGGCTTAACAGATTTCACAATACTAAATTGTAATATTTGTGTAATGTCATAATGTTTGTGTTTGCAAGAAATTATGCTGTTACTGAAATTATTTTAACATTGTCAATTGATTTATTATCTCTTTATATCTTTATTCCAGTCTAGCAACAACACACTGATGAGTTGCTAAATGGAATTTACAATATTGAGCAAGAAAACAGCATTTATTTTGGGGTTTTCAGAAGTTATGCTGCAATTGGAATAATCTTAACATTGTCAATTGCTTTAATAAGAGCTTAGACTCTTAATTCCAGTCTAGTAACACAACAATGTGATGCTGAATGGAATTTAAAATACTGAGCTTATAAAGCAGCATTTTTTATTGACATGAAGTAAATTAAATGCTGTTCTTCAACATTACGTGGTGCATAGTAATTAATATACAAAAACAGAACATGTCAATATAATTATCTACAATAACTTTCAAAATGGCAGTTATGTAGAAAGACTACCATGATGCCATGGATATAATAAACAACAAAACTGTCATGTGTCCCTTTAAGAAAACAACATTTTTTAATTCTATTCTGGCAGCAACAAAAGTATATTTTGCTGAACAGATTTACACTATTCCACTAAGAAAACAATAATAGTGCTATAAACTATTGCACTAAGAAAACAACAATAGTGCTATAAACTATTGCACTAAGAAAACAACTATAGTGCTATAAACTATTGCACTAAGAAAACAACTATAGTGCTATAAACTATTGCACTAAGAAAACAACAATAGTGCTATAAACTATTGCACTAAGAAAACAACTATAGTGCTATAAACTATTGCACTAAGAAAACAACAATAGTGCTATAAACTATTGCACTAAGAAAACAACAATAGTGCTATAAACTATTGCACTAAGAAAACAACAATAGTGCTATAAACTATTTGTATTTAGGTTATATACAATGCCATTGAAAATTAGTTAATGTGATGAGATTGTGATTTGTTTTTCTTATAAATTACTGATTTTCATTTATAAGTTGAATTTTGAAAGCTTTCATTTAAATACGGACTACGTGATACCTACCAGCAGTATCTATGGTGACAAACAGTCATTTTGATGTAGTTTACCTTAGTGCCTACATTACCTTCCAGTTGTAAAACCCTAATCCCTGTATTGCCAACAGTCCATCAAGGATTTAGAACCAGGTCACCCATAGCCTATATTTAAAGCCTTCAAACAATTTGGAAATAAATACTGCTCAAAAATAAAAAAATCACAATTTCAACTGCAAATAACCATTGACCTAAAAACAGCATTTTGTTTTATTTGAAGTTGTGCTGTTATAGAATCATTTCAACATGGTCAACTGATGTAATATTCTTGTTATTCAAATTCTCTTTTCATGTCTAGCTACAATAAATTGATTTATTGCTAACATAATTTACAATATTCAGCTAATAAAACAGCATTTATTTTTTGTCTGTAAGAAGTTTTGCTGTTATTAGCAATAGTTAAACATTGTAAATTGATTTAACATCTCTTTATATCTTTATTCCAGTAAGCAACAAGGCATTGATGTGTTGCTAAACGGAATTTACAATATTGAGCTAAGAAAAAAGCATTTATTTTGGGGTTTTAAGAAGTTATGCTGCAATTGGAATAATGTTAACATTGTCAATTGCTTTAATATCTCTTAGACTCTTTATTCCAGTCTAGTAACATCAAACTGATGTGTTGCTAGATGGAATTTACAATATTGAGCTTAGAAAACAGCATTTATTTTGGGGTTTTAAGAAACTATGCTGCAATTGGAATAAATTTAACATTGTCAATTGATTTAATATCTCTTAGACTCTTTATTCCAGTCTAGCAACATCACACTGATGTGTTGCTAGGTGGAATTTACAATACTGAGCTAAGAAAACAGCATTTTTTATTTACAAGCAGTAAATTAAATGCTGTTCTTGGAATCATTTTAACATTGTCAATAGATGTATTATTACTTAAATATTTATTTCAGTCTAGCAACAACAAATTGGTCTGTTGCTAAACAGAATTTACAACACTGGCTTAACAAAATTTACAATACTAAATTGTAATATTTGTGTATTGTCATAATGTTTGTGTTTGCAAGAAATTATGCTGTTATTGGAATTATTTTAACACTGTCAATTGATTTATTATCTCTTTATATCTTTATTCCAGTCTAGTAACAACAAACTGATGGGTTGCTAAATGGAATTTACAATATTGAGCTAAGAAAACAGCATTTATTTTGGGGTTTTAAGAAGCTATGCTGCAATTGGAATAATTTTAACATTGTCAATTGATTTAATATCTCTTAGACTCTATATTCCAGTCTAGTAATGACACATCATTGTGAAGCTAAATGGAATTTACAATACTGAGCTAAGAAAACAGCATTTTTAATTCTATTCTGGCAGCAACAAAAGTATATTTTGCTGAAAAGATTTAAACTATTGCACTAAGAAAACAACTATAGTGTTATAAACTATTTGTATTTAGGTTATATACAATTCAATTTAAAATTAGTTAAATGTGATGAGATTGTGATTTGTTTTTCTTATAAATAACTGATTTTCATTTATAAGTTGAATTTTGAAAGCTTTTATTTAAATAATGACTATGTGATACCTACCAGCAGTATCTATGGTGACAATAAACAGTCATTTTGACATAGTTTACCTTAGTGCCTACATTACCTTCCAGTTGTAAAACCCTAATCCCTGTATTGACAACAGTCCATCAAGGATTTAGAACCAGGTCACCCATAGCCAATATTTAAAGCCTTCAAACAATTTGGAAATAAATACTGCTCAAAAATAAAAAATCACAATTTCAACTGCAAATAACCATTGACCTAAAAAAACAGCATTTGTTTTATCTGAAATTGTGCTGTTATATAATCGTTTCAACATGGTCAACTGATGTAATATTCTTGTTATTCAAATTTTCTTTTCATGTCTAGCTACAATAAATTGATTTATTGCTAACAGAATTTACAATATTCAGCTAATAAAACAGCATTTATTTGTTGTCTGTAAGAAGTTATGCTGGTATTATAAATAGTTAAACATTGTCAATTGATTTAATATTTCTTTATATCTTTATTCCAGTCAGCAACAATGCATTCATGTGTTGCTAAACAGAATTTACAATATTGAGCTAAGAAACAGCATTTATTTTGGGGTTTTAAGAAGTTATGCTGCAATTGGAATAATTTTAACATTGTCAATTGATGTAATATCTCTTAGACTACTCTTTATTCCAGTCTAGCAACATCACACTGATGTGTTGCTAGATGGAATTTACAATATTGAGCTTAGAAAAAAGCATTTATTTTGGGGTTTTAAGAAGTTATGCTGCAATTGGAATAATGTTAACATTGTCAATTGCTTTAATATCTCTTAGACTCTTTATTCCAGTCTAGTAACATCAAACTGATGTGTTGCTAGATGGAATTTACAATATTGAGCTAAGAAAACAGCATTTTTTATTTACAAGCAGTAAATTAAATGCTGTTCTTGGAATCATTTTAACATTGTCACTAGTTGTATTATTACTTAAATCTTTATTTCAGTCTAGCAACAACAAATTGGTCTGTTGCTAAACAGAATTTACAATACTGGCTTAACAAAATTTACAATACTAAATTGTAATATTTGTGTAATGTCATAATGTTTGTTCTTGCAAGAAATTATGCTGTTATTGGAATTATTTTAACATTGTCAATTGATTTATTATCTCTTTATATCTTTATTCCAGTCTAGTAACAACAAACTGATGGGTTGCTAAATGGAATTTACAATATTGAGCTAAGAAAACAGCATTTATTTTGGGGTTTTAAGAAGCTATGCTGCAATTGGAATAATTTTAACATTGTCAATTGATTTAATATCTCTTTTAGACTCTTTATTCCAGTCTAGTAATGACACATCAATGTGAAGCTAAATGGAATTTACAATACTGAGCTAAGAAAACAGCATTTTTTCAATTCTATTCTGGCAGCAGCAACAAAAGTATATTTTGCTGAAAAGATGTAAACTATTACACTAAGAAAACAACTATAGTGCTATAAACTATTTGTATTTAAGTTATATACAATTCAATTAAAAATTAGTTAATGTGATGAGATTGTGATTTGTTTTTCTTATAAATAACTGATTTTCATTTATAAGTTGAATTTTGAAAGCTTTTATTTAAATAATGACTACGTGATACCTACCAGCAGTATCTATGGTGACAATAAACAGTAATTTTGATGTAGTTTACCTTATTGCCTACATTACCTTCCAGTTGTAAGACCCTAATCCCTGTATTGCCAACAGTCCATCAAGGATTTAGAACCAGGTCACCCATAGCCAACATTTAAAGCCTTCAAACAATTTGGAAATAAATACTGCTCAAAAATAAAAAATCACAATTTCAACTGCTAATAACCAATGACCTAAAAGCAGCTTTTTGTTTTATTTGAAGTTGTGCTGTTATATAATCGTTTCAACATGGTCAAATAATGTAATATTCTTGTTATTCAAATTCTCTTTTCATGTCTAGCTACAATAAATTGATTTATTGCTAACATAATTTACAATATTGAGCTAATAAAACAGCATTTATTTTGTGTTTGTAAGAAGTTATGCTGTTATTATAATAGTTAAACATTGTCAATTGATTTAATATCTCTTTATATCTTTATTCCAGTCAGCAACAATGCATTGATGTGTTGCTAAATGGAATTTACAATATTGATCTAAGAAACAGTATTTATTTTGGGGTTTTAAGAAATTATGCTGCAATTGGAATAATTTTAACATTGTCAATTGATTTAATATCTCTTAGGCTCTTTATTCCAGTCTAGCAACATCACACTGATGTGATGCTAGATGGAATTTTCAATACTGAGCTAAGATAACAGTATTTTTTATTTACAAGAAGTAAATTAAATGCTGTTCTTGGAATCATTTTAACATTGCCGGTCAATAGATGCACTATAACTGAAATATTTATTAACAGCAACTAATTTACGTGTTGCTAAACAGAATTTACAATACCAAGTTAAGAATCTTTTATGTATTTATTAGAACTTCTTCTGTTACTGCAATCCCTTTAACTTGTCAACTGATTAATAGATGAATACAATTCAATTCCAGTCCAGCAATGACATAAATACAGGTTGCTACACACAATGTACTATACTGATATAAAGCGGCACATGGCAACTTTGAAACCGTTTGCAGGCATCAAAATTAAAACTTGATTTATCAATCCAGTATCATTATGAATTTAATACTGCTTGCTTATAATTATGTAAAATGTAAAAAAAATCTTTGTAATTCTTATAACTTAGTTTAAGATATTACTGATGCAATACAATCAAGAATAAGATATATGCAAAAACAATTTGAACAAGTTATGCTGTTATTGGAATTATTTTAACATTGTCAATATGAACATAATTCCACATATTTATTCCAGTCTAGCAATGACACAAATAGATGCTGCTAGACAGAATTACAATATTGATTTCAGAAAACAAGCTGTTTTGTTTAATTTATAAGAAGGATCATTTTAAAATTGTCAATAGATACAATATTATTCAAAATCTTTATTACAGGCGAGTAACGAGAAATTAATTGCTAAACAGAGTTCTTTCATTACTTCTCATGAACAGACTTCTGCTGCTTTATTCTCTTAATTGTTTTTGTTGCTCCCAAAGGATCACCTTTATCAGTATTTATTACAATACCGTGCCAAGAAAACAGCATTTTTTTATTTATAAGGAGTTATGCTGTTATGTAATAGCATACAATTATTCTATATCTATAATCTATGGTATGCAACAACATAAATAACTGTTTAATTTCTGGTAAAATCAATCTATGTGATTAAGTAAGTAAAGATACATTATGTAATCTTAACCCTCAACACGCTACATATATATATCATGGACTGTTCTTTCTTTCAATTATAACCATTCCATTTATGTGACAAGGGGGTGTTTTGGGAAAAATGTCTGATCAGCATCTGGACATTGTAAACCCTGATCAGCCTGCGAGTTACTCGCAGGCTGAACGGGGTTTACCATGGGTGCAAAGGCTATTATAGTTGTGCTTAGCGGGTTAAGTGTTAAACAACTCAAAACCATTGAACTGTACATATATACCACATTTTTCCTAACAGTAAGCCCCCTTGCACTAACTAAAATGTGTCATACAAAAGATCCAAAGTTTACTGAGTGCACTTCTGTTAGAGTAAGCACTCTTATTAGAAAAAAAAATTGGTATGTTCCAAATAACATTATACATGTAGTAACATGAATTATCATCCATTCAGTTGTTATGGTTATGAAAAAAGAGAGACATATGTTTCTGTTTGCTATGAATTTAATATGTCATTGCACATATATTTAATAAATCTTGCACACCATCAACAACAAACCATAAAAGGGTTTAATCTTCTGGTTGGTTACCGGGCTAACATTAGAGAAACATAGTTTTGAAACCATATTTCATGAAGATTACACCTCAATTTATTATTCCAGTATCATTTTGCCCTTTAAACCTGCTTGGATATAATTAAACAAAAGGTAACAAAACCTTGGGAGTTTTCAAGTTTTTTCAGCCTACCATAGATTTATATACATTATTGGTGAAATTCATCAAAATACAGTAATATGGAGAAACAGTTAACTTTCAACTATTAAAGTAATTACTAAATATGTAAGGTATGTAGAAAACTGACATAATGGTGGCTTAGGGATTAAATTTTCTATCAGGCTGTATCTAACGACCTTTAGAATAGTGCAACAGGGCTGTCACACTGTTAAGATGTATCTTGGAACATGTAGATTGGTGTTTCAGAGTTGTCCCACTAGAAATGGACATGTAAAATGGTGGGAAAGGGTAAACATCAAGCCAAGATGTATTAAGAAATTAACATGCAAAATGGTGGGGCAAGACTGCCACCTTCTTAAGATGTACATAAGAACATGTAGAATGGTGGGGCAAGGATGCCACCTTCTTAAGATGAACATAAGAACATGTAGAATGGTGGGGCAAGGCAGCCACCTTGTTAATATGTACATAAGCAAATGTAGAATGTTGGGGCAATGCTGTCACCTTGTTAAGATGTAAATAAGAACATGTAGAATGGTGGGGCGAGGTAGCCACCTTGTTAAGATGTAGCCATAAGAACATGTAGAATGGTGGGGCAAGGCAGTCACCTTGTTATGATATAGCCAAAAGAACATGTAGAATGGTGGGGCAAGTAGCCACCTTGTTATGATGTACATAAGAACATGTAGAATGGTGGGGCGAGGTAGCCACCTTGTTAAGATATAGCCAAAAGAACATGTAGAATGGTGGGGCAAGTTAGCCATCCTTGTTATGATGTATATAAGAACATGTAGAATGGTGGGGCAAGGCAGTCACCTTGTTATGATGTACATAAGAACATGTAGAATGGTGGGGCAAGGCAGTCACCTTGTTATGATGTACATAAGAACATGTAGAATGGTGTGGCGAGGTAGCCACCTTGTTAAGATATAGCCAAAAGAACATGTAGAATGGTGGGGCAAGGCAGCCACCTTGTTATGATGTACATAAGAACATGTAGAATGGTGGGGCAAGGCAGTCACCTTGTTATGATGTACATAAGAACATGTAGAATGGTGGGGCAAGGCAGTCACCTTGTTATGATGTACATAAGAACATGCAGAATGGTGGGGCAAGGCAGTCACCTTGTTATGATGTACATAAGAACATGTAGAATGGTGGGGCAAGGCAGTCACCTTGTTATGATGTACATAAGAACATGTAGAATGGTGGGGCGAGGTAGCCACCTTGTTAAGATATAGCCAAAAGAACATGTAGAATGGTGGGGCAAGGCAGCCACCTTGTTATGATGTACATAAGAACATGTAGAATGGTGGGGCAAGGCAGTCACCTTGTTATGATGTACATAAGAACATGTAGAATGGTGGGGCAAGGCAGTCACCTTGTGTACATAAGAACATGTAGAATGGTGGGGCAAGGTAGCCACCTTATTAAGATGTATATGAGAACAGGTAGAATGGTGGGGCAAGGCTGTCACCTTGTTAAGATGTACATAAGGACATGTAGAATGGTGGTGGGGAAAGGCAGTCACCTTGTTAAGATGTACATAAGAACATGTAGAATGGTGGGGCAAGGCAGCCACCTTTGTTAAGATGTACATAAGAACATGTAGAACGATGGGGGTAAGGCTGCCATATTAGAAATGAACATGTAGTATGGAGGGGCAAGGCTGTCACATTAGAAATGAACAATAAAATGGTGGCGCAGAGCTGTCACCCTGTTAAGATGTAAGAAATGAACCTTGTTAAGATGTATCTAGTAGATGTAGAATAGAGGAGCAAGGCTGTCACCCTGTTAATAATTATCCAAGAACATGTAGAATGGTGGGGCAATGCTGCCACCTTGTTAAGATGTATCTAAGAAGATGTAGAATAGTGGGGCAAAGCTGTCACCCTGTTAATATGTATCCAAGAACATGTAGAATGGTGGGGCAAGGCTGCCACATTATTAAGATGGATCTACGAATGTGTAGAATGGTGTGGCAATGCTGTCACCGTGTTAAGATGTCGAATGGTAGGGCAAGGCTGACACACTAGAAACTAGAACTATCACTGAAGGTGATAAATACCCCGCAAACAATGAGGCAGGGCTGTCACATTAGAAATGAACATGTAGAATGGTGGGGTAAGGCTGTCACATTAGAAATGAACATGTAGAATGGTGGGGCAACGCTGTCACCCTGTTAATATTATCTAAGAATATGTAAAATGGTGAAAAAGGGCTGTCACATTAGAAATGAACATGTTGAATGGTGGGGCAGGGATGTCACATTACAAATGAACATGTAGAATGGTGTGGCAATGCTGTCACCCTGTAAAAATGCATCTAAAACATGCAGATTGATGGCGTAAGGCTTTCACACTTAGAAATAAACATGTAGAATGGTCGGGCAAGGCTGTTGCACTAGAAAACAAGAGCTGTCGGAGAACAGCGCAGCTCGACTATTCGATTTTTCGGAGAATAATACATTTATAGCTAGTATATACCATCAGAAAACAAGGCTACAACAATGTGGGGTGTTGTTGGGAGCACAACATAACTGTGTAAAAATTGACTCAAACTACACAGAAATATGTAAAAAAAATAAAAAAATTGAGTGGGGTGCGGGCGGGGTGGGGGTGGGAGAGAGGCGGGGGTGGATGTTGGGGCAGTGGGGGTGGTGAGGGCAATATATTTGTGTAAGAAGCTATGTAATAATTCACCAAAACAACACAAAAATATGAAGATTTTTTTTTTAAAAAATCGAGTTTGAGTGGGGATGGGGTAGATGCGTGGGGTGGGGAGGGCAACATGTGTAAGAATTGACTAAAACACAAAGAAATATGAAGAAAAAAAAAGAAAAAAATCGAGTCTGAGTGCGGATTGGGTAGAGGCGTGGGGTGGGGAGGGCAACATGTGTAAAAATAAATAAATCAAGTGGGGCGGGGTGAGAAGCGGGGGGGGGGAGAGGCGGGAGTGAGCTGGGGGCGGGGGGGGGGGGAAGGTGCAACATATATGTGGAATTGACTAAAACAACACAGAAATATGTAAAAAAAAAAATGTGGAGGGGAGTTGGGGCGGGGGTAGAGGGGGGGGAGGGGGGAGCCCATGCCCCAATATGGGTGAAGTAATAAGATGCAAAATGCTATAACAAATCCCAAACCAAAATTATAGATATATATACATGCTTACATGCAAACCTAGATCTGCCTTTATTGCACATTTTATGGGCCATCACAATTTGGGTTCCATGGGAGCCCAGAATTTGCAGAAGTCAAAATTACTTATCCAACCCTTCACAACATACTATAAGGAAACCAATTCCAAAATTTAGTTCAGCTAGGACAAAAAATGTAAGAGATATAGACCTTTAAACACAGCTTGCACGCAAAATTTGATGTGAAACAGACATATTTTAAGGGCCATCAGAATTTGGGTTCCATGGGAGCCCAGGGGTAACAGGAATCAAAATTACTTAAGCAGCCCTTACGATAATGCTACAAGGAAGCTAATGGCCAAATTTGGTTGTGCTAGGGTAAGAATTGTAAGAGATATAGACTTGTAAACACAGCTTACACGCAAAATTTGATGTGAAATGGGGCACATTTTATGGGCTATCATAATTTGGGTTCCGTGGGAGCCCATGGGTTACAGGAATCACAATTGCTTATGCAGCCCTTAAGATAATGCTACAAGGAAGCCCATGAACAAATTTGGTTGTGCTAGGGTAAGAAATGTAAGAGATATAGACTTGTAAACACAGCTTACACGCAAACCTTGATGTGGGACGCCGACGCCGACCCCGGGGTGATTACATAAGCTCTCTTATTCTTCGAATAGTCAAGCTAAAACATGTAGAATGGTTGGACAATTCTGTTATCCTGTTAAGATGTATCTAAAAAAATGTAGAATGGGTGGGCAAGGCTGTCACACCATTAACATATATCTAAGAATATGCAGAATGCTGGAGCAAAGCTGCCATCCTGTTCAACAGTATTTACGAACATGTAGAATTGCATTTATTTATATATGATATCTCTACCCTTTCTTGTTTAGAACTATATGATTGTATATTTTATATATTTATATATATGTATGATATGTCACTCACTATAACCGACGTTTCAGTTTTTCACTATGATAACATTTTTATAATTGTAAATTAGCATGAGCAGTGAGGGTTTCTACGTCGAACTAAAGCTTTAAACTGCCAGTGATATTTCCCAAGGATATCAATGCTAATTAAATGAGTCTAACAGAATTTATATATTCTAAGGAGTTTAGCTAACGCTAGCTAGAGTCTTCCTTTTCAAAAACTTGCTTTGATAATATTGTCACCGACAAACTGAAACGACAAATGTAATAAGTTCTATTTTAAGTTGAGCGCTCAAACTTGATAGATTATTTTTGTTTCAAATGGTTCAAACAGATAAGCTAATAAAGTATATCTGTTTTTTTATATGTAATATATATAGTTTGTATACAGTCAATAGTTGATGTAACCACGATATATGCGTATATTTTTTAAATGAAATAAAGATATGCCCATTACACATGGTTTCATAATTCTAATTATATCCATTAAAATAAAAAGACAGAGTTTATATGATATAATTTTTGTCTAACATTAAGTTTTAAAATGTCAAATTGTAAATATAAATTTTTTGTTAAATAAATGCTTTTATGACAACTTGCTTAGATAATGTTAGCTTATCATATATTCTTATGGTAAACAATGTTTTTATATCGTCACAAATAGGTAGAAATCTGTGTGTATGTTATGCCGTGTACATCTTATAGTAAGGCATGTGTTCGTGTGTTTGTTATGCCGTGCCACGCTCATGATATACACAGCCGCGTTTCCGTTGGAAGAAAATAAAACACAAAGGAATTTTCCAAACCGTACTTTTTGGCGGATTTACTATATATATCCGATTATTTACGGTAATCATCATATGTCTTATGATGGGTTGTTACTTTGTCTAGTGTTTTATTAATTTCCCACCATCCCACCCTTCAAATTGTAAATGGTATTATACCATCAAATGCGCAACTGAGACTTACTATACATACAAAAGACACATGACAGTAGATGGACTAGAGACAGAGTTTATTCTTGCCGTGGAGTATTGGACTCCTAGGCGAAAGTAGATAATAATTTGAGAGGTTAGCGGCCCATAACATTGCGGCAATTGTTGATATTAAAGTCAATGCAGTTGTCGTATGATACCGGCATTAAGTTGGTTCATATATCAAAAACAGACTGTAGAATGGTAAGACAGAACAGGCACTCCATTTTAACAGCCCACAGAATGGTGGGACAGGGCAGACAATCCATGTTAACAGCCTGTAGAATGGTGGGACAGAACAGGCACTCTATGTTAACAGCCTGTAGAATGGTGGGACAGAGCATGCACTTCATGTTAACAGACTGTAAAATGGTGGGACAGGGCAGACAATCCATATTAACAGCCGGTAGAAATGTGGAACAGGGAAGACAATCCAAGTTAACAGCAGATAGAATGGTGGGACAGGGCAGACAATCCATGTTAACAGCCTGTAGAATGGTAGGGCAGGCCCTCCATGTTGAAAGCCTGTAAATGGGAGGGCAGGCTAAGTACTTCATGTTGGCAGCCTGTAGAATGGTAGGGCAGGGCAGGCACTCCATGTTAACAGTCTGTAGAATTGTGGGACAGGGCAGGCACTCCATGTTAACATCCTATAGAATGGTGGGACAATGGGGGCATTCCATGTTAACCACCTATAGAATGGTGGGACAAGGCAGGCAATCTATGTTAACAGCCAGTAGAACAGCCTGTTGAATTGTGGGACAGAACATACACTTCATGTTAACTGGTGGGACAGAGCAGGCACTCTATGTTAACAGCCCATAGAATGGTGGGACAGGGCAGGCAATCCATGTTAACAGTTGGTAGAATGGTGGGACGGGGCAGGCAATCCTGGCTAACAGACTGTAGAATGATAAGATAGGGCAGGCACTCCATATCAACAGGCAAGACAGAACAGGCACTCACTCCATTTTAACAGCCCATAGAATGGTGGGACAGAGCATGCACTTCATGTTAACAGACTGTAGAATGGTGGGACAGGGCAGACAATCCATGTTAACAGCCTGTAGAAATGTGGAACAGGGCAGACAATCCAAGTTAACAGCAGATAGAATGGTGGAACAGGGCAGACAATCCATGTTAACAGCCTGTAGAATGGTACGACAGGCCCTCCATGTTGAAAGCCTGTAGATGGTGGGACAGAACAGGCACTCCATGTTAACAGTCTGTAGAATGGTGGAACAGGGCAGACAATCCATGTTAACAGCCTGTAGAATGGTTGGACAGGCCCTCCATGTTGAAAGCCTGTAGATGGTGGGACAGAACAGGCACTCCGTGTTAACAGTCTGTAGAATGGTGGGACAGGGCAGGCACTCCATGTTAGCAGCCTGTACAATGTTGAAAGAGAGCAGGCACTCCATGTTAACAGTCTGTAGAATGGTGGGACAAGGCTGGCACTCCATGTTAACAGCTTATAGAATGTTGGGGCAGAGCAGGCACTCCATGTTAACAGTCTGTACAATGTTGGGACATAGCAGGTACTCCATGTTAACAGTCTATAGAATGGTGGGACAGGGCTGGCACTCCATGTTAGCAGCCTGTACAATGTTGGGACAGAGCAGGTACTCCATGTTAACAGTCTGTAGAATGTAGGACAGGGCTGGCACTCCATGTTAACAGCTTATAGAATGTTGGGGCAGAGCAGGCACTCCATGTTAACAGTCTGTAGAATTGTGGGACAGGGCAGGCACTCCATGTTAGCAGCCTGTACAATGTTGAGAGAGAGCAGGCACGCCATGTTAACAGTCTGTAAAATGGTGGGACAGGGCTGGTACTCCATGTTAACAGCTTAAACAATGTTGGGGCAGAGCAGGCACTCCATGTTAACAGTCAGTAGAATGGTGGGACAGGGCAGGCACTCCATGTTAACAGCTTATAGAATGTTGGGACAGAGCAGGCAATCCATGTTAAAAGTCTGTAGAATGGTGGGACAGGGCTGGCACTGCATGTTAACAGCGGATAGAATGTTGGGACAGAGCAGGCACTCCATGTTAATAGCCTGTAGTATGGTAAGACAGGGCAGGCACTCTATGTTAACAGCCTGTAGAATGGTGGGACAAGGCAGACAATCCATGTTAACAGCAGGTAGAATGGTGGGACAGGGCAGACAATCCATGCTAACAGACTGTAGAATGGTAAGACAAGGCAGGCACTCCATGTTAACAGCCTGTAGAATGGTGGGACAGGGCAGACAATCCATGTTAACAGTAGGTAGAATGGTGGGACAGGGCTGTCAAGATGTAAGCTTGAATTAACCTTTATATTAATTCCTATAGCTCTTGAACTTGAGGTAACATTGTTTTGACTGGATGAAGAATGAGCCCAATTTAACTATAACCTTATTTCATATGTTTCTGAGCTATGCAGCTTGAAACATTACATAAAATATTCCTCAGGCTACCAGCCTTATTATTTGTAAACTAAATACAATTGTTCGAAACAATTATTCTTTAAAATCATATCATCAGCACAAATTAGCTTGAAGCATACAATGAATGATTCCAAACTTTGATCTCGATCAATGATTCTCAAATAACCACAGTGGTTTCAACCATAACCACAAATTAATCAACTTCAGATCTTATGATTATAATATCAAAATATTGTTTGAGGACAATCTGTCCCAAACTATGTTTCAAACACTAGCCTATTTGAAACGTCTTCTAAGCTACGACGTGCACTTGAAAGTCAACCTAGTTTCTCCAAGGATACTGGTGTACGCTTCGCTTCTAACACAAGCCAACAAAGACTAACCAAAAACATGTGTCAGAAAAATCCTGCAATTCAAATTACCCTTTCTCTCTTATGAAACTAACCTTAAGCGAACAGATATATAATGGTCAAAGCCGTGATTCTTATAGCCAACCTTCGTGTGTGTGTGTGTGTGTGTGTGTGTGTAGTTCTAAGGTTTAAAGTCCGTCCGCCAACTAACATGACAGGGTAGCCCTGCCGCGATGGGCACAATAGAGTCTGGACTTATAGCCAACCGTCTGTGTGTGTGTGTATTTTTAAGGATTATAGTCCCTCCACCTACGACAGGCGTCCTACCTGACGATTATAGGCACAATGTCTGGACTTTTATCTGTGTGTTGTTGTGTGATGTGATGATATGTCTACTTGAAGCAGCGAACTCAATGGTTTCTTTATAGTGCTGCCACACTGGAATACCACGCCGTAGTAGACATGATACCCCCACCCGCCAGTCACATTATTCTGACACTGGTCAATCAGTCGCAGCACTACCCATTATTTGCTCGTCAGGCAAGGGTTACAAGTGACTAATTCATTTTTAAAGTCTTTGGTATGACGCGGTCAGGGGACTCAAACCCACGACCTCCCGAATGCAAGGCAAACGCTATAACCACTACACCACAATGCTTCGGTAGTCCAATCGTAGTAGTATAAGGTTTTATTTTTCCTCGCCGTTGGCAACTAGGCCTTTTGGCGAGGTTTTCAATAGTAGTTTATTTATAATAATCTTAGTAGTTTAAATAATGTTACTAATGCTTATCAATCGTGCACGGATGGCAGGATCCAAGCAGACGCAAGACATGGCAACAGATGGTTTGCAGGGACGCAAGAAGATTAACTTGGCAGAGACTGAGTGATGGGGACACAGGGGGAATAAGCTCATGTTGGTCTATTTTATATATAAAATTCAATCGAGGATTATAAATAATAATTTTATTTTCCAGCGCCAGCGCGTCACCATTTCTTAAAAATGATTTAACTGAATATGTACATATAGTCCAATCGTCGATGATGATGACTTGATGATGATTTCTAAGGTTTAAAGTCCCTCTACCATATGAGCCCCCGGGAAGAATCCCCCGTTGGCTCGGCATTATGTCTGGACTATTGCGTGAGTGATTGTGTGTAGTGCTATGTATCTATCTACATTCTACTTGAAGCAGATATAGTGCTGCCACACTGGAATACCACGCCGTAGTACATGATACCCCACCCAGACACATTATTCTGACACCGGGTTGACCAAACGTAGTACTACCCATTATTTGCTTGTCAGGCATGGGTTACAAGTAACTACTCCATTTTTAAAGTCTTTGGTATGACGCAGTCAGGGGACTCAAACCCACGACCTCCCGAATGCAAGGCAGACACTCTAACCACTACACCACAATGCTTCGGTGTCCAATCGTCTTGTGTGTGTGTAATTCTAAGGTTTACCAATCGTCCCTCAAATTTCCTCAGTTTAACTAGATCTTGTTTAACATTCCAATGGTCACCTAATTTTGCATAATTGAAATTGTCCTCCTTTAAACAATCATTAAAACAAGTTTGAAACACATATTATTGTTTAAATCATCCCAAATAATATTTCTTCTAAATACTTACTATAATTAATTTAATTAGCATTTGTTATGAATTACCTCCCTTTACAACATATTTATATTAAATATGTTATGGTCAAAACATTATGAAAAGGACAGATTACTCTGACAAGGGCAGACAATCCATGTTAACAGCAGGTAGAATGGTGGGATAGAGCAGGCACTCTATGTTAACAGGCAGTAGAATGGTGGGACACTGCATGCACTTCGTATTAACATGTTAAAAGTCCGTAGAATGGTGGGACAGGGCAGAAAATTCATGTTAACAGCCTGTAAAATGGTGGGCAGAACTGGCACTCTATGTTAACAGCCCGTAGAATGGTGGGAAAAGGAAAACAATCCATGCGAACAGGCTGCAGAATGGTAAGACAGGGCAGAAAATCCATGTTAACGGCCTGTAGAATGGTGGGACAGAGCAGGCACTCTATGTTAACAGCCTGTAGACTGGTGGGACAGGGCAGACAATCCCTGTTAACAGCCTGTAGAATGGTGTTACAGTGCAGACAATCCATTTTAACAGCAGGTAGAATAGTGGGACAGGGCAGACAATCCATGTTAGAAGCCTGTACAATGGTGGAGCAGAGCAGGCATTCTTTGTAAACAGCCCATAGAATGGCAGGACAGAGCATGCACTTCATCTTAACAGACTATAGAATGGTGGGACAGGACTGACAATCCATGTTAACAGCAGGAAACTGGTGGGACAGATCCTGCATTACATGTTAACAGCCTATAGAATGGTGGCAAAGAGCAGACACTCCATACTAACAGCCTATAGAATGGTGGACATGGAAGTCACTAAATGTTAAGTCCATAAAATGGTGGAACAGAGCAAGCACTCTATGTTAACAGCCTGTAGAACGGTGGGACAGAGAAGGCACACTATGTTAACAGCCAGTAGAATGGTGGGAGAGAGCAGGCATTCTATGTAACCAGACTGTAAAATGGTGGGACAGGGCAGACAATCCATATTAACAGCCTGTAGAAGGTTGGGACATAGCAGGCACTTTATGTTAAAAGCCCATAGAATGGTTGGACAGAGCATGCATGTCATGTTAACAGCCGGTAGATCAGGCACTCCATGTTAACAGCCTATAGCATGGTGGGACAAGGCAGGCACTCAATGTTAACATCCTGTTGAATGGTGGGAGAGAGCAGGCACCCTATGTTAACAGCTTATAGAATGGTGGGACAGAGCACGCACTCTATGTTAACAGACTGTAGAATGGTGGGACAGGGTAGACAATCCATGTTAATAGCCTGTAGAATGGTGGGACAGAGCAGACAATCCATGTTAATAGCCTATAGAATGGTGGGACAGAGCAGGCACTCCATGTTAACAGCCTATATAATGGTGGGACAAGGCAGGCACTCTATGTTAACATCCTGTAAAATGGTGGGACAGGGCAGACAATCCCTGTTAACAGCAATCCCTGTTAACAGCCTGTAGAATGGTGGGACAGAGCAGACAATCATTTTAATAGCAGGTAGAATGGTGGGACAGGGCAGACAATCCATGTTAGAAGCCTGCAAAATGCTGGAGCACATGCCTTTCATGTTAACAGACTATAGAATGGTGGGACAGGGCTGACAATCCATGTTAACAGCAGGTAAAATGGTGGGACAGATCCTGCTTTACATGTTAACAGCCTATAGAAAGGTTGGACAGAGCAGACACTCCATACTAACAGCCTATAGAATGGTGGGACATGGAAGTCACTCCATGCCAAGTCCATAAAATGGTGGAACAGAGCAAGCACCCCATGTTAACAGCCTGTAGAACGGTAGGACAGAGCAGGCACACTATGTTAACAGCCCGTAGAATGGTGGGACATAGCAGGCACTTTATGTTAAAAGCCCATAGAATGGTTGGACAGAGCATGCACGTCATGTTAACAGCCGGTAGAATGGTGGGACAGATCAGGCACTCCATATTAACAGCCTATAGAATGGTGGGACAGAGCAGGCACTCCATGTTAACAGCCTATAGAATGGTGGGACAAGGCAGGCACTCTATGTTAACATCCTGTAGAATGGTGGGAGAGAGGAGGTACCCTATGTTAACAGCCCGTAGAATGGTGGGACAGAGCAGGCACTTTATGTTAACAGCCCATAGAATGGTGGGACAGAGCAGCCACTCCATGTTAACAGCCTTTAGAAAGGTGGGACAGAGCAGACACTTCATGTTAACAGACTGTAGAATGGTGGGACAGGGCAGACAATCCATGTTAACAGCCTGTAGAATGGTGGGACAGAACCGGCACTCTATGTTAACAGCCTGTACAATGGTGGGACAGAGCATGCACTTCATGTTAACAGACTGTAGAATGGTGGGACAGGGCAGACAATCCATGTTAACAGCGTGTAAAAATGTGGGACAGAGCAGGCACTCCATCTTAACAGACTGTAGAATGGTGGGACAGGGCAGACAATCCATGTTAACAGCCCGTAGAATGGTGATACAGAGCAGGCACTTTATGTTAACAGCCCATTGAATGGTGGGACAGAGCAGGCACTCTATGTTAATAGCCCATAGAATGGTGGGACAGAGCAGGCACTCCATGTTAACAGCCCATAGAATGGTGGGACAGAGCAGACACTTCATGTGAACAAACTGTATAATTGTGGGACAGGACAGACAATCTATGTTAACAGCCTGTAAAATGGTGGGACAGAGCAGACAAGCCATGTCAACAGCAGGTAGAATGGTGGGACAGGGCAGACAATCCATGTTAACAGCAGGTAGACTGGTGGGACAGATCAGGCACTACATGTTAACAGCCTATAGAATGGTGGGACAGTGCAGGCACTCCATGTTAACAGCCTTTAGAAAGGTGGGACAGAGCATGCACTTCATGTTAACAGACTGTAGAATGGTGGGACAGGGCAGACAATCCATATTAACAGCCTGTAGAATGGTGAGACAGAGCAGGCACTCTATGTTAACAGCCCGTAAAATGGTGGAACAGAGCAAGCACTTCATGTTAACAGCCAGTAGAATGGTGAGACAGATCAGGCACTTCATGTTAACAGCCTATGGAATGGTGGGACAGAGCAGGCACTTCATGTTAACAGAATGTAGAATGGTGGGACGGGGCGGAAAATCCATGTTAACAGCCTGTATAATGGTGAGACAGAGCAGGCACTCTATGTTCACAGCCCGTAAAATGGTGGGACAGAGCAAACACTTCATGTTAACAGCCAGTAGAATGGTAGGACAGAGCATGCAATTCATGTTAACAGACTGTAAAGTGGTGGGACAGGGCAGGCCCTCCATATTAACAGCCCGTAGAATGGTGAAACAGATCAGGCACTCCATTTCAACAGCTTATAAAATGGTGGGAAAGAGCAGGCACTCCGTGTTAACAGCCTATATTATGGTGGGACAAGGCAGGCACTCCATGTTAAGTCCATAGAATGCCGGGACAGAGCAGGCACTCTATGTTAACAGCCTATAGAATGGTGGGACAGGGTAGGCACTCCATGTTAACAGCCTATAGAATTGTGGGCAGAGTATGTTAACAGCCAGTAGAATGGTAGGACAGAGAATGTTAACAACCAGTAGCATGGTAGGACAGGCACTCCATGTTAACAGCCTGTAGAATGGTAGGACAGCGCAGGCACTCTATGCTAACACAGCCCGTGGTGGGACAGAGCATGCACTTCATATTATCAGACTGTAGAATGGTGGGACAGAGCATGCACTTCATATTATCAGACTGTAGAATGGTGGGACAGGGCAGACAAACAATGTTAACAGCCTGTTGAATGGTGGGTCAGAGCAGGCACTACATGTTAACAGACTAGAATGGTGGGACAGGGCAGACAATCCATGTAAACAGCCTGTAGAATGGTGGGACAGGCCAGACAATCCATGTCAACAGCAGGTAGAATGTAGGGATAGAGCAGGCACTCCATGTTAAAAGCCTATATAATGTTGGGACAAGGAAGTCACTCCATGTTAAGTCCATAGAATGGTGGGACAGAGCAAGCACTCTATGTTAACAGCTGGAAGAATGGTGGGACAGATCAGGCACTACATGTCAACAGCCTCTAGAATGGTGGGATAGAGCAGGCACTCCATGTTAAAAACCTATATAATGTTGGGACAAGGAAGTCACTCCATGTTAAGTCCATAGAATGGTGGGACAGAGCAAGCACTCTATGTTAACAGCTGGAAGAATGGTGGGACAGAGCAGACACTCTATGTAAACAGCCCCTAGAATGGTGGGACAGAGCAGGCACTTCATGTTACCAGACTGTAGAATGGTGTGACAGGTTACTGTAGAATGGTAAGACAGGGCAGACAATCCATGTTAACACCATGTAGAATTGTGGGATAGAGCAGGCACTCTATGTCAACAGCCTGTAGAATGGTGGGACAGAGCAGGCACTCGATGTTAACAGCAGGTAGAATGGTGGGACTGGGCAGACAACCCATGTTAGCAGACTATAGAATGGTAAAACAGGACAGGCACTCCATGTTAACAGCTTATAGAATGGTGGGACAGAACAGGCACTCCATGTCACAGGTACCGGTTTAAAAAAAAAAAAAAAAAAAAAAAAAAAAGTTATATTCTATTAAATACTATATTTAATAGAATATAACTTTTTTTTTTTTTTTTTTTTTTTTAAACCGGTACCTGTGCTCCATGTTAACAGCCTATAAAATGGTGGGACAAGGCAGGCACGCCATGTTAAGTCTGTAGAATGGTGGGACAGAGCATGCACTCTATGTTAACAGCCTATAGAATGGTGGGACAGAGCAGGCACTCTATGTTAACAGACTGTAGAATGGTGGGACAGGGCAGACAATCCATGTTAACAGCCGGTAGAATGGTAAGACAGAGCAGGCACTCTCTGTTGACTGCCCGTAGAATGGTGGGACAGGGTAGGCACTCCATGTTAACAGTGTATAGAATGGTGGGACAAGCATGCACTCCATGTTAAGTCTGTAGAATGGTGAGACAGAGCAGGCACTCTATGTTAACAGCCTGTAGAATGGTGGGACATAGTATGTTAACAGCCATAGAATGGTAGGACAGGTCAGGCACTTTATGTTAACAGCCAGTAGAATGGTAAGACAGAGCAGGCACTCTCTGCTGACTGCCCGTAGAATGGTGGGACAGGGTAGGCACTCCATGTTAACAGTGTATAGAATGGTGGGACAAGCATGCACTCCATGTTAAGTCTGTAGAATGGTGAGACAGAGCAGGCACTCTATGTTAACAGCCTGTAGAATGGTAGGACAGGGCAGGCATTCCATGTTAACAGCTAGTAGAATGTTAGGACAGGGCGGGCACTCCATGTTAACAGCCTGTAGAATGATGGGACAGGCACTCCATGTTAACAGTATGTAGACCACACAAACTATTTAATTCAAAGACTGGTTAACAGCCTGTAGAATGGTGGGAAAGAGCAGGCACTCTATGTTAGCAGCTCATAGAATGGTGGGACAGAGGATGCACATTCATGTTAACAGACTGTAGAATGGTAAGACAGGGCATGCACTCTATGTTAACAGACTGTAGAATGGTAAGACAGGGCAGACACTCCATGTTAACAGACTGTAGAATGGTGGGACAGGGCAGGCACTCCTTGCTAACAGCCTGTAGAATGGTAAGACAGGGCAGGCACTCCATGTTAACAGCTATAGAATGGTGGGACAGGGCAGGCACTCTGTGTTAACATTGTAGAATAGTGGGACAGGGCTAGCACTCTGTGTTAACAGTATGTAGAATGGTGTGACAGAGTAGACACTCCATGTTTAAAACAGCCTGTAGCATGGTGGGACAGGAAAGGCACTCCCTGTTTAAAACAGCCTGTAGCATGGTAGGACAGGGCAGGCACTCCATGTTAACAGTCTGTAGAATGGCGGGACAGGGAAAGCACTCACATTTTAACAGTTTGTAGAATGGTGGACAGGGTAGACACTCCATGTTAACAGCCTGGAGAGTGTTGGGACAGGACAGACACGCCATGTTAAGTGCCTTGAGCCAGAAGAATGTAGGAAGAGGACAGTCATGCCCTGTTAAGTCATTATCTATGCAGGAGCTTGTATAATGCTGGGATAGGGCAGTCATTCCCTGTTATGTATCTAAGAGCCTTGAGGATGGTAAAACACAGGGACATCACTCTGTTCAGATGTACCTAATAGCACTGATTACATGCCTGGTGTCACAGCCCGCTGGATGACAAGTATGTACTAGAGAAATAGTGGTGATGAATATGAATGTGTAGGTGGTTTTGATATCAAATTTAATATTGTACAATAAATAACAGAAGTTAACCATTAATAAACTGAAGTTACAAGAACATACTGATTTGCGTTTCGACTACTGTCATGGAGGACATTACAATTGTAGTGTGCAAGAGTTTAGCCAAACCCCCAATTTTAGTTTTGAACTCCAAACAGACCTTATTTCAAAACCATTGAAAATTGTTTGATATAAACATATTAACATTGTAAATTGATGCAATATGCAATTCTAAATATTTTTTCTAGTCTTTAACAGCAAATTATTGTTTTTGCGAGACTGTCAACTTAATAGCAAACCACTTTAACATCGCCAAGTGAAGCAATATGCTTTCTAAATTGTTGTTCTAATCTTGCAGTAACAACATATTTGTTAGACTGTCAACTTAATATTGAAACCACTTTAACTTTGTCAAGTGAAGCAATATGCATTCTAAATTGTTTTTTTCTAATCTTGTAGTACCAACATTTTTGCTAGACTGTAAACTTAATATTGAAACCATTTTAACATTGTCAATTTTTGCAATACAAGTGTAATTCAAAATCATTGTTCTAATCTAGCAACAGCAAAACAAATATTGCAAGACTGAGGAGTTACAATATGTATTTAAACATTTTATTATTAACCCTTAGCCTGCAATGAATGTATAATGGACTGTCCTTTCTTTGAGTTTGGACCATTCCATTTATGATACAAAGGGGTGTTTTGGTTAAATGACTGATAAGCAGCCAGACAGTGTAAACCCTGATCAGAGTGCAAGTTACTCACAGGCTGATCAGGGTTTACACTGGTGGCTGTGGTAGACACCCTTAGCAGGCTAAGAGTTAGGAAATAATACTATTACTCTATGTTAACAGTATAAATTGAATATAAAAATTATTTAAATGTATACTCAGTTGCAAAAGAAAGTGGACACAGAGTTTTGTTTAGATTTAATTGTATAATGTTTTTTAAATTCCAAAATGAATATGCCATGTTTTGTACCAGTACCAACGTTTGTATCATTCTATTGCCAGTATCATGTTGTCATTTGTTTTCAATAGGTCGAATCATTAAGGGACTGTCGCTTGATAAAGAGGATAGCGTGTAAAGTAAAAAAAATGTTTTGCGAGACTGTCAACTTAATAGCAAACCACTTTAACATCGCCAAGTGAAGCAATATTCATTCTAAATTGTTGTTCTAATCTTGCAGTAACAACATATTTGCTAGACTGTCAACTTAATATTGAAACCACTTTAACCTTGTCAAGTGAAGTATATTTTGTTCTAACTGCAACAACAACAACACATTATGCTGTTATTTTAATCATTTTAACATTGAAAAATATTTGTTCCATTCTAGCATCAACTAAAGTATGTATTGCTAGATGGAATTTACAACACTAAGCCAATATTGTATGTAGTATTTAGCAGTTAAAGTGTTATGATGAAATCTTTTCAACATTGTCAGCTGATGTATTATGTTATTCAATTTAAATTATGTCCAGCAACCACAAGCAAATGGAATTTACAATATTGAGAAACAGAAACAGCATTTGTTGTGTTTGTAATAAGTTAATATGCTAGAGGTATTTTAATATAGTCAACTGATTCAATATACATGTAATTCAACATCTTTATTCTAGGCTAGTAGTAACAACACAAATTAATACTGCACAACAGAATTTAAAATACTGACCTAAGAAAACAGCTTTTTTGTTTAATGAAGCTGGTCATCCTGTTACTGGAATCAATTTAACATTGTCAGTAGATGCAGTAGTATTCAAAATATTTATTCCAGTCTAGCAAGTACAGAAATGAATGTTGCTAGACAGAATTTACAATATTGTGCTAGGAAAACATTTTTTTTATACAAACTATACTGCTTTGGAATCATTTTAACATTGTCAACTGAGGCAATATGAATGCCATTCAACTTCTTTATTCAAGTCTAGCAACTCACAAATGAATGTTGCTAAACAGAATTTACAATATTGTGCTAAGGAAACTTTTTTTTTTATACAAACTATGCTGCTTTGGAATCATTTTAACATTGTCAACTGAGGCAATATGAATGCCATTCAACCTTTTTATTCCAGTCTAGCAACTCACAAATGAATGTTGCTAAACAGAATTTACAATATTGTGCTAAGGAAATATTTTTTTTCATACAAACTATGCTGCTTTGGAATCATTTTAACATTGTCAACTGAGGCAATATGAATGCCATTCAACCTCTTTATTCCAGTCTAGCAACTCACAAATGAATGTTGCTAAACAGAATTTACAATATTGTGCTAAGAATTTTTTTTTTTATACAAACTATGCTGCTTTGGAATCATTTTAACATTGTCAACTGAGGCAATATGAATGCCATTCAACCTCTTTATTCAAGTCTAGCAACTCGCAAATGACTTGCTAAACAGAATTTACAATATTGTGCTAAGAAAACATTTTTTTATACAACTATGCTGCTTTGGAATCATTTTAACATTGTCAACTGAGGCAATATGAATGCCATTTAACCTCTTTAGTCCAGTCTAGCAACTACATAAATGAATGCTGCTATACAGAATTTACAATATTGTGCTAAGAAAACATTTTTTTATACAAACTATACTGCTTTGGAATCATTTTAACATTGTCAACTGAGGCAATATGAATGCCATTCAACCTCTTTATTCCAGTCTAGCAACTCACAAATGAATGTTGCAAAACAGAATTTACAATACTGTGCTAAGAAAACATTTTTTTTTATACAAACTATACTGCTTTGGAATCATTTTAACATTGTCAACTGAGGCAATATGAATGTAATTAACGTTTTTTGACCAATCTAGCAACTACACAAATGAATTTTGCTAGACAGAATTTACAAACAGAATTATTTTATAATTTACAAGAAGTTATGCTCATATAAACATTGTCAATATATTATGCACTATTATTCCAAATCTTTTACTCCAGGTTGGCAACAACAAATTGATGTGTTACTAGACAGAATTTACAATAATGAGCTTATAAAATAGCATTCTGTTTGTGTTTATTGGACAGTAGATGCTGTAATTAGAATTATTTTAACACTGTCAATTGATTCAATATAAACGTTATTGAACATCTTTATTCTAGGCTAGTAACAACACAAATAAATACTGCAGAACAGAATTTAAAATACTAACCTAAGAAAACAGCTTTTATGTTTACTGTACAACAAGTCACTGATATTGTAATCAATTTAACTTTGTCAATAGATGCAGTATTGTTAAAAATCTTTATTCCAGTCCAGCAACAACAAACTGATGAGTTGCTAGATGGAATTTACAATATTGAGCTTAGAAAACAGGTTTTTCTTTTATACAAGTTATATTGCTTTTGGAATCATTTTAACATTGTCAACTGAGGCTATATGAATGCAATTTAACCTCTTTATTCCAGTCTAGCAACTACAGAAATGAATGTTGCGAGACAGAATTTACAAACCGCATTAGTTTTTAATTTACAAGAAAATAAGTATAAAAGTTGAACAGGAAATGCAGGTTTCACAGAACACAGTAAACCCCAAAACACCCATATTGGAATCATATTAACCTTGTCAATAGATGCACTATTATTCAAAACCTTTCAGTCGAGCAAACAACACATTGATGTGTTGCAGGACGGAATTTACAGTACTGAGAAATGAAAACAGCATTTTTTTATGTTTATAAGAAGTTACTATGCTGTTATTAGAACTATTTTAACATAGTCAACTGATTCAATATTCATGTAATTCAACATCAACAACACAAATACTGCCGGACACAATTTAAAATACTAACCTAAGCAAACAGCTTTTTTGTTTACTGTACAACAAGTCACAGTTATTGGAATCATTTTAACATTGTCAATTGATGCAATATTATTCAAATCTTTATTCATGTCCAGCAACAATTCTAAATGGAATTTACAATATTGACCTAAGAAAACAGCATTTATTTTGAGAGTACAAGCTGTTATTGGATTTTTTTTAACATTATAAATTGATATAATATTATTAAAAATCTTTATTTCTGACCAGCATCAAACAATTAATGTGTTGCTAAATGGAATTTACAATACTGAGCTAAGAAAACAGGGACTTTTAGCTAATTTATTGGTAAATAGTGTTATGCAAAATCTTTATTCCAGTCTATCTATAATAAATTGATGTGTTGCTAAATGGAATTTACAATATTGTGCCAAGAAAACAGCTTTTTTTTTTTTTACAAGAAGTTATCCTGTTATTGGAATCATTTAAACATTGTCATATTTATTTCAATCTAGCAACAACAAAGTCATGTCTTGTTAATTGGAATTTACAATATTTGGGCCCCGTTTTATGAAACAACTTACGACCATTTTGATCGTAAATCAATTTCTTAAATAATTCACTATAAATTGCCCTTTTCAAATAAATGTGATTTCATTTCATTGTCTTATACATGTGATATTTCTGCACTACGTACACCCAAAATTGTCTGCATTGAATCCTTGGGTGAAAAAAACGAACGATTTTAAAATTTAAGTCTTATCGCATGATGTTTAATAAAACAAGGTCCAGAATATGTTTTCACATAATAAACAATTATGCTGTTACTGGAATCAGTTTAACATTGTCAATTTAAGCAATAAGAATTAAGTCAAAATCTTTATTCCAGTCTATTAATGACAAATAAATATTCCTCAACAGAATTTACTACAATACTAACTTAAGAAAATAGCACTTGTTTTGTATTTATAAGAAGCTTTGCTGTTTATGGGAATCATTTTATTGTCAATAAATTTAAATATGAATGTAATATAACATTTCTATTCTAATCTATCAATGACACAAATAAATATTGACAGAATTTACAATATATTCTTAAGAAAACTGCACAGTTTCCTTAATTTGTATGAAGCTATGATGTCAGAGAATTTTTGCTTTATTATTGTCAACAGGTGCAATATAAATATTATTCAAATGTTTCATTCAAGACCAGCAAGGACAAATGAACATTTTAGTCAATGGAATACCGAGATAAGAAAATAGCATTTGATGATTATTCTGTTATTGGACTCTTTTTGATACTGTAAATTGATTCAATATGATTGTAATTCAATATCTTTATTCTTGTCTAGCAAATATACAGATCTTAATTCTAGTCTAAGCAGAGAAAAATAAATTTTCTACACAAAGCACTAAGAAAACAACAATAGTGCTATAAACTATTTGTTTATAGGTTATATACAATTCCATTGAAAATTAGTTAATGTGATGAGATTGTGATTTGTTTTTCTTATAAATTACTGATTTTCATTTATAAGTTGAATTTTGAAAGCTTTCATTTAAATACTGACTACGTGATACCTACCAGCAGTATCTATGGTGACAATAAACAGTCATTTTGATGTAGTTTACCTTAGTGCCTACATTACCTTCCAGTTTTAAAACCCTAATCCCTGTATTGCCAACAGTCCATCAAGGATTTAGAACCAGGTCACCCATAGCCAATATTTAAAGCCTTCAAACAATTTGGAAATAAATACTGCTCAAAAATAAAAAATCACAATTTCAACTGCAAATAACCATTGACCGAAAAAGAGCATTTTGTTTTATTTGAAGTTGTGCTGTTATAGATTCAACATGGTCAAATAAAGTAATATTCTTGTTATTCAAATTCTCTTTTCAGGTCTAGCTACAATAAATTGATTTATTGCTAACACAATTTACAATATTCAGCTAATAAAACAGCATTTATTTTGTGTTTGTAAGTAGTTATGCCGTTATTATAATAGTTAAACATTGTCAATTGATTTAATATCTCTGAATATCTTTATTCCAGTCAGCAACAATGCATTGATGTGTTGCTAAACGGAATTTACAATATTGAGCTAAGAAAACAGCATTTATTTTGGGGTTTTAAGAAGTTATGCTGCAATTGGAATAATTTTAAACATTGTCAATTGATTTAATATCTCTTAGACTCTTTATTCCAGTCTAGCAACATCACACTGATGTGTTGCTAGATGGAATTTACAATACTGAGCAAAGAAAACAGCACTTTTTAATAACAAGAAGTAAATTAAATGAAGTTCTTGGAATCATTTTAACATTGTCAATAGATGCACTATTACTTAAATCTTTATTTCAGTCTAGCAACAACAAATTGGTCTGTTGCTAAACAGAATTTACAATACTGGCTTAACAAAACTTACAATACTAAATTGTAATATTTGTGTAATGTCAATGTTTGTGCTTGCAAGAAATTATGCTGTTCTTGGAATTATTTTAACATTGTCAATTGATTTAATATCTCTTAGACTCTTTATTCCAGTCAGCAACAATGCACTGATGTGTTGCTAAATGGAATTTACAATATTGAGCTAAGAAAACAGCATTTATTTTGGGGTTTTAAGAAGTTATGCTGCAATTGGAATAATGTTAACATTGTCAATTGCTTTAATATCTCTCAGACTCTTTATTCCAGTCTAGTAACGACACATCAATGTGATGCTAAATGGAATTTACAATACTGAGCTAAGAAAACAGCATTTTTAATTCTATTCTGGCAGCAACAAAAGTATATTTTGCTGAAAAGATTTAAACTATTGCACTAAGAAAACAACTATAGTGCTATAAACTATTGCACTAAGAAAACAACTATAGTGCTATAAACTATTGCACTAAGAAAACAACTATAGTGCTATAAACTATTGCATTAAGAAAACAACAATAGTGCTATAAACTATTGCACTAAGAAAACAACTATAGTGCTAAAAACTATTGCACTAAAAAAAAAACTATAGTGCTATAAACTATTGCACTAAGAAGACAACTATAGTGCTATAAACTATTGCACTAAGAAAACAACTCTAGTGTTATAAACTACTGCACTAAGAAAACAACTATAGTGCTATAAACTATTGCACTAAGAAAACAACTATAGTGCTATAAACTATTTGTATTTAGGTTATATACAATTCAATTTAAAATTAGTATGTGATGAGATTGTGATTTGTTTTCCTTATAAATTACTGATTTTCATTTATAAGTTGAATATTGAAAGCGTTCATTTAAATACTGACTACGTGATACCTACCAGCAGTATCTATGGTGACAATAAACAGTCATGTTGATGTAGTTTACCTTAATGCCTACATTACCTTCCAGTTGTAAAACCCTAATCCCTGTATTGCCAACAGTCCATCAAGGATTTAGAACCAGGTCACCCATAGCCTATATTTAAAGCCTTCAAACAATTTGGAAATTAAAATACTGCTCAAAAATAAAAAATCACAATTTCAACTGCAAATAACCATTGACCTAAAAACAGCATTTTGTTTTATTTGAAGCTGTGATGTTATATAATCGTTTCAACATGGTCAACTAATGTAATATTCTTGTTATTCAAATTCTCTTTTCATGTCTAGCTACAATAAATTGATTTATTGCTAACAGAATTTACAATATTCAGCTAATAAAACAGCATTTATTTTGTGTTTGTAAGAAGTTATGCTGTTATTATAATAGTTAAACATTGTAAATTGATTTAACATCTCTTTATATCTTTATTCCAGTCAGCAACAAGGCATTGATGTGTTGCTAAACGGAATTTACAATATCGAGCTAAGAAACAGCATTTATTTTGGGGTTTTAAGAAGTTATGCTGCAATTGGAATAATTTTAACATTGTCAATTGATTTAATAAGAGCTTAGACTCTTTATTCCAGTCTAGCAACATCACACTGTTGTGTTGATAGATGAAATTTACAATACTGAGCTAAGAAAACAGCATTTTTTATTTACAAGCAGTAAATTAAATGCTGTTCTTGAAATCATTTTAACATTGTCAATAGATGCACTATTACTTAAATCTTTATTTCAGTCTAGCAACAACAAATTGGTCTGTTGCTAAACAGAATTTACAATACTGGCTTAACAAAACTTACAATACTAAATTGTAATATTTGTGTAATGTCAATGTTTGTGCTTGCAAGAAATTATGCTGTTCTTGGAATTATTTTAACATTGTCGATTGATTTAATATCTCTTAGACTCTTTATTTCAGTCAGCAACAATGCACTGTTGTGTTGCTAAATGGAATTTACAATATTGAGCTAAGAAAACAGCATTTATTTTGGGGTTTTAAGAAGTTATGCTGCAATTGGAATAATGTTAACATTGTCAATTGCTTTACTATCTCTCAGACTCTTTATTCCAGTCTAGTAACGACACATCAATGTGATGCTAAATGGAATTTACAATACTGAGCTAAGAAAACAGCATTTTTAATTCTATTCTGGCAGCAACAAAAGTATATTTTGCTGAAAAGATTTAAACTATTGCACTAAGAAAACAACTATAGTGCTATAAACTATTGCACTAAGAAAACAACTATAGTGCTATAAACTATTGCACTAAGAAAACAACTATAGTGCTATAAACTATTGCATTAAGAAAACAACAATAGTGCTATAAACTATTGCACTTAGAAAACAACTATAGTGCTAAAAACTATTGCACTAAAAAAACAACTATAGTGCTATAAACTATTGCAGTAAGAAGACAACTATAGTGCTATAAACTATTGCACTAAGAAAACAACTCTAGTGGTATAAACTATTGCACTAAGAAAACAACTATAGTGCAATAAACTATTGCACTAAGAAAACAACTTTAGTGCTATAAACTATTTGTATTTAGGTTATATACAATTCAATTGAAAATTAGTATGTGATGAGATTGTGATTTGTTTTCCTTATAAATTACTGATTTTCATTTATAAGTTGAATATTGAAAGCGTTCATTTAAATACTGACTACGTGATACCTACCAGCAGTATCTATGGTGACAATAAACAGTCATGTTGATGTAGTTTACCTTAATGCCTACATTACCTTCCAGTTGTAAAACCCTAATCCCTGTATTGCCAACAGTCCATCAAGGATTTAGAACCAGGCCACCCATAGCCAATATTTAAAGCCTTCAAACAATTTGGAAATAAATACTGCTCAAAAATAAAAAAATCACAATTTCAACTGCAAATAACCATTGACCTAAAACAGCATTTTGATTTATTTGAAGTTGTGCTGTTATATAATCGTTTCAACATGGTCAACTGATGTAATATTCTTGTTATTCAAATTTTCTTTTCATGTCTAGCTACAATAAATTGATTTATTGTTAACATAATTTACAATATTCAGCTAAAATAACAGCATTTATTTTGTGTTTGTAAGAAGTTATGCTGTTATTATAAATAGTTAAACATTGTAAATTGATTTAACATCTCTTTATATCTTTATTCCAGTCAGCAACAAGGCATTGATGTGTTGCTAAACAGAATTTACAATATTGAGCTAAGAAACAGCATTTATTTTGGGATTTTAAGAAATTATGCTGCAATTGGAATAATTTTAACATTGTCAATTGATTTAATATTTCTTAGACTCTTTATTCCAGTCTAGCAACATCACACTGTTGTGTTGATAGATGAAATTTACAATACTGAGCTAAGAAAACAGCATTTTTTATTTACAAGCAGTAAATTAAATGCTGTTCTTGGAATCATTTTAACATTGTCAATAGATGTATTATTACTTAAGTCTTTATTTCAGTCTAGCAACAACAAATTAGTCTGTTGCTAAACAGAATTTACAATACTGGCTTAACAAAATTTACAATACTAAATTGTAATATTTGTGTAATGTCAATGTATGGTTGTGCAAGAAATTATGCTGTTATTGGAATTATTTTAACACTGTCAATTGATTTATTATCTATTAGACTCTTTATTCCACTCTAGCAACAACAATCTGATGGGTTGCTAAATGGAATTTACAATATTGAGCTAAGAAAACAGCATTTATTTCGGGGTTTTAAGAAGTAATGCTGCAATTTGAATAATCTTAACATTGTCAATTGCTTTAATATCTCTTAGACTCTTCATTCCAGTCTAGTAACGACACATCGATGTGATGCTAAATGGAATTTACAATACTGAGCTCAGAAAACAGCATTTTTTAATTCTATTCTGGCAGCAACAAAAGCATATTTTGCTGAACAGATTTAAACTATTGCACTAAGAAAACAACTATAGTGCTATCAACTATTGCACTAAGAAAACAACAATTGTGCTATAAACTATTGCACTAAGAAAACAACAATAGTGCTATAAACTATTTGTATTTAGGTTATATACCATTCAATTTAAAATTAGTTAATGTGATGAGATTGTGATTTGTTTTTCTTATAAATTACGGATTTTCATTTATAAGTTGAATTTTGAAAGCTTTCATTTAAATACGGACTACGTGATACCTACGAGCAATATCTATGGTGACACTAAACAGTCATTTTGATGTAGTTTACCTTAGTGCCTACATTACCTTCCAGTTTTAAAACCCTATTCCCTGTATTGCCAACAGTCCATCAAGGATTTAGAACCAGGTCACCCATAGCCTATATATAAAGCCTTCAAACAATTTGGAAATAATTACTGCTCAAAAATAAAAAATCACAATTTCAACTGCAAATAACCATTGACCTAAAAACAGCATTTTGTTTTATCTGAAGTTGTGCTGTTATATAATCGTTTCAACATGGTCAAATAATGTAATATTCTTGTTATTCAAATTCTCTTTTCATGTCTAGCTACAATAAATTGATTTATTGCTAACATAATTTACAATATTCAGCTAAAAAAACAGCATTTATTTTGTGTTTGTATGAAGTTATGCTGTTATTATAAATAGTTAAACATTGTCAATTGATTTAATATCTCTTAATATCTTTATTCCACTCTAGCAACAACAAACTGATGGGTTGCTAAATGGAATTTACAATATTGAGCTAAGAAAACAGCATTTATTTTGGGGTTTTAAGAAGTTATGCTGCAATTGGAATAATGTTAACATTGTCAATTGCTTTAATATCTCTTAGACTCTTTATTCCAGTCTAGTAACAATGTATTGATGTGTTGCTAGATGGAATTTACAATATTGAGCTTAGAAAACAGGTTATATTGCTTTTGGAATCATTTTAACGTTGTCAACTGAGGCTATATGAATGCAATTCAACCTCTTTATTTCAGTCTAGAATCTACACAAATTAATTTTGCTAAAAAGAATTTACAAACAGCATTAGTTTTTAATTTACAAGAAAATAAGTATAAAAGTTGAACAGGAAATGCAGATTTCACAGAACACAGTAAACCCCAAAACACCCATATATTGGAATCATATTAACCTTGTCAATAGATGCACTATTATTCAAAACCTTTCAGTCGAGCAAACAACACCTTGATGTGTTGCAGGACGGAATTTACAGTACTGAGAAATGAAAACAGCATTTTTTTATGTTTATAAGAAGTTAATATGCTGTTATTAGAATTATTTTAACATAGTCAACTGATTCAATATACATGTAATTCAACATCAACAACACAAATACTGCCGGACAGAATTTAAAATACTAACCTAAGCAAACAGCTTTTTTGTTTACTGTACAACAAGTCACAGTTATTGGAATCATTTTAACATTGTCAATTGATGCAATATTATTCAAAACCTTTATTCATGTCCAGCAACAATTCGAAATGGAATTTACAATATTGACCTAAGAAAACAGCATTTATTTTGAGAGTACAAGCTGTTATTGGATTTTTTTTAACATTATAAATTGATGTAATATTATTAAAAATCTTTATTTCTGACCAGCAAGCATCAAACAATTAATGTGTTGCTAAATGGAATTTACAATACTGAGTTAAAAAAAAACAGGGTCTTTTAGCTAATTTATTGGATTCATTTTAACATTGTCACTTTATGCAATAATAGTGTTATTCAAAATCTTTATTCCAGTCTAGCTACAACAAATTGATGTGGTGCTAAATGGAATTTACAATATTGAGCCAAGATAACAGTTTGTTTTTTTACAGGAAGTTATCCTGTTATTGGAATCATTTTAACATTGTCAACAGATGCAATATTATTCAAAATATTTATTTCAATCTAGCAACAACAAAGTCATGTCTTGTTAATTGGAATTTACAATATTTGGGCCCCGTTTTATGAAACAACTTACGACCATTTTGATTGTAAATCAATTTCTTAAATAATTCACTATAAATTGCCCTTTTCAAATAAATGTGATTTCATTTCATTGTCTTATACATGTGATATTTCTGCACTACATGCACCCATAATTGCCTGCATTGAATCCTTGGGTGAAAAAAATGAACGATTTTAAAATTTAAGTCTTATCGCATGATGTTTAATAAAACAAGGCCCAGAATATGTTTTCACATAATAAACAGTTATGCTGTTACTGGAATCAGTTTAACATTGTCAATTTAAGCAATAAGAATTAAGTCAAAATCTTTATTCCAGTCTATTAATGACAAATAAATATTGCTCGACAGAATTTACTACAATACTAACTTAGAAAATAGCACTTGTTTTGTATTGATAAGAAGCTTTGCTGTTTATGGGAATCATTTTATTGTCAATAAATTTAAATATGAATGTAATATAACATTTCTATTCTAATCTATCAATGACACAAATAAATATTGACAGAATTTACAATGTATTCTTAAGAAAACTGCACAGTTTCCTTAATTTGTAAGAAGCTATGATGTCAGAGAATTTTTGCTTTATTATTGTCAACAGGTGCAATATAAATATTATTCAAATGTTTCATTCAAGACCAGCAAGGACAAATGAACATTTTAGTCAATGGAATACCGAGATAAGAAAATAGCATTTGATGATTATTCTGTTATTGGACTCTTTTTGATATTGTAAATTGATTCAATATGATTGTAATTCAATATCTTTATTCTAGTCTAGCTAATATACACATCTTAATTCTAGTCTAAGCAGAGAAAAATAAATTTTCTACATAAAGCACTAAGAAAACAACAAAAGTGCTATAAACTATTTGTTTATAGGTTATATACAATTCCATTGAAAATTAGTTAATGTGATGAGATTGTGATTTGTTTTTCTTATAAATTACTGATTTTCATTTATAAGTTGAATTTTGAAAGCTTTCATTTAAATACGGACTATGTGATACCTACCAGCAGTATCTATAGTGACAATAAACAGTCATTTTGATGAAGTTTACCTTAGTGCCTACATTACCTTCCAGTTGTAAAACCCTAATCCCTGTATTGCCAACAGTCCATCAAGGATTTTAAACCAGGTCACCCATAGCCAATATTTAAAGCCTGCAAACAATTTGGAAATAAATACTGCTCAAAAATAAAAAAATCACAATTTCAACTGCAAATAACCATTGACCTAAAAACAGCATTTTGTTTTATTTGAAGTTGTGCTGTTATATAATCGTTTCAACATGGTCAAATAATGTAATATTCTTGTTATTCAAATTCTCTTTTCAGGTCTAGCTACAATAAATTGGTTTATTGCTAACATAATTTACAATATTCAGCTAATAAAACAGCATTTATTTTGTGTTTGTAAGAAGTTATGCTGTTATTATAAATAGTTAAACATTGTCAGTTGATTTAATATCTCTTAATATCTTTATTCCACTCTAGCAACAACAAACTAATGGGTTGCTAAATGGAATTTACAATATTGAGCTAAGAAAACAGCATTTATTTTGGGGTTTTAAGAAGTTATGCTGCAATTGGAATAATGTTAACATTGTCAATTGCTTTAACATCTCTTAGACTCTTTATTCCAGTCTAGCAACAATGCATTGATGTGTTGCTAGATGGAATTTACAATAATGAGCTAAGAAAACTGCATTTTTTATTGACATGAAGTAAATTAAATACTGTTCTTGGAATCATTTTAACATTGTCCATAGATGCACTATTACTTAAATCTTTATTTCATTCTAGCAACAACAAATTGGTCTGTTGCTAAACAGAATTTACAACACTGGCTTAACAGATTTCACAATACTAAATTGTAATATTTGTGTAATTTCATAATGTTTGGGTTTGCAAGAAATTATGCTGTTACTGAAATTATTTTAACATTGTCAGTTGATTTATTATCTCTTTATATCTTTATTCCAGTCTAGCAACAACACACTGATGGGTTGCTAAATGGAATTTACAATACTGAGCAAGAAAACAGCATTTATTTTGGGGTTTTCAAAAGTTATGCTGCAATTGGAATAATCTTAACATTGTCAATTGCTTTAATAAGAGCTTAGATTCTTTATTCCAGTCTAGTAACAACACATCAATGTGATGCTGAATGGAATTTACAATACTGAGCTAATAAAACAGCATTTTTTATTGACATGAAGTAAATTAAATGCTGTTCTTCAACATTACGTGGTGCATAGTAATTAATATACAAAAACAGAACATGTCAATATAATTATCTACAATAACTTTCAAAATGGCAGTTATGTAGAAAGACTACCATGATGCCATGGATATAATAAACAACAAAACTGTCATGTGTCCCTTTAAGAAAACAACATTTTTTAATTCTATTCTGGCAACAACAAAAGTATATTTTGCTGAACAGATTTAAACTATTGCACTAAGAAAACAACTATAGTGCTATAAACTATTGCACTAAGAAAACAACTATAGTGCTATAAACTATTGCACTAAGAAAACAACAATAGTGCTATAAACTATTTGTATTTAGGTTGTATACAATTCAATTTAAAATTAGTTAATCTGATGAGATTGTGATTTGTTTTTCTTATAAATTACTGATTTTCATTTATAAGTTGAATTTTGAAAGCTTTCATTTAAATACTGACTATGTGATACCTACCAGCAGTATCTATGGTGACAATAAACAGTCATTTTGATGTAGTTTACCTTAGTGCATACATTACCTTCCAGTTTTAAAACCCTTAAATCCCTGTATTGACAACAGTCCATCAAGGATTTAAAACCAGGTCACCCATAGCCAATATTTAAAGCCTTCAAACAATTTGGAAATAAATACTGCTCAAAAATAAAAAATCACAATTTCAACTTCAAATAACCATTGACCTAAAAACAGCATTTGGTTTTATTTGAAGTTGTGCTGTTATAGAATCATTTCAACATGGTCAACTGATGTAATATTCTTGTTATTCAAATTCTCTTTTCATGTCTAGCTACAATAAATTGATTTATTGCTAACAGAATTTACAATATTCAGCTAATAAAACAGCATTTATTTTTTGTCTGTAAGAAGTTATGCTGTTATTATAAATAGTTAAACATTGTCAATTGATTTAATATTTCTTAATATCTTTATATCAGTCAGAAACAATGCATTGATGTGTTGCTAAACAGAATTTACAATATTGAGCTAAGAAACAGCATTTATTTTGGGGTTTTAAGAAGTTATGCTGCAATTGGAATAATGTTAACATTGTCAATTGCTTTAATATCTCTTAGACTCTTTATTCCAGTCTAGTAACATCAAACTGATGTGTTGCTAGATGAAATTTACAATATTGAGCTAAGAAAACAGCATTTATTTTGGGGGTTTAAGAAGCTATGCTGCAATTGGAATAATTTTAACATTGTCAATTGATTTAATATCTCTTAGACGCTTTATTCCAGTCTAGCAACATCACACTGATGTGTTGCTAGATGGAATTTACAGTACTGTGCTAAGAAAACAGCATTTTTTATTTACAAGCAGTAAATTAAATGCTGTTTTTGGAATCATTTCAACATTGTCAGTTGACTTATTATCTCTTAATATCTTTATTCCAGTCTAGCAACAACAAACTGATGGGTTGCTAAATGGGATTTACAATATTGAGCTAAGAAAACAGCATTTATTTTGGGGTTTTAAGAAGTTATGCTTCAATTGGAATAATGTTAACATTGTCAATTGCTTTAATATCTCTTGGACTCTTTATTCCAGTCCAGTAATGACACATTGATGTGATGCTAAATGGAATTTACAATACTGAGCTCAGAAAACAGCATTTTTAATTCTATTCTGGCAGCAACAAAAGTATATTTTGCTGAACAGATTTGAACTATTGCACTAAGAAAACAACTATAGTGCTATAAACTATTTGTATTTAGGTTATATACAATTCAATTTAAAATTAGTTAATGTGATGAGATTGTGATTTGTTTTTCTTATAAATTACTGATTTTCATTTACAAGTTGAATTTTGAAAGCTTTTATTTAAATACCGACTACGTGATACCTACCAGCAGTATCTATGGTGACAATAAACAGACATTTTGATGTAGTTTACCTTAGTGCCTACATTACCTTCCAGTTGTAAAACCCTAATCCCTGCATTGCCAACAGTCCATCAAGGATTCAGAACCAGGTCACCCATAGCCAATATTTAAAGCCTTCAAACAATTTGGAAATAAATACTGCTCAAAAATAAAAAATCCCTATTTCAACTGCAAATAACCATTGACCTAAAAACAGCATTTTGTTTTATTTGAAGTTGTGCTGTTATAGAATCATTTCAACATGGTCAAATAATGTAATATTCTTGTTATTCCAATTCTCTTTTCAGGTCTAGCTACAATAAATTGATTTATTGCTAACAGAATTTACAATATTCAGCTAATAAAACAGCATTTATTTTGTGTTTGTAAGAAGTTATGCTGTTATTATAAATAGTTAAACATTGTCAATTGATTTAATATCTCTTTATATCTTTATTACAGTCAGCAACAATGCATTGATGTGTTGCTAAATGGAATTTACAATATTGAGCTAAGAAAACAGCATTTATTTTGGGGTTTTAAGAAATTATGCTGCAACTGGAATAATTTCAACATTGTCAATTGATTTAATATCTCTTAGGCTCTTTATTCCAGTCTAGCAACATCACACTGATGTGATGCTATATGGAATTTACAATACTGAGCTAAGAAAATTCTTGTAAATTAAATGCTGTTCTTTCGAATCATTTTAACATTTTTAATAGATGCACTATTACTTAAATCTTTATTAACAGCAACTAATTTACGTGTTGCTAAACAGAATTTACAATACCAAGTTAAGTATCTTTTATGTATTTACTAGAACTTCTTCTGTTACTGCAATCCCTTTAACTTGTCAACTGATTACAGATGAATACAGTTCAATTCCAGTCTAGCAATGACATAAATACAGACTGCTACACACAATGTACTATACTGATATAAAGCGGCACATGGCAACTTTGAAATCGTTTGCAGGCATCAAAATTAAAACTTGATTTATCAATCCAGTATCATTATGAATTTAATACTGCTTGCATATAATTATGTAAAATGTAAAAAAAATAATTCTTTGTAATTCTTATAACTTAGTTTAAGATATTATTGATGCAATACAATCAAGAATAAGATATATATGCAAAAATAATTCAAATAATTATCAACAATTTGTAAAAATGCCAGTTATGTTGAAATACTAATGTGATGCCACGCATTTAACAAAAAAGAAAAAACTATTGCCATGTGTCACTTTCAGAAAACAGCATTTTCCTGCAGGAATTATGCTGTTTTGTTATTGAATCATTTTTACATAATGTACTGCTAAACAAAACTTACAAATACTGAGCTAGGAACACAGCATATTTTAATTCATATGACTTTATGCCGTTTAATAATGCAATCATTTTAATGTTGTGCAATATCAATGTTATTAAAATATTTATTCTAGTCTAGTAACAGCAAAGTATGTATTGCTAACATAATTTAAGCTATTCAGCAAACAAAACAAGGATATAGTATATTCTATCTTTTTTTTATTTAAATAATGTTTTCACTATTAAATTAATTAAAAAAATTAACTCATTTTGGAAGATTGTGATTTTGTCATATAAATTACTTATAAGTTTTTCATTTAAATACTAACTACGTGATACCTGCCAACATTTAAAGCCTTAAAACAACTAGGAAAACAAAAACTGCTAAATTAATTTTAAAAAATTTAAACAGGAAACAATTACAAACAGCAGTTTTGTATTTATAAACAAAACAAAAAAGAATGAAAGGAGAAATTTGGAAATTGCCGAACACTATAAACACCAAAAACATACTTCAGTCTCGCTTTGAGTGAGACTGTTCATGAACGGTTGTGAAAAATGCTTGCTAATGTTCACATCCTCTAAAAACTTTGTTCAAACCTAGCTACAACATATTGGTTTTGCTAAATGAAACTTACATTGCTGACTCAATAATTGCATTTCTTAATTACAAGAATATATTATTCAAATCATTTCAACATTGTCAACTGGTGCAATATTATTCAAAATCTGTGTTGCTAAATGGAATTTACAATAGGCAACTAAGAAAATAGCATCTTTAATTATTTATAAGTTATGCTGTTATTGGAATTATTTTAACATTGTCAATATGAACATAATTCCACATATTTATTCCAGTCTAGCAATGACACAAATAGATACTGCTAGACAGAATTACAATATTGATTTCAGAAAACAAGCTGTTTTGTTTAATTTATAAGAAGGATTATTTTAAAATTGTCAATAGATACAATATTATTCAAAATCTTTATTACAGGCGAGTAACGAGAATTTAATTGCTAAACAGAGTTCTTTCATTACTTCTCATGAACATACTTCTGCTGCTTTATTCTCTTAATTGTTTTTGTTGCTCCCAAAGGATCACCTTTATCAGTATTTATTACAATATCGTGCCAAGAAAACAGCATTTTTTTATTTATAAGGAGTTATGCTGTTATGTAATAGCATACAATTATTCTATATCTATAATCTATAGTGATGAAACAACATAAATAACTGTTTAATTTCTGGTAAAATCAATCTATGTGATTAAGTAGGTAAAGATACATTATGTAATCTTAACCCTCAACACGCTACATATATATATCATGCACTGTTCTTTCTTTCAATTATTACCATTCCATTTATGTGACATGGGGGTGTTTTGGGAAAAATGTCTGATCAGCATCTGGACATTGTAAACCCTGATCAGCCTGCGAGTTACTCGCAGGCTGAACGGGGTTTACCATGGGTGCAAAGGCTATTATAGTTGTGCTTAGCGGGTTAAGGGTTAAACAATTCAAAACCATTGAACTGTACATATATACCACATTTTTCCTAACAGTAAGCCCCCTTGCACTAACTAAAATGTGTCATACAAAAGATCCAAAGTTTACTGAGTGCACTTCTGTTAGAGTAAGCACTCTTATTAGAAAAAAAATTTGGTATGTTCAAAATAACATTATACATGTAGTAACATCAATTATCATCCATTCAATTGTTATGGTTATGAAAAAAGAGAGACATATGTTTCTGTTTGCAATGAATTTAATATGTCATTGCACATATATTTAATAAATCTTGCACACCATCAACAACAAACCATAAAAGGGTTTAATCTTCTGGTTGGTTACCGGGCTAACATTAGAGAAACATATTTTTGAAACCATATTTCATGAAGATTACACCTCAATTTATTATTCCAGTATCATTTTGCCCTTTAAACCTGCTTGGATATAATTAAAAACAAAAGGTCAATGACCTTGAAGCTCTACTGATTGATTTTGATTTCAGGAAGTAGTCGCTACAGACTTGTTTTTTGAAAATCTATTTTTAACCGTGACGGCCATCTTGAATTTCCGGCCGACCTGAAATTTTGCTAAGATCAATAAGACATTAAGAGCAACATTCCTGTGAAGTTTCATGAAAATCCGTCAGGTAGTTTCAAAGAAGTAGTCGCTACAAGTTTTCATTATATAACTCTATGTAAACAAAGCAGCCATGTTTAAGGTCAAATCAAAACGATTTTCGACAAGGACCAACATCATGTCATACTGATCATTTTAGAAAAAGTCCCATATCAATATCTCTTATTGTTTTGAAGAAGTAGTCGCTACAAACTTATTTATTTTAAATCTATTTTTAGCTGTGGAGGCCATCTTGAATTTCCGGCCGACCTGAAATTTTTCTACGATCAACTAGACATCAAGAGCCACATTCCTGTGAAGTTTCATGAACATCCGTCAAGTAGTTTCAGAGGAGTAGTCGCTACAAGTTTTTACTATATAACTCTATGTAACCAAAGATGGCCACTGGCAGCCATGTTAAACGTCGAATCAAAATAATTTTCCACAAGGATCTACATCATGTCATGCTGATCATTTTAGAAAAAGTCCCATATCAATATCACTTATAGTTTTCAAGAAGTAGTCGCTACAAACTTATTTTTTAAAAATCTATTTTTAGCTGTGACGGCCATCTTGAATTTCCGGCCGACCTGAAATTTTGATAGGATCAATAAGACATCAAGAGCAACATTCCTGTAAAGTTTCATGACAATACGCAAAGTAGTTTCAGAGGAGTAGTCGCTACAAGTTTTTACTATATAACACTATGTAAACAAAGATGGCCGCTGGCAGCCATGTTTAACGTTGAATCAAAACGATTTTTGACTAGGATCAACATCATGTAATGCTGATCATTTTAGAAAAAGTCCCATATCAATATCACTTATAGTTTTCAAGAAGTAGTCGCTACAAACTTATTTTTTAAAAATCTATTTTTAGCTGTGACGGCCATCTAGAATTTTCGGCCGACCTGAAATTTTTCTAGGATCAATTAGACATCAAGAGCAACATTCCTGTAAAGTTTCATGACAATCCGCCAAGTAGTTTCAGAGAAGTAGTCGCTACAAGTTTTTACTATATAACTCTATGTAAACAAAGATGGCCGCTGGCAGCCATGTTTAACGTTGAATCAAAACGATTTTTGACTAGGATCAACATCATGTCATGCTGATCATTTTAGAAAAAGTCCCATATCAATATCACTTATAGTTTTCAAGAAGAAGTCGCTACAAACTTGTATTTTAAAACTCTATTTTTAGCTTTGGCGGCCATCTTGGATTTCACATCAACATGAATTTTTGCTAGGATCAACTAGACTTTATGGGCAACATTTCTGTAAAGTTTCATGAATATCCATCCAGTAGTTTCAGCTGTGAAGTCGCTACAAATAAAAGTTTACGGACAGACGGACAGACGGCCAGACGGACAGACGGACGACGGACGCCGCACCACGGCATAAGCTCTGCTGATCTCTGATCAGTAGAGCTAAAAAGGTAACAAAACCTTGGGAGTTTTCAAGTTTTTTCAGCCTACCATAGATTTATATACATTATTGGTGAAATTCATCAAAATACAGTAATATGGAGAAACAGTTAACTTTCAACTATTAAAGTAATTACTGAATATGTAAGGTATGTAGAAAACTGACATAATGGTGGCTTAGGGATTTAATTTTCTATCAGGCTGTATCTAACGACCTTTAGAATAGTGCAACAGGGCTGTCAAACTGTTAAGATGTATCTTGGAACATGTAGATTGGTGTTTCAGAGTTGTCACACTAGAAATGGACATGTAAAATGGTGGGAAAGGGTTAACATCAAGCCAAAATGTATTAAGAAATTAACATGGAAAATGGTGGGGCAAGGCTGCCACCTTGTTAAGATGTACATAAGAACATGTAGAATCGTGTGGCACGGTAGCCACCTTGTTAAGATGTACATAAGAACACATGGAATGGTGGGGCATAAGGCTGCCACCTTGTTAAGATGTACATAGGAACATGTAGAATGGTGGGGCAAGGCAGCCACCTTGTTAAGATGTATATAATAACATGTAGAATGGTGGGACAAGGCTGCCACCTTGTTAAGATGCACATAAGAACAAGAAGAATGGTGGGGCAAGGATGCCACCTTGTTAAGAGGTATATGATAACATGTAGAATGCTGGGGGCAAGGCTGCCACCTTGTTAAAATGTACAGAAGAACATGTATACTGGTGGGACAATGCTGCCGCCTTGTTAAGATGTACATAAGAACATGTAGACTGGTGGGGCAAGGATGCCACCTTGTTAAGATGTACATAAGAATATGTAGAATGGTGGGGCAAGGCTGCCACCTTGTTAAGATGTACATAAGAACATGTAGAATGGTGGGACAAGGCTGCCACCTTGTTAAGATGTACAAAAGAACATGTATAATGGTGGGACAATGCTGCCACCTTGTTAAGATGTATAAAAGAACAAGTAGAATGGTGGGGCAAGGATGTCACCTTGTTAAGATATACATAAGAACATGTAGAATGGTGGGGCAAGGCAGCCACCTTGTTAAGATGTATATAATAACATGTAGAATGGTGGGGCAAGGCTGCCACCTTGTTAAAATGTACAGAAGAACATGTAGAATGGTGGGGCAAGGCTGCCACCTTCTTAAGATGTACATAAGAACATGTAGAATGGTAAGGCAAGGATGCCACCTTGTTAAGATGTACATAAGAACATATAGAATGGTGGGGCAAGGCAGTCACCTTGTTAAAATGTACAGAAGAACATGTAGAATGGTGGGGCAAGGCTGCCACCTTCTTAAGATGTACATAAGAACATGTAGAATGGTGGGGCAAGGATGCCACCTTGTTAAGATGTACATAAGAACATGTAGAATGGTGGGGCAAGGCAGCCACCTTGTTAAGATGTAGCCATAAGAACATGTAGAATGGTGGGGCAAGGCAGCCACCTTGTTAATATGTACATAAGAAAATGTAGAATGGTGGGGCAATGCTGTCACCTTGTTAAGATGTAAATAAGAACATGTAGAATGGTGGGGCAAGGCAGTCACCTTGTAGTACATAAGAACATGTAGAATAGTGGGGCAAGGCAGCCACCTTGTTTAGAAAGATGTACATAAGAACATGTAGAATGGTGGGGCAAGGCTGCCACCTTGTTAAGAAAGATGTACATAAGAACATGTAGAATGGTGGGGCAAGGCAGCCACCTTGTTAAGAAAGATGTACATAAGAACATGTAGAATGGTGTGGTAAGGCAGCCACCTTGTTAAGAAAGATGTACATAAGAACATGTAGAATGGTGGGGCAAGGCAGCCACCTTGTTAAGAAAGATGTACATAAGAACATGTAGAATGGTGGGGCAAGGCTGCCACCTTGTTAAGAAAGATGTACATAAGAACATGTAGAATGGTGGGGCAAGGCTGCCACCTTGTTAAGAAAGATGTACATAAGAACATGTAGAATGGTGGGACAAGGCAGCCACCTTGTTAAGATGTACATAAGAACATGTAGAATGGTGGGGCAAGGCAGCCACCTTGTTAATATGTAGTACATAAGAACATGTAGAATGGTGGGGCAAGGCTGCCACCTTGTTAAGAAAGATGTACATAAGAACATGTAGAATGGTGGGGCAAGGCAGTCACCTTGTTAAGATGTACATAAGAACATGTAGAATGGTGGGGCAAGGCAGCCACCTTGTTAATATGTAGTACATAAGAACATGTAGAATGGTGGGGCAATGCTGTCACCTTGTTAAGATGTACATAAGAACATGTAGAATGGTGGGGCAAGGCAGCCACCTTGTTAAGATGTATATAAGAACATGTAGAATGAATGGTGCCACCTTGTTAAGATGTACATAAGAACATGCAGAATGGTGGGGCAATGCTGTCACCTTGTTAAGATGTACATAAGAACATGTAGAATGGTGGGACAAGTCAGCCACCTTGTTAAGATGTACATAAGAACATGTAGAATGGTGCCACCTTGTTAAGATGTACATAAGAACATGCAGAATGGTGGGGGCAAGGCAGCCACCTAGTTAAGATGTATATAAGAACATGTAGAATGGTGGGGCAAGGCAGCCACCTTGTTAAGATGTACATAAGAACATGTAGAATGGTGCCACCTTGTTAAGATGTACATAAGAACATGCAGAATGGTGGGGGCAAGGATGCCACCTTGTTAATATGTATCCATAAGAACATGTAGAATGGTGGGACAAGTCAGCCACCTTGTTAAGATGTACATAAGAACATGTAGAATGGTGCCACTTTGTTAAGATGTACATAAGAACATGTAGAATGGTGTGGCAAGGTAGCCACCTTGTAGTACATAAGAACATGTAGAATGATGGGGCAAGGCAGCCACTTTGTTAAGATGTACATAAGAACATGTAGAATGGTGTGGCAAGGTAGCCACCTTGTAGTACATAAGAACATGTAGAATGATGGGGCAAGGCAGCCACTTTGTTAAGATGTACATAAGAACATGCAGAATGGTGGGGGCAAGGCTGCCACCTTCTTAATATGTACATAAGAACATGTAGAATGGTGGGACAAGGCAGCCACCTTGTTAATATGTACATAAGAACATGTAGAATGGTGGGGCAATGCTGTCACCTTGTTAAGATGTAAATAAGAGCATGTAGAATGGTGGGGCAAGGCAGCCACCTTGTTAAGATGTACATAAGAACATGTAGAATGGTGGTGCAAGGCAGCCACTTTGTTAAGATATAGCTAAAATATTATGTAGAATGGTGGGGCAAGGCAGCCACCTTGTTAAGATGTACATAAGAACATGTAGAATGATGGGGCCAGGCAGCCACCTTGTTAAGATGTACATAAGAACATGTAGAATCGTGGGGCAAGGCAGCCACCTTGTTAAGATGTACATAAGAACATGTAGAATGATGGGGCAAGGCAGCCACCTTGTTAAGATGTACATAAGAACATGTAGAATGGTGGGGCAAGGCAGCCACCTTGTTAATATGTTCATAAGAACATGTAGAATGGTGGGGCAATGCTGTCACCTTGTTAAGATGTAAATAAGAGCATGTAGAATGGTGGGGCAAGGCAGCCACCTTGTTAAGATGTACATAAGAACATGTAGAATCGTGTGGCACGGTAGCCACCTTGTTAAGATGTACATAAGAACACATGGAATGGTGGGGCATAAGGCTGCCACCTTGTTAAGATTTACATAGGAACATGTAGAATGGTGGGGCAAGGCAGCCACCTTGTTAAGATGTATATAATAACATGTAGAATGGTGGGACAAGGCTGCCACCTTGTTAAGATGCACATAAGAACAAGAAGAATGGTGGGGCAAGGATGCCACCTTGTTAAGAGGTATATGATAACATGTAGAATGCTGGGGGCAAGGCTGCCACCTTGTTAAAATGTACAGAAGAACATGTATACTGGTGGGACAATGCTGCCGCCTTGTTAAGATGTACATAAGAACATGTAGACTGGTGGGGCAAGGATGCCACCTTGTTAAGATGTACATAAGAATATGTAGAATGGTGGGGCAAGGCTGCCACCTTGTTAAGATGTACATAAGAACATGTAGAATGGTGGGACAAGGCTGCCACCTTGTTAAGATGTACAAAAGAACATGTATAATGGTGGGACAATGCTGCCACCTTGTTAAGATGTATAAAAGAACAAGTAGAATGGTGGGGCAAGGATGTCACCTTGTTAAGATATACATAAGAACATGTAGAATGGTGGGGCAAGGCAGCCACCTTGTTAAGATGTATATAATAACATGTAGAATGGTGGGGCAAGGCTGCCACCTTGTTAAAATGTACAGAAGAACATGTAGAGTGGTGGGGCAAGGCTGCCACCTTCTTAAGATGTACATAAGAACATGTAGAATGGTAAGGCAAGGATGCCACCTTGTTAAGATGTACATAAGAACATATAGAATGGTGGGGCAAGGCAGTCACCTTGTTAAAATGTACAGAAGAACATGTAGAATGGTGGGGCAAGGCTGCCACCTTCTTAAGATGTACATAAGAACATGTAGAATGGTGGGGCAAGGATGCCACCTTGTTAAGATGTACATAAGAACATGTAGAATGGTGGGGCAAGGCAGCCACCTTGTTAAGATGTAGCCATAAGGACATGTAGAATGGTGGGGCAAGGCAGCCACCTTGTTAATATGTACATAAGAAAATGTAGAATGGTGGGGCAATGCTGTCACCTTGTTAAGATGTAAATAAGAACATGTAGAATGGTGGGGCAAGGCAGTCACCTTGTAGTACATAAGAACATGTAGAATAGTGGGGCAAGGCAGCCACCTTGTTTAGAAAGATGTACATAAGAACATGTAGAATGGTGGGGCAAGGCTGCCACCTTGTTAAGAAAGATGTACATAAGAACATGTAGAATGGTGGGGCAAGGCAGCCACCTTGTTAAGAAAGATGTACATAAGAACATGTAGAATGGTGGGGTAAGGCAGCCACCTTGTTAAGAAAGATGTACATAAGAACATGTAGAATGGTGGGGCAAGGCAGCCACCTTGTTAAGAAAGATGTACATAAGAACATGTAGAATGGTGGGGCAAGGCTGCCACCTTGTTAAGAAAGATGTACATAAGAACATGTAGAATGGTGGGGCAAGGCTGCCACCTTGTTAAGAAAGATGTACATAAGAACATGTAGAATGGTGGGACAAGGCAGCCACCTTGTTAAGATGTACATAAGAACATGTAGAATGGTGGGGCAAGGCAGCCACCTTGTTAATATGTAGTACATAAGAACATGTAGTATGGTGGGGCAAGGCTGCCACCTTGTTAAGAAAGATGTACATAAGAACATGTAGAATGGTGGGGCAAGGCAGTCACCTTGTTAAGATGTACATAAGAACATGTAGAATGGTGGGGCAAGGCAGCCACCTTGTTAATATGTAGTACATAAGAACATGTAGAATGGTGGGGCAATGCTGTCACCTTGTTAAGATGTACATAAGAACATGTAGAATGGTGGGGCAAGGCAGCCACCTTGTTAAGATGTATATAAGAACATGTAGAATGAATGGTGCCACCTTGTTAAGATGTACATAAGAACATGCAGAATGGTGGGGCAATGCTGTCACCTTGTTAAGATGTACATAAGAACATGTAGAATGGTGGGACAAGTCAGCCACCTTGTTAAGATGTACATAAGAACATGTAGAATGGTGCCACCTTGTTAAGATGTACATAAGAACATGCAGAATGGTGGGGGCAAGGCAGCCACCTAGTTAAGATGTATATAAGAACATGTAGAATGGTGGGGCAAGGCAGCCACCTTGTTAAGATGTACATAAGAACATGTAGAATGGTGCCACCTTGTTAAGATGTACATAAGAACATGCAGAATGGTGGGGGCAAGGATGCCACCTTGTTAATATGTATCCATAAGAACATGTAGAATGGTGGGACAAGTCAGCCACCTTGTTAAGATGTACATAAGAACATGTAGAATGGTGCCACTTTGTTAAGATGTACATAAGAACATGTAGAATGGTGTGGCAAGGTAGCCACCTTGTAGTACATAAGAACATGTAGAATGATGGGGCAAGGCAGCCACTTTGTTAAGATGTACATAAGAACATGTAGAATGGTGTGGCAAGGTAGCCACCTTGTAGTACATAAGAACATGTAGAATGATGGGGCAAGGCAGCCACTTTGTTAAGATGTACATAAGAACATGCAGAATGGTGGGGGCAAGGCTGCCACCTTCTTAATATGTACATAAGATCATGTAGAATGGTGGGACAAGGCAGCCACCTTGTTAATATGTACATAAGAACATGTTGAATGGTGGGGCAATGCTGTCACCTTGTTAAGATGTAAATAAGAGCATGTAGAATGGTGGGGCAAGGCAGCCACCTTGTTAAGATGTACATAAGAACATGTAGAATGGTGGGGCAAGGCAGCCACTTTGTTAAGATATAGCTAAAATATTATGTAGAATGGTGGGGCAAGGCAGCCACCTTGTTAAGATGTACATAAGAACATGTAGAATGATGGGGCAAGGCAGCCACCTTGTTAAGATGTACATAAGAACATGTAGAATCGTGGGGCAAGGCAGCCACCTTGTTAAGATGTACATAAGAACATGTAGAATGATGGGGCAAGGCAGCCACCTTGTTAAGATGTACATAAGAACATGTAGAATGGTGGGGCAAGGCAGCCACCTTGTTAATATGTTTATAAGAACATGTAGAATGGTGGGGCAATGCTGTCACCTTGTTAAGATGTAAATAAGAGCATGTAGAATGGTGGGGCAAGGCAGCCACCTTGTTAAGATGTACATAAGAACATGTAGAATGGTGGGACAAGGCAGCCACTTTGTTAAGATATAGCCAAAATATTATGTAGAATGGTGGGGCAAGGCAGCCACCTTGTTAAGATGTACATAAGAACATGTAGAATGATGGGGCAAGGCAGCCACCTTGTTAAGATGTACATAAGAACATGTAGAATCGTGGGGCAAGGCAGCCACTTTGTTAAGATGTACATAAGAACATGTAGAATGATAGGGCAAGGTAGCCACCTTGTTATGATGTACATAAGAACATGTAGAATGGTGGGGCAAGGCAGTCACCTTGGGTACATAAGAACATGTAGAATGGTGGGGCAAGGTAGCCACCTTATTAAGATGTATATGAGAACAGATAGAATGGTGGGGCAAGGCTGTCACCTTGTTAAGATGTACATAAGAACATGTAGAATGGTGGTGGGGAAAGGCAGTCACCTTGTTAAGATGTACATAAGAACATGTAGAATGGTGGGGCAAGGCAGCCACCTTTGTTAAGATGTACATAAGAACATGTAGAATGATGGGGGTAAGGCTGCCATATTAGAAATGAACATGTAGTATGGAGGGGCAAGGCTGTCACATTAGAAATGAACAATAGAATGGTGGCGCAGAGCTGTCACCCTGTTAAGATGTAAGAAATGAACCTTGTTAAGATGTATCTAGTAGATGTAGAATAGAGGAGCAAGGCTGTCACCGTTAATAATTATCCAAGAACATGTAGAATGGTGGGGCAATGCTGCCACCCTGTTAATATGTATCCAAGAACATGTAGAATGGTGGGGCAAGGCTGCCACATTATTAAGATGGATCTACAAATGTGTAGAATGGTGTGGCAATGCTGTCACCGTGTTAAGATGTCGAATGGTAGGGCAAGGCTGACACACTAGAAACTAGAACTATCACTGAAGGTGATAAATACCCCGCAAACAATGTGGCAGGGCTGTCACATTAGAAGTGAACATGTAGAATGGTGGGGTAAGGCTGTCACATTAGAAATGAACATGTAGAATGGTGTGGCAATGCTGTCACCCTGTAAAAATGCATCTAAAACATGCAGATTGATGGCGTAAGGCTTTCACACTTAGAAATAAACATGTAGAATAGTCGGGCAAGGCTGTTGCACTAGAAAAAAACATGTAGAATGGTTGGACAATTCTGTTACCCTGTTAAGATGTATCTAAAAAATGTAGAATGGGTGGGCAAGGCTGTCACACCATTAACATATATCTAAGAATATGCAGAATGGTTGAGCAAAGCTGCCATCCTGTTCAACAGTATTTACGAACATGTAGAATGGAACGGCAAGGCTGTCACTCTGTTAAAATGTATCTAAGAAGATGTTGAATGGTGGGGAACGCCGACAAACTATAAATACACATGCAGTATTTTGTGGCATGGCTGTCAACCTGTAAAGATGCATCTAAGAAATGAACATGCAGAATGGTGGGGTAAGGCAGTCACTCAGTTAAAATGTATCTAAGAAGATGTTGAATGGTGGGGCAATGCTGTCACACAGTCAAGATGTATAAAAGAACATGCAGAATGGTGCAGCAAAAAATGTATATAAGAACATGTAGAATGGTGGCGAAAGGCTGCCACCATTAGGATGTATCTAAGAACACGTAGAATGGTTCGGCAAGGATGTCACCCTGTTAAGATGTATCTAGGAACATGTAGTACGGTGGGGCAAAGCTGTCACCCTGATTAGATATATCTAAGAACATGTAAAATGATGGGCTAGGCTGTCACCCAGTCAAGATGTATCTAAGAACATGTAGATTGGTGTGGCAAGGCTGCAACACTAGAAATGAGCATGGAGAATGGTGGGGAAGGGCTGTCACACTAGAAATGAACATGTAGAATGGTGTGGCAAGGCTGCCACCCTGTTAGGATTTATCTAAGAACATGCAGATTGGTGGGGTAAGGCTGCCACACTGGAAATGAGCATCGCAAATGGTGGGGCAAGGGTGTCATGCTAGAAATAAACACGTATAATGGTGGTGCAAGGCAACCACACCAGAAATGAACATGTATAATGATGGGGCAAGGCTGTCATACTACAAAAGAACATGTAGAATGGTGTGGCAAGGCTGTCACCCTCATAAAATGTATCTAAAACATGCAGATTGGTGGCGCAAGGCTGTCGCACTAGAATCAAACATGCACAATGGTGGGACATGGCTGTCGCACTAAAAACGAACATGAAGAATGGTTGGGCAATGCTGTTAAGATTATCTAAGAATATGCAGACGATGGGGAAAGGCTGTCAAACTGTTAAGATGCATCTAAGAACATGTAGAATGGTGGGGCAAGGCTGCCACCTTATTAAGATGTATATAGGAACATGTAGAATGGTGGGGCAAGGCAGTCACCTTGTTAAGATGTACATAAGAACATGTTGAATGGTGTGTCAAGGCAGCCACCTTGTTAAGATGTACATAAGAACATGTAGAATAGTGGGGCAAGGCAGCAACCTTGTTAAGATGTACATAAGAACATGTAGAATGGTGGGGCAAGGCTGCCACCTTATTAAGATGTATATAGGAACATGTAGAATGGTGGGGCAAGGCAGTCACCTTGTTAAGATGTACATAAGAACATGTAGAATGGTGTGTCAAGGCAGCCACCTTGTTAAGATGTACATAAAAACATGTAGAATGGTGGGGCAAGGCAGCCACCTTGTTAAGATGTACATAAAAACATGTAGAATGGTGGGGCAAGGCTGCCACCTTGTTAAGATGTACATAAGAACATGTAAAACGGTGGGGCAAGGCTGCCATCTTGTTAAGATGTACATACGAACATATATAATGGTGGGGCAAGGCAGTCACCTTGTTAAAATGTACAGAAGAACATGTAGAATGGTGGGGCAAGGCTGCCACCTTGTTAATATGTATATAAGAACATGTAGAATAGTGGGCAAAGCTGCCACCCGGTTGAAATGTATCTAAGAACATGTAGAATGGAAAGGCAAAGCTGTCACCCTGCTTAGATGTATCTAAGAACATGTAGATTGGTGGGGCATGGCTGTCACGGTAGAAATGAACATGTAGAATAGTTTGGCAGGGCTGTAACACTAGCAATAAACACGTAGAATGGTGCGCAAAGGCTTGCATACTAGAAATGAACATGTAGAATAGTGTGGCAAGGCACTAGACATAAATATGTAGAATGCTGTGGCAATGCTGTCATACTAGACATGAACATGTAGAATGGTGGGGAAGGGCTGTCACACCAGAAATTAAACTGTAGAATGCTGGTGCAAGGCCATCACACTAGAAATGAATATGTAGAATGGTGTGGCAAAGCTGTCATGCTAGAAACAAACATGTAGAATGGTGGGGCAGGGCTTTCACACTATAAATGAACATGTAGAATGGTAGGACAAGGCTGCCATCCTGTTAAGATGTATCTTAGAACATGTAGAATGGTGGGGCATGGCAGTCACCCTGTTAAGATGTATCTAAGAACATGCAGATTGGTGGGGCAAGGCTGTCACACTATCAATGAACATGTAGAATGGTGGGGCAAGGCTGTCATATTAGAAATTAACAGTCATGTAGAGTGGTGTGGCAAGGCTGTCACCCTGTTAAAATGTATCTAAAGACATGCAGCTTGATGGTGCAAGGCTTTCACACTAAAATGAACATGTAGAATGGTAGGGCAAGGCTGTCACTCTGTTAAAGATCTATCTAAGAACAAGCAGAATGGTGTTGCCCGGGCAAGGATGTCACTCTGTTAAGATGTATCTAAGAACACGCAAAATGGTGGAGCAAGGCTGTCACTCTGTTAAGATGTATCTAAGAACAAGTAGAATGGTGGAGCAAAACCGTCACACTAGAAATGAACATGTAGAATGGTTGGGCAAGGCTGTCACCTTGTTAAGATGTATCTAAGAACATATAGATTGGTGGAGTAAGGCTGACATACTAGAAATGTACATGTAGAATGGTGGGGCAAGGCTGTCACACGAGAAATGTACATATAGAATGGAGGGGCAGGGCTGTCATACTAGGAATGTACATGTAGAAAGGTGGGGCAGGGCTGTTGCACTAGAAATGTACATGTAGAATGGTGGGGCAAGGTTGTCACACTAGAAATGTACATGTAGAATGGTGGGGCAGGGTTGTCACACTAGAAATGTACATGTAGAATGGTGGGGCAATGCTGTCACACTAGAAATGTACATGTAGAATGGTGGGGCAAGGCTGTCACACTAGAAGTGTACATGTATAATGGTGAGGCAAGGCTGTCACACTAGAAATGTACATGTAGAATGGTGGCGGCAGGGCTGTCACACTAGAAATGTAAATGTAGAATGGTGAGGCAAGGCTGTCACACTAGAAATGTACATGTTGACTGGTGGGGCAAGGCTGTTGCACTAGAAATGTACATGAAGAATGGTGGGGCAAGGCTGTCACACTAGAAATGTAGATGTAAAATGGTGGGGCAAGGCTGTCACACTAGAAATGAGCGTTTAGAATGGTGGGGCAGGGCTGTCACACTAGAAATGAACATTTAGAATGGTCGGGCAAGGCTGTCACACTAGAAATGTACATGTGGAATGATGGGGCAAGGCTGTCACACTAGAAATGAACATGTAGAATGGTAGGGCAAGGCTGTCACACTAGAAATGAACATGTAGAATGGTGGGGCAAGGCTGTCACACTAGAAATGTAGATGTAAAATGGTGGGGCAAGGCTGTCACACTAGAAATGAGCATGTAGAATGGTGGGGCAGGGCTGTCACACTAGAAATGAACATGTAGAATGGTCGGGCAAGGCTGTCACACTAGAAATGTACATGTGGAATGATGGGGCAAGGCTGTCACACTAGAAATGAACATGTAGAATGGTGGGGCAGGGCTGTCACTATGTTAAGATGTATCTAAACAATTAGCATGTATGTAGAATAGTGGGATAGTTGAGAAACTTTATGTGGAAAGAAATAACCACTGTAAGGAAATGAATAAAAACTTGTAAGGAAATGAATAAAAACTGTAAAGAAAGGAATAACCACTGTAAGGAAATGAATAAAAACTGTAAGGAAAGGAATAACCACTGTAAGGAAATGAATAATAACTGTAAGGAAATGAATAAAAACTGTAAGGAAATGAATAAAAACTGTAAGGAAAGGAATAACCATTGTAAGAAAATGAATAAAAACTGAAAGGAAATGAATAAAAACTGTAAGGAAAGTAATAACCACTGTAAGGAAATGAATAAAAACTGTAAGGAAAGCAATAAAAACTGTAAGGAAGGGAATAACCACTGTAAGGAAATTAATAAAAACTGTAAGGAAAGCAATAAAAACTGTAAGGAAGGGAATAACCACTGTAAGGAAATTAATAAAAACTGTAAGGAAACGGATTTAAAGTAGTCGATGGATAATGATTAATGCTATATTTGGAAATAATGTAAAAGTGTTAATTTTGAAAGATAAGCTCAGAAAGATGTTATAACAATGTTGAAGGTGATAAATGCTTGAAACTGAGTCAAAAGAAAAAAAGAAAAAAAGATTATAACAGGAAATGAAGCATTCAATTGAATTGGGTCTTATAGTCTCACCAACAGCTAAGGTCATACAGCGACTTTCCAGCTTCCATTCGTGGAAATGAATTGAATTGCATTGATTTTTATAGTCGATTAAACAGCTAAGGTCATATGGCGACTTTTCCAGCTTCCATTGGTGGAAGAAGACTCCAGGTACCTCTCCGGGCAATTTTCGTGCATGGTCGGGCTGCATTAGTGGGCACACATAGTCGGGCTGCATTAGTGGGCACACATAGTCGGGCTGCATTAGTGGGCACACAAGGATAAGTAAGAAGCAAGGTATATGACATCACAAACATAAGAAGGATGACAGTAGGGCTACAGCCTTGGAATGGTTAAGACATGTTTGGAGTGAAATTACAATGTACACATATATTTTGTGGTAAGTGGTAAACAGTGGATAGAAGTATTTAATTGTTTAACAACTCAGTGTTCAAGTTATTTGCAGCTGCCCCAAAAAGAGGCTAAGGATATAAAGGAATTAGGGAACAGTGCCCTAATCATACTACTGAATAGATTCTCAGGGTTCTTTAACATGTTTGACATGGCTAAAGGAAGTGTCTTCAATGTTACTCGAAAGTAGGATTGCCCAAAGACACACCAGTGGTGACTATGTGGCTCAAACTAAGGATCGCCGAAGAACACAGCAGTGGTGACTATATGGCTCAAACGTAGGTTCGCCCAAGGACAGCAGTGATGCCAATGTCACTCGAACATAGGATTGCCCAAGGACACCTCAGTGGTGCCAATGTTACTCAAATGTAGTATCATCCAAGGACACAGCAGTGGTGCCAGTGTGACTCAAAAGTAGGATCGCCCAAGGACACGCCAGTGAGGCCAATGTCACTCGAAAGTAGGATTGCCAAAGAAAGACACACCAGTGGTGACTATGTGGCTCAAACATAGGATCACCCAAAACACAGCAGTGGTGACTATATGGCTCAAACGTAGGATCACCCAAGGACAGCAGTGATGCCAATGTCACTTGAACGTAGGATTGCCGAACGACACCGCAGTGGTGCAAATGTTGCTCAAACACGGTATCACCCAAGGACACAACAGTGGTGCCAATGTGACTCAAAAGTAGGATCGACGAAGGACATGCCGGTGATGCCAATGTTGCTCGAACATAGGATCACCCAACAATAAAGCAGTGGTGCCAATGTGACTCTAAAGTATGATCGCCCAAGGACACGCCAGTGATGCCAATGTCGCTCGAACATAGGATCACCCAACAACACAGCAGTGGGGCCAATGTGACTCAAAAACAGAATTGCCCAAGGACATGCTAGTGATGCCAATGTCGCTCAAACACAGGATCGCCCAATGACACACCAGTGTTGCCAATGTCGCTCGAACACAGGATCGCCCAATGACACACCAGTGTTGCCAATGTCGCTCGAACACAGGATCGCCCAATGACACACCAGTGGTGCCAATGGCGCTCGAACACAGGATCGCCCAATGACACACCAGTGTTGCCAATGTCGCTCGAACACAGGATCGCCCAACGACACACCAGTGGTGCCAATGTCGCTTGTCGCTCGAACACAGGATCACCTAACGACACACCAGTGGTGCCTATGTGGTTGAACTAAGATCACCCAATGACACACCAGTGGTGCCTATGTGGCTCGAACTAAGATCACCCAATGACACACTAGTGGTGCCTATGTGGTTCGCCAATAGGATCACCCAATGACACACCAGTGGTGCCTATTTGGCTCGAACTAAGATCACCCAATGACACACCAGTGGTGCCTTTGTGGTTTGCCTCTAGGATCACCCAATGACACATGAGTGGTGCCTATGTGGCTCGAACTAAGATCACCCAATGTAACACACCAGTGGTGCCTATGTGGTTCGCCCGTAGGATCAACCAATGACACACCAGTTGCCAATGTGGTTTGCCCGTAGGATCAACCAATGACACACCAGTGGTGCCTATGTGGCTCAAACTAAGATCACCAAATGACACACCAGTGGTGCCTATGTGGCTCGAACATAAGATCGCCCAATGTAACACACCAGTGGTGCCTATGTGGTTCGCCCGTAGGATCACACAATGACACCAGTGGTGCCTATGTGGCTCGAACTTAGATCACCCAATGACACACCAGTTGCCTATGTGGCTCGAACTAAGATCACCCAATGACACACCAGTGGTGCCTATGTGGCTCGAACTAAGATCACCCAATGACACACCAGTTGCCTATGTGGCTCGAACTAAGATCACCCAATGACACACCAGTGGTGCCTGTGTGGTTTGCCCGTAAGATCACCCAATGACACACCAGTTGCCAATGTGGCTCGAACTAAGATCACCCAATGACACACCAGTGGTGCCTATGTGGTTCGCCCGTAGGATCACCCAATGACACACCAGTTGCCTATGTGGCTCGAACTAAGATCACCCAATGTAACACACCAATGGTGCCTATGTGGTTTGCCCGTAGGATCACCCAATGACACACCAGTTGCCTATGTGGCTCGAACTAAGATCACCCAATGTGACACACCAGTGGTGCCTATGTGGTTCGCCCGTAGGATCACCCGTAGGATCACCCAATGACACACCAGTGGTGCCTATGTGGCTCAAACTAAGATCACCCAATGACACACCAGTTGCCTATGTGGCTCCAACTAAGATCACCCAATGACACACCAGTGGTGCCTATGTGGCTCAAACTAAGATCACCCAATGACACACCAGTTGCCTATGTGGCTCGAACTAAGACCACCCAATGACACACCAGTGGTGCCTATGTGGCTTGAACTAAGATCACCCAATGACACACCAGTTGCCTATGTTTGGTAAAGATCGAGTGAAAGATGAAGACCCTATCGTCTTGAGGCAAAATTTACCATTTTTAACTAAATCGAGGGCCATAACTCCGCCGATACTGGTCCAATCTGGCTGGTTTTCGAACTTGTCCGAGCTTTCATTGATATTAACAATCTGATAAAGTTTGGTAAAGATCGAATGAACAATGAAGCCTCTATCGTCTTAACGAGGCAAAATATAGCATTTTTAACTAAATCAAGGACAATAACTCTGCTGGTAATAGTCCGATCTAGCTGGTTTTCGAACATATCCGAGCTTTCATTGATATTAACAATCTGTGCAAGTTTGGTAAAGATCAAATAATAAATGAAGGTGCTAGAGTGTTCACAAGGTTTAATATGGCATTTTTCAGCAAAACAAGGGCCATAACTCCATTGAAATTATTTCAAACTTGCCGGTTTTCAAACTTGTTTGAGCTTTCATTGATATAAAGACACTGGCAAAGTTAAGTAAAGATCCGATTAATATTGAAGGCCCAAGAGTGTTCACAAGGCAGAAAATAGCATTTTTCAGAAAAAACAAGGGCCACAACTCCGGTGTTACAGATCCGATTTGGCTGGTTTTCAAACTTGTTCGAGCTTTCATTCATATTAACAATCTGTACAAGTTTGGTAAAGATCAAATAATAAATGAAGGTGCTAGAGTGTTCACAAGGCTTAATATGGCATTTTTCAGCAAAACAAGTGCCATAACTCCAATGAAATTATTCCGATCTGGCTGGTTTTCGAACTTGTCCGAGCTTTCATTGATATTAACAACCTGTTAAAGTTTGGTAAAGATCGGATGAAAAATGAAGACCCTAAAGTTAACGACGGACGGACGACGGATGGACGACGGACAATTCGCCATCCCCTAAGCTCTGCTGGCTCTTGGCTAAAAATGAGCATTTAATCCATATAATGACCTTCATCGTGACACTGACCTTTATATTTTAGTATGGTCATGTCTATGTTGTCATAATGAGTACACAAAAAATTATGGAAACTTTGATGAATATCAAGAAATGAGTTATAGCCAAAGTTAAGTTTTCGTGACGGACAGACGGACGACAAAGTTATCCTTATGTATCGCATTTTTCTTCGAAAAGGCGACACAGAAACGTAAAGGGACACATGACAATCTTATTTTAAAACTCCGATACTGGTTTATTAGATCGAGACACTAATTTTAATGCTTGATAAAAACTTCAAGATTGCCATGTATCTCTTTAAGATTTCTAAAAGCTGTCCTACCTTTTACCAAATAGTTCTCTGATTCGTTCTCTGTCCTTGTCATCAGGCCTTTACCATATCATGCTGATAGTTCAAATAGCTGAAATACAATGAGAGGTCAACAATCATGAAGCTCTATAAAAACAAAAATGTTTCTGTAAGGATTTCCCTATAATCGAGCCCAGCAGTTAAGTAATCTCTATATAATAAGATTATTTTATTCATTCAGAATATTAATAATAGAAATATCTATTTCATCAAATTTAATATAATTTAATAGCATTTTACCAAGAGACAAACAATTGTTCTGCCATAATTAATTAAAAATTTGTTCTATCAATATTATATAACATTTAAAGTAGCTATCCCGCCAACAACAGGTACATTTTACAACACATGGACGCACAGACGGACGAACGCACATACACCTGGACGACATTGTGATCGCTAAGAAGAAGATGTTTGTATGGAAATGGACGGATAGGAAACCCCGTGGTGCAGCCATTTTTTACCCTAGGAACTTCATTTGTACAATTTTTATAGTATAGTATAACAGTTGGCGATTATATATAAACAACAAGAAATCCGTGGATTCACATGTCTCGCCCAACGGGGGCTGGACTTAAAAATAAAAAGGTCAGTGATGCTTAAATGAAAGTTTGTAAACATTTAAGTAACTAAAAACAATGGAGATTGCTGAGATGACATTTAAGTGCATTTGTTTAAAAACAAAATGACATTCTATTAAAAACATGAGGCCCAAGAGGGCCTGTGGATGCTCTACTGGCTAAAACTGCTCTTATATCAAGGGTTGTCGACATAAAATTCCCATCAGTAGTTTTTTTAAAACATTGCAAAAACAACAGGGATAGGATGGCCTTAGATCGCTCACCTGGTAATCATGGGCAATAAGTCTGCTGTGTCTAGTCTGGCATTGGCATTTTTTAATTTGTCCCACAAATTTCATAAAAAGTGGGGGGGGAGGTTATATTAGCATTCTAAACAAATATGGTAAAGATCAGATAAAAAATTAAGTAACTACAGATTTAACAAAGGAAAATACAATACAGCATTTTTCAACAAATCAAGGGCCATAACCTGTCATTACTAACTAGATCTAGCTGGTTTTCGAACTTGTCCAAAATTTCATTGATATACCATGCTTTGTACAACTAGACATCATACTGAGGCTTCCTGCCAAATTTTGTAGAAATCCAACAAGCCGTTAAAGAGGTGTAGCGCCGACAAGAAATTTAAAGTAAAAATGTCAAAGTGCCATATAACTCCATCATCAATCAGCAAACTGAAACAAAAGCGCGATATGCACAACTAGACATCTTACTGATGCTTCCTGCCAAGTTTCGTCGAAATCTAACAAGGCATTTAGGAGGAGTAGCACCGACAAGAAATTTTAAAAAAAAATGTCAAGGGGCCGCAACTCCATCAAAAATCAACGAACCGGAAAAAAATGCAATAGGCACAGCAATGCTTCCTGCTAACACGGCGTTAACATCAAAAAAAAAAAAAAAAACATAAAAAATATATAACTATTAAAAAAAATATACACTAATAATAATAAAAAAAAAAAGAAGGCAAAACATCTGGTAAAGTTTGGTAAAGATTAGATGAAAAATGAAAGCCCTATCGTATTAACGAGGCAAAATATAGCATTTTTAACTAAATCAAGGGCCATAACTCCGCTGTTAATGGTCCGATCTGGCTGGTTTTCGAACTTGTGCGAGCTTTCATTGATATTAACAATCTGCTAAAGTTTGGTAAAGATCGGATGAAAAATGAAGGCCTTTGGCCAGTAGAGCTAAAAATCATCAGCTCCAAAAAGTAGGTCAAGGTCATAGATGAAATCCAGGCATCCAAAAAAAAAAGATGCACTATCGAAGACACAACTAGGTCAAAATAGAATATGTTTTCTTCCAAAGATTAAGCTATAAATTAGGTTTAAAACATCTAGTGCATAATTCTAGTTCATGAGAAAGTGATGTAAATGTAACAATTAAAGTTATCTGCCCTTTGCTTGGATGGTGAAGGTCACATCCACATTTGCTTTGTCACGTTGCAATGTACCACTCAAGATACAACTATAAGCAAAGTTTGAAAGGTCTTAGTGCATACAGTTTGTGAAAAAGTGACCTAAACGCCAAAGTTGAAGGTAAAAATTATAAGGTTATCTGCCTTTGCTTGGAGGGTCAAGGTCACTTCCATATTTGCTTTGTCACGTTGCGATGTACCACTCAAGATACAACTATAAGCAAAGTTTTAAAGGTCTAGTGCATACAGTTTGTGAAAAAGTGACCTAAACGCAAAAGTTGAACCTAAAAATTATTAAGTTATCTGCCCTTTGCTTGGAGTGTCAAGGTCACTTCCACATTTGCTTTGTCACGTTGCCATGTACACCCAAGATACAACTATAAGCAAAGTTTGAAAGGTCTAGTGCATACAGTTTGTGAAAAAGTTACCTAAACGCAATAGTTGAACCTAAAAATTATTAAGTTATCTGCCCTTTGCTTGGAGTGTCAAGGTCACTTCCACATTTGCTTTGTCACGTTGCCATGTACCACCCAAGATACAACTATAAGCAAAGTTTGAAAGGTCTAGTGCATACAGTTTGTGAAAAAGTGACCTAAACGCAAAAGTTGAACCTAAAAATTAGTAAGTTATCTGCCCTTTGCTTGGAGGGTCAAGGTCACTTACACATTTGCATCGTCACGTTGCAATGTACAACCCATGATACAACTATAAGCAAAGTTTGAAAGGTCTAGTGCATACAGTTTGTGAGAAACTGACCTAAAAGCAAAAATTGAATGTTGACGCCGCCGCCGGAAAAGCAACACCTACGTCTCTTTTTTTTCTTCGAAAAGGCGAGACAAAAACTGTCACAATCTATTCTGTGGTTCATAAGATTTGTTTAAGGTTTTGACATTACATGGTAATGGCGGCCATCTTGGATAATGCATTAATCTAATTTGTATAATTTTGAAAGGCACTGACCTAGTTTATCACCAAGCTGGTCCATTTTCAAAAGAAACCAACATCTCTTTGATACACATTTTGTTGAGAGATTGCACAAAATACAAACAAAATCTCGCTGCTTTTAGTAGAAAAATGTTGCTGTCACATACATTTTAATGTGTATGAAGTTTGAAAGCTGTCCGAGAAATATCCAAAGTTTGCAGAGTAAAAAATAGGTCAAGGTCATTTGAACATCTTGCTGTCACATAGATGTAAGTGCATAAGATGCAAGTGCTTTAAAGACTGAAAGCTGTATGGCAACTGAAATGGACAAAATGAACAAAGTAGACCAAGGTCAATGTAAATGAACGTAGAAACATGTTGCTGTCATGTAGATGCAAGTTTATATGACAATGTAAATGAATTGAATTGAATGTTGTTTAATGGCTCATCAACACAGTATAGGTTATTTAGAGCCGCCCCAGAGAGAGGGGAATGATACATAGGAATCCGGGAACCTGCCCTACTCTTATTATCGAATAGATTCATATGGTTCTTTTACGTGCTCGGAGGATAGACCGATACACAGGACCGCCCGGTTTACTTCCCCATCCAACGGACGAGGCTGAGGGAAAGTGTCTTGCCCAAGAACACACCGACAAAAATCAGTGGCACCACGGAGGATTGAACCCGGGGCCTCCGGTTACAAATCTGCCGCGCAACCGACTGCGCCACGCCAGCCCTCCAATGTAAATGAAGGTAGAAACATGTTGCTGTCATGTAGATGCAAATTTTATCTCACCCATGGGGGTAGAAAAACAAGGTCTCATTTTTATTTAGCTTAAGTTTGTTGAAAACATGTATTACTTTTCATGATTATACACCATCTACAGCATTAACAGTTGTCTAGCTTCATGGGTGTAGGAACAATGTAGGAAATTATTGGGGGGTGATGGGGGGGCTATTCATTTCTCACCTGCAAAACAATTATTTTTTTCCAACATTCAACTTTTATATATTTACGTGAAGATGATCTCATACACTTCAAAGAGGGCTGGCGTGGCGCATTCACTAGCGCCGCGGTTTTGTAACCCGAGGCCCCGGGTTCAATCCTCAGTGGTGCCACTGAGTTCCGTCGGTGTGTTCTTGGGCAAGACACTTTCCCTTAGCCTCGTCCGTCGGATGGGGACATAAACCGGGCTGTCCCGTGTGTCAGTCTATTCCTCCGAGCACGTTAAAGAACCATAGGAAGCTATTCGATAATAACACTATACTGTGTTGATGAGCCATTAAACAACATTCCATTCAATTCATACACTTCAATTACTCTGAATGGGTTTCAGAAATTTAGTCGAGCGCTGTTTGGACCCATGATCCAAAAGTCATGGGTTTGATTCCACCATAACCATATGTGTTCATGTCCCTGAGCAAGACACATTATCTGCATTGCTTAGTACTGGTTCTACCCAGGAAGACAATCAAGAAGTACCTTAGAAGCGAATCACTTACAACAGGTATAAAATACAGCAAGTTATAAATAGACCCATTACTGTGTGCACAACAGCTGGCTCTTTCTTTGATCCCTGCCAACTGGTTCCTCTGTTCTCCTTGGGATGGGAGCGCATCCGTGGCCAGGATAATAAAATGTTCTCGCCTCTTACCGCTGCGTGTTCAAATCTCACTGAGAGCTTGACTTGTACCTGGAGGCTTTTTCCCCATTACGCAAGATTGGGTTTGACCGTGCTATGGGGGTACGGGTTGCTCCCTTGGATTTTTTTTAAAATAAAGACGCATCTTGGTAGCAAAATGATGAACCAAAAATGCATGGATTTTCTTACAGATTTTGATATTTTTACTACACAGAGTAAATTAGTGTCATGCCATCAAGCTCCATAATTATGTCAGCTATGTTCAAATAATGTATAAAATACGGTAACATTTTTTTGCATCTCAGATTCTCAGATTTTCATTATGCAGCTGCGTATCTGCATATAGGCAGGTACGCGCCTGTCAAGACAGAAAGTGTTTAGTCTTATGGATGGCTGGGGATATGCAGTATGGGTTCTACTCAGGAAAACTGGGCTGGTATATTTCTACCAGGGGCGGAACCGAGGGGGCGCATGACAATCTCTGTCATGCTCCCCCACGCCCATACAAGGGGGTGTACCCGTCATGCGTACCCCCCCCCCCCCCCACCCCCACCCCCGGTCGCGCTCACCCCTCACCCCATAATCTCAAATCCTCTATCTGCCCTGTCTACCACAAACAAATCAACCATCATATTTAGCACAACATGTCTTAAAAATGCCGTAAAACACCATTCAAACAAACCATGGGTGGGAGCCTCACTATTTACCTGTGTCCTGTACATCTACCAATGAACCAATATCCAGCCAATCTGAACTCTAGCGGCTAGAGCTACTGCCAGTGGTCTTGTCATCATAACCCTCTACTGAGGATGTCTAATTTTACCAAGGATGTGGCCACAGTAAAGCGAACGATAAATATTGCAAGTTTTACATAAAAATCTTCGCGCGGTTAACCTGCGAGAAACCCGTGCGCTTCATGCGCTTCCGGTACACTGGGTCCCTATGTTATTGTTCTTGTTCTTGTTGATATGTTCTGCCTTCCTAGGCACACCTCGTTCTTCTCGATATGTCCATGGCTGAATTGCGTACCAGTCTATATAATTATGTTGATTACAATACCCTCTCTTGCGCCGATACAACCATTGAACAGGTTAAATCTAAACTAGAACAAGATAATTTATCTCTTATACATTGGTGATCTAATAACCAGATGAAGGCTAATCCTGATAAGTTCCAGGCCATATCTATAGTCGAGAAGTCCAAACAAGAAAATGTATCTTTTAACCTGGACAATAACATATTCACAGTGAAGAAAATGTAAAACTGCTTGGTGTAACTATTGATTTTAAACTTAAATGTGGTGTACATGTCTCAAACATTTGTAAAAAGGCGTCTCGGCAATTGAATGCCATGAAACGCATAGGTAAACCTCTCTGTAAACTAGATAGATTAACTTTTATCACTCCTTCATAATGACACATTTTAGTTATCGCCCTCTAGCATGGCACTTCTGTGGTGAAATTTTGACAAAGAAAATAGAAAAGGTTCAAGAAAGAGCTCTTCGTGTTGTATTTAATGATTATTCCTCTACATTATGAAGATGTGTTGTTGTCATCTAAACTACCAACATTGAAGGTTAGACGTTTACGGACCATGTCATTATAAACTTTTAAAAATATAAAGAAAGAAGGCCCTGTCTATCTTCGTGATCTTGTTTAATATTAAACGAAATAATCATTACTCTTTTAGGTATACAAAAACAGCTGAAGTACCGATGGTAAGAACAACTAGGTACGGGATTGGCTCTTTCCGTTTCAGTGCACCTGAACTCTGGCCTTACCTCAGCATTTCAGAGATACAGGAAACTTTCAATCATTTCAAGAGTATCACAAATGCTGGGATGGAGAGAGCTGCTCATGTGCCTCCTGTTCTGGTTAGCTATTTCATGTATATGATATTTGCTTTTAGCCTCAATTTCTGCTTAGTTTATTTCATTTTGTTTATATATATTGCATCTTATTTTTCTTCTGTAGTTTGCTTATGCTGTTTGATGCTAGATAGTCATTATGTGTCCATCTTTATTTTGGCATGGTCTATGTAATGAATGTATGGCATAACATTATTTATTATGTCTGTAAATAGCTATTCATTACTAATGTTATTTTGTTAAATGCTTATCCGACAATAAATAAAGTTTTAATTGAATTGATTGAACGAGCTGCTCTGCCATTGTCACCTGCTCCGGCGCCATGATGTCCCCTTGGTGGCGTGGCGTACACTGGTGGAGAAAGTGGCAGCCTTCACAGGTTGCCATGGGTGCAATCTTTAAAGTTTCTTCGTAGGTATTAAAGCCCAAAGTTGTGTTGCCTTTGCCAACCCCGTTATAAATGTGTTGATTCCGTCGACTCATTTTGCGTGTGAAAGTGACCCCTAGATACTTGCTAGCATTGACAGTTCCAAGGGTATGTGGCGGGGTGGGTGGGCGCGTATGAAGGTTTAGTGGCTTTCTGTTACTGGGTGAGATACAGACCACTGGACACTTGAAACCACTGAAATTCGTCTGCCATGTCTTCGTCTGTCATATCTTCTCCCATTCTTTAAATGCCCTGAAGTCTTGTTGCAGTAGTATGGGAAAATATCCTGCAGGCCGATGATGCAGTCGAAAAGCAAACGGTCATCGGAGAATAAGCGTCGAGCATCTAGCAAGTCTCGAAGGCCAGAAACAAGAAGCGACAAAGGTGCCCTGGGAAACTCCAGAGAGCACATCGGCATGTTATGAGTGGGCATCTTATAATATGACATTTTGTATATGGTTTCCAAGGAATGACTGAAACCACCGGTTAGTGTTATTTCTCACCTCGTAATAGTTGGGTTTGTAGACAGTATTGCATGCGGTACCTTGGCAAATGCCTTGGAGAAATCTGGCAGAATAACGTCCAATTATTGTCCCGTTTGATAGCCTGATAACGATTTCTTGTATGGTGACAATTACTTGAGCTTCGCAGGAGTTGCTCGTTCTGAACCCATGGGTCTAGTGAGATTTTTTAGAGCTGGGTTCGATTACCGGCGCCTTCAGGATACATGATTGGATCGAGTCTGTTCCTGTGGCTTTGAGGAATCTTTTCACGTGACAGTTATATCTAGAATGGTCTTATGTGGCCTCTGTCCTTTATCAGGGTTGCTACTGGCATCTTCGTTTGTGAAGACACTCAAATGTCTCTTTCAAGATGTTGGCTTTGCTTGACTGTCGGTTTTCACGAAACCGTTCTTGTTCTTGACAACACTAATAACAGTAACAGAAATGGTTGAGACAAAGAGGTCTGGTAATTCCAGAGAAGACGCATGGTCTCGGATATGTATAGGAAGATATAAACATCAAACACGAAAAGTAGCATTCAAGGACGACAGTCAACCACAAACACACACAGAAACAAAAAAGTACGTTATATCTGCAAGTAATTTAAGATTTTCCTTAACAAATCTGTAAAGCTGTGATCCTTGTGGCCGGGCCAAATATAATTACATGGTCACTATTTGAACACGCTTGGTAGGCGCCCATCATATTAATGCTTCATGCGATATACTCTGTATTGAAAGAGCCATAGCTATTGTGGTTTAAAGAAGTACATTTTCAAGTTATTTCCCTATATAAATCGGTATTTAACATGTGACATCTGGAGCGTTACCCAAATTTGACCACATAGTCACATTTGAATAAACTTGACCAAGGTCAATTTATAGCTTGTTATATTTGTGCGGTGAGTACATATAATTATATGTTTATTATCATGCATCAGAGAATGAACTTATTTTATTATTTCAAACTTCTTTAAAACATGAATCCACGAATGAATGAATCCTTGAATAAAGGAATGAATCCATAAATCAACTAATGAATCCATGAATGAATATAAATCTACGATTGAATACATGAATGAAAACAAAAAGTAATAAATCAATCCATGAATGGATGAATCAATCCATGACTGAATGAATCAATCCATTAATTGATCCATCAGTGAATCAACCAATACACCAATGAACCAATTAATCCATGAAACGAATCAATGGTCCATGTATCAATTAATAAATGAACAAGGTTTCATATACGGCAATCGTGTATATAGCCACTTTCAGCAAAACCAGTCTAAACGAAGAAAATTGATGACGTCAATGTGTATCTCTATGGTTGTTTACAAATGGCTGCCAGTAGATTTGTACAGGTGCTTGCTTAATTGAGTGCGTTTTAGGAAAATAATACGACAGGTAAGTGTTATTTACGTGAAATGAATGGAAACTAGTTACTTGTGTTTGACCATAATTTAAACCAACAAAGTTTAAAAGTGAATAAAATGCGCTTACTCTCTAAATTCTGATTTTTGTAAGGCAAAATCTGGCAAAAGAGGGCTACTTTAAAATTTCAGTTAAAAAAGTTAATTATACTTTTATTTTATGACATGCAACATTTCGAAGCTCAATATAGCGTGTTTTTTTCAAATACAAATAAATTGCAAAGCATTCTTACAGGCATTTATGGTCCCCTGTCTGTTAAGTAATTTCTTAGCACAATTATGTTAAATAACAGTTATATAATAGCTAGTGTGTTGTGAAAGACACCTCCATTTATTAATAAGTTTAGAAGGAAATGGAATCAATAAACAAAAAAGGAACTTGCTATTAAATAATAGGACATTGAAATCTCAGAAATCATGTATTTTTCGGGACTTCACTCACAATGTACACAATAAAGTTATAAGATGGATGCAGCGAGACAGGGAATCTCCTTTGAAGTAGTAAAAAAATTACTAAAAAGATAAATGCAGTAATTAGGCCTATGATCGCGTATAACATGTATAATCCAAAGTTGATCGATTTGTCGGCAACGACATATTCAAGTTATTTTACTTGCACTCATTTACATCCGTTGGGTCATAAAGGAGATCACACTACAGACGATACCCTGGAGGTAATGTGATATCTAAATTGTGGAAATTTAAAAAGAAAAAGGAAGGTCCTCTTCAAAATGAGTCGTGCCTTTTGTCAACTTCATAAAAAGTAGTAATAAGATTTATTTCGAGTCGGCAAGACATACAAATTACAATGAGACAACATACGCTGATGAGCTTTTGAACCGACTATGAAAGGTAAATTATAACGTCGAGAAACATTGCTTTTTAATTTTGTTTTGTTTTGAATGCATGTTTCAGCAAATGATATTCAGCATTGAAACTGGAATTCATTGTTGTAAATAAAATGTCTCAGTTTTGATAAGTTGAGAAATAATATTTTACAACTGAAATACTTCTTAATGTGAACTTACTGTTGCTGCGGCAACAAAAAGTCTCAAATAACTTTAGTTTGCCTTAATAGTTTGGATAACAAATTTCAGGGATCTTAAATTAAAATTATTTTAGATAGTCATTGAAAATAAATGATAGAAAATGTTTTAATTTTTTTATATTTTATAAAGGCATTTTATCATCAAATTATGACCGACGTGATTTCCGACTGTAGCTAATAAAGGATTGTGATTTTGGCACTGATTGCCCATCACTAGTAGTGATACAATACAGTCACTAGTAGTGATACAATACAGTCACTAGTAGTGATACAATACAGTCACTAGTAGTGATACAATACAGTCACTAGTAGTGATACAATACAGTACTAATCACTAGTAGTGATACAATACAGTACTAATCACTAGTAGTGATACAATACAGTACTAATCACTAGTAGTGATACAATACAGTACTAGTACTAAATATTATAACAGAAGTTGAGGCCCTCAGCCTGGTAAAGAATTGATTTTTGACGTTAGAAAATATGATTTATGGACAGTAAAAATGAATGAAAACAGTTGACTTTCAGAATTAAAATTTTTGAAATATGGATCAGTTTTGTCTTTTGAACTTACCTTCTCATGCTTCTGCCCAAACCTTGTTTTAATGTCATAAAATTAATTTTTAGAATCCTGCTGGCCAGGATGGCATCAAAGGAGAAGATCAAGAAGAAGAAGCTGAAGTCTCCGTCCCCAGCTGTGGCGAGGAAGAAAATGGAGAAAATAGAGAAAGATGTGGAGAAAGAAATACAGGAAGGTGTGTGTTGTGTAGGAAATTTCTACTACATATCATGGCCCTTTGCTATTGCATTGTTCTACCAATTGTCTTTCAAAAACCAATTAAAAACTTTGTAATTTGTAATTTCTAAGGATCCTGACAAGATTATCAATGATGAAATTGAGAACCAGACAATGGTTCCACAACAGTGTGTATGTGTGTTGTTCTGAGGTTTAAAGTCCCTCCACCAACAAACTCGCTAAACCGTAAGGTATGACCAGGCTTTTATACTGCAGAAGGCATGAAGTGTTAGAAGTGATATAGGGGGTCTGTGCGAATGCCCTCCACCAATGACCTGTCTTTTATAAAGAATTAATTGACTGTCGAAGACATGAACCGATATAGGGGGATCTGGGTGCATGTCCCACCAATAAAATATTGACATGGACAAAATTTTCTGTCTTTTATCCAAAATATATGTATGGCTTCTAGCTTGTTTGTTTGAACCACATTATACTGAAATAATTACACTACTTCTACCACTGCTGTAATCATTTACTTGTTTTACCTCAACAGGCGTTGAACCAGAAGATTTGCAAGGTTCCCAAGTCTCTGTCAGGTCGGCCACAATGGACAATATAAAGGATAATACACGTGAGGTATACCGCTCTGATCATTTATACAAGAATTGTTCCAAAGGGATCAAATGATTAAAAATATTTATAGGTTATTAGATTTGTTTTTGGATATATGCACAAGTTCTTCCGCGTATTAATATTGCGGAACTTCAGGAGCGCAATGTTTATCCACAGAAGAATGAGTGCATATATTAGATGAGAACTTGACATATAGTTCATATTTCTTGAATAAAATATTGTTTTTACTGAACTTTTTATTGTATACACATTTGTAATAACAAACATGAATAATTTGAGGAATCCGTGTTCGAGTTACTGAAGTTAGACTGTAATTAGGACAAAAACATAACGTTTTAACATTTTATTTTCATCATAAACATGCATTTGAAACAAACATAGTTTTGTAACATTGTGGAAATTTTCCTGAATGAAACAACATATTACGAGATTTATTTTTATCATGTGACATACTTCCTGGGATGTAATATATGTAACTACATTGCACCATTCACGAACGAGTATGCAAAAGAGAAGTTCCAATTACATTACACACCCACAGAATGTTGAATATGAATATTGACGCTTCCATTGACATTGAAAGTAAATTGAGTTTTTAAATGCGTATACGATAATACTGTAAACATGTACACTGATTGCTTTCCAAATATTAGCCTAAGAAACCTTTCATCAAGAAATACTTTTACGGGACTACATTATATTTATATATGTTTGCTGTTTAAGGTCATTTTTCAGCATATTTTACGCTATGTTTGACGGTCACGTATTCCTGGTTAACACTTATTACACCACAGTATACCTCCCGCCAACCGTAAAAATGACAAGTTGAGCTTCCAGTGGGATTCGAACCCACAGCAGTGAGAGGCGAGACTATTTCAAATTCGGTGTATTTACCTATAATATACATTAAGGACTTTTGCTGAGGTTAAATATCACCTTGGTAGTCACAGATCGCTGCTCCCTGTTGGTTCACTGTCACACACCGCTGCTCCATGTTGGTTCACTCACTGAGGTTAAAAATCACCTTGGTAGTCACAGATCGCTGCTCCCTGTTGGTTCACTCACTGAGGTTAAATATCACTTTGGTAGTCACAGATCGCTGCTCCATGTTGGTTCACTCACTGAGGTTAAATATCACTTTGGTAGTCACAGATCGCTGCTCCATGTTGGTTCACTCACTGAGGTTAAATATCACCTTTGTAGTCACAGATCGCTGCTCCATGTTGGTTCACTCACTGAGGTTAAATATCACCTTGGTCGTCACAGATCGCTGCTCCCTGTTGGTTCACTCAATGAGGTTAAATATCACTTTGTTAGTCACAGATCGCTGCTCCATGTTGGTTCACTCACTGAGGTTAAATATCACTTTGGTAGTCACAGATTGCTGCTCCATGTTGGTTCACTCACTGAGGTTAAATATCACCTTGGTAGTCACAGACCGCTGCTCCATGTTGGTTCACTCACTGAGGTTAAATATCACCTTGGTAGTAACAGATCGCTGCGCCATGTTGGTTCACTCACTGAGGTTAAATATCACCTTGGTAGTCACAGACCGCTGCTCCATGTTGGTTCACTCACTGAGGTTAAATATCACCTTGGTAGTCACAGACCGCTGCTCCATGTTTGTTCACTCACTGAGGTTAAATATCACCTTGGTAGTCACAGACCGCTGCTCCATGTTGGTTCACTCACTGAGGTTAAATATCACTTTGGTAGTCACAGATCGCTGCTCCATGTTAGTTCACTGTCACAGACCGCTGCTCCATGTTGGTTCACTCACTGAGGTTAAATATCACTTTGGTAGTCACAGATCGCTGCTCCCTGTTGGTTCACTCACTGAGGTTAAATATCACTTTGGTAGTCACAGACCGCTGCTCCATGTTGGTTCACTCACTGAGGTTAAATATCACCTTGGTAGTCACAGACCGCTGCTCCATGTTGGTTCACTCACTGAGGTTAATTATCACCTTGGTAGTCACAGATTCTTGCTCCCTGTTGGTTCACTGTCACAGACCGCTGCTCCATGTTGGTTCACTCACTGAGGTTAAATATCACTTTGGTAGTCACAGATCGCTGCTCCCTGTTGGTTCACTGTCACAGATCGCTGCTCCATGTTGGTTCACTCACTGAGGTTAAATATCACTTTGGTAGTCACAGATCGCTGCTCCCTGTTGATTCACTGTCACAGATCGCTGCTCCATGTTGGTTCACTCACTGAGGTTAAATATCACTTTGGTAGTCACAGATCGCTGCTCCATGTTGGTTCACTCACTGAGGTTAAATATCACCTTGGTAGTCACAGATCGCTGCTCCATGTTGGTTCACTCACTGAGGTTAAATATCACTTTGGTAGTCACAGACCGCTGCTCCATGTTGGTTCACTCACTGAGGTTAAATATCACCTTGGTAGTCACAGACCGCTGCTCCATGTTGGTTCGCTCACTGAGGTTAAATATCACCTTGGTAGTCACAGATTGCTGCTCCATGTTGTTTCACTCACTGAGGTTAAATATCACTTTGGTAGTCACAGATCGCTGCTCCATGTTGGTTCACTCCCTAGCAGATTCATGTCTGATGGGAAAATTCATCATTCATCTCATCTCCCACTGAGGTTGCTGTCCCAATGTGACCAAATATGATGTGTTAACGGGATGTAAAACCCAATTCATTTCATTTGATGAAAGTTTACGTCTCCGTGGCCGATTGGTTAATGATGTTGCGTTGTAAACCTTCGCCTCTCACCGCTGGGGGTTCGAATCCCACTGGGAGTTCGACTTGTAAGTGAGGAAGTGTCGATTCTTATGGATGTTCGGAGGTGTAGTACCATACTGGTTCTACCCAGGAAATGTGGGTGGTCTGCCTCCACCACAAGAAATCGACCATCATATATAACCTTATCAGTTATTATGTGTTGAAAATGACGTAAAACACATACAAACAAACAAACAAATTCTTTTGATGAGATTAATACCAGGTCCATATTTAAAGTCCATAATCATTGTGGTATATGGTATATATAAAAATAACTATCTGTATCAATTATAATACACCAATAAATTAGATCACTTTATTCAAATAAATAGAACAGTAAATCCAAAATAATGCATAGCAAAACTGATCATTTATCACTTTACTACACATAGTTGTCTCTTATAAGGCTTGTATAAATATTTATAATAGTACAAAAATAATTATAAACAGACATAATAACCATCGAACCTCAGTAGATGTCACTTTCCACAGACCGAATTGTATTTTATTGGTGGACATGTAATCAAAATTGAACCAATTAGAGAAAAAATAAATTAACCACTCATATAATATAACCCTTATATTATTTCTCCTACATGACATGGCCCTTCACTATTGAAATGTTCTCCCAACTTGAGTGTCTATCGCCAACCAAAAAGAACATTGTAATTTCTTAGGATCCTGACAATATTATCAACGATGAAATTGAGAACCAGGCGATGGTTCCACAACAGAGCAGTGCATCTCCAAGACCAAGCAGTTCCGATACCAAAAAGAAGAAAAAGGATCATGTCGACCAGAAGCTTGGAAGGGAGAGAACTCCGAGTCCATCTCAAACTCTGTCACCGCGTGAAAAAAAGAATCGATCGCCATCGCCATTGCTGAGGAAGAACAATGTGACGCCGTTAAACGAGACTGCGTCCCCGATGGGCAGCGCTGTTTCACTCAGATCAAATGTGTCCAGAACATCAAGAGGTATGTTAAAGGGATGCACGACAATCTTGAAGTTTTTATCAAACATTAAAATTAGCGGCTCGATTTATTAATCCAGTATCATTTTGACGTTCGAACTGCTTGCATGCAATTAAATGTAATTTTGAGTTTTACAGACTAAACTAATTTTTTTATGGGGCCTATTCTAGAACACATGTACGTTAAATATGCAACTGAAACACAGTCTGGTTTCAGGGTCTTCCCCAGGCCATTAAGGCATAGTGGCACCATTACTCCTTACCGTAATTGTAAACAGATGCTTGCCACTACTCCTTACCGTAATGTAAACAGATGCTTGCCACTACTCCTTACTGTAATTGTAAACAGATGCTTGCCACTACTCCTTAAATTCTTGCCACTGTCCATTAACTTTTCAAAATTGATTATGATCCAGCTAAAAACAGTACATTTTTTGGAAAGAAAAAAAACACTACAGTAACAATCTGTAATAGGTCATTTTGTTGTTCGGTCAATTAACTATGGGTATGAAAAGGGGGAATTATCAGTTACACAGAAAGAGGGGATTATAACTGTTATTCCAAAAGAAAATAAGCCTAGACACTTTTTAAAAAACTACAGACCAATATTATTACTTAATTGTGTATATAAAATTGCTTCAGGATCTATTGCCAATAGAATTAAATCTGTGCTTAATAAATTAATTCATGAAAATCAAACAGGGTTTATTTCAGGTCGATATATGGGGGAAAATACAAGAATCGTGTATGACATAATGAATTTTACGGAAGAAAATAATATTCCAGGGCTTTTATTACTAGTTGACTTCGAAAAAGCGTTCGACTCAATTTCTTGGCAATTTATCTCAAAAGTTTTGCATTATTTTAACTTTGGGGAATCCATAATAACTTGGTTTAAAATATTATATAAAAATGCAATATTGGCTGTCAACCAAGGGGGCAACTTATCCGAGTTTTTCAATATTGGGCGCGGTTGTCGTCAAGGCGATTCGTTGTCGCCGTATATCTTTATTTTATGTGCAGAAATCTTAGCAATAAGAATTCGTAACAATAAAAATATTAAGGGCATTTCCATGAATGAAAATGAATTTAAACTGACCCAATTTGCTGATGATACCGCAGTCTTATTAGATGGCTCAGAAACCTCTTTAAAAGAAACACTTAATGAACTTTCATTTTATGCTAAAATTTCAGGACTTAAAGTAAATTTTGAAAAAACACAGTTAGTTTGGATTGGAGCAAAAAAATACAGTACAAACTCAATAAAAACAAAATGGAAATTAACATGGGGAAGTGAACAGTTTAAATTGTTAGGCATTACTTTTAATGTTGATTTAGAAAAAATATTAAATATAAATTATAGAGATAAAATTACTAAAATACAAAACCTAATAAAATTATGGAAACGTAGATATCTTACTCCAATTGGCAAAATAACGGTCATTAAATCACTGCTTTTACCAATTCTTAACCATTTATTTATATCACTACCTGATCCCAGTAACTCTATTTTAAAACAGTTAACAGATTTATTTTATGACTTTTTATGGCGAGGCCCAGCTAAAATAAAAAGAGATACCATAATTAAACAATATGAGGAAGGAGGGCTTACCATGATCAATATAAATGCTTTTATCCAAGGGCTAAAAGTAACATGGGTAAGAAGATTAATAGCAAATAAAGGACAGTTACACCACTTAACTAAGCATACAATAAACATAAATAATATAGTCAATCTTGGATCTAAATATCCAGAGGGTACACTTAGTACTATTAAAAACCCTTTCTGGAAAGATGTCATAAAATCATATGTCAACTATTTAGAACATAATAGCTGCAAGCTAAAGGAGGATGAGGTTTTAACTTCTTCTATTTTCTACAACCCAAATATACTAATTGGGTGTAATCACATATTTTATAAATACTAATTGGGTGTAATCACATATTTTATAAATCTTGGTATAATAAAGGAATATGTCTAGTAAATGACTTGATAAGAGAAGATGGTAGTTTTTATACATTTACAGAGTTTAACTCCATATATAATGTAAATAGTAACTTTTTAAATTATAACGGAATTGTTAAGTCTATAAAATTGTGGGTTAGCAAGCTAAATATAGATTCATTCAATCATAAATTAACATATCCTATTATACCATCAAATATCCAAGCATTAACTAAACAGCAAAAAGGATCTAAACATATTTACAACATCCTCAATAATGACTATACTCAACCTACTTCAAAAGCAAAATGGTTGGAATTATTTAATATTGATAATGAATATTGGAAAGAAATATACAAATATCCATTCAAAAAAAACATAAGTACCACCTTACAATGGTTTCAAACAAGAATCAACCACAGAATTTTAGCAACTCGTAGATTTTTACACAAAATTAATATCAAAGACAATTCAAAATGTCTTTTTTGTAAACAGGAAGAAACCCTTACACATATGCTGTGGTCCTGCCCTGAAACACAAACAATTATTAATGAACTTAAAAGATGGCTCTTTAATAATGAACAGGATTTTAATATTGATGAAAAAACCTTTATTTTTAACACAAACAAAAAGTACACATGGGTACAGTTATATCTTCTCTTAGAAGCCAAATATTATATATTTTCATATAAACATCTAGAAAAAAAACTTTCAATTATAACTCTAAAACATAGAATTAGAGAAGTGCTACAAGTACAACAGACAATAGCCACCAAAAACAATGACCTAGACAAATTCAATAGCATTTGGGACCCATATAAAGAACAAATTTTAAACCTTTAAGTCCTAAAATCTCAAGAATACCATCCCATGGACAAACATATTTTTAAACTTGTGTTAATATATAATAATAGAGTTGGACCAGGTGAAGAAGGCAATACCACACCCAAAACCTTATCTTCTATAAATAATCATAATCCTTAAATAAGTTAAAAGTTGACTATTTATTGTTCCCAATATAAATTGTTTGATAAACGTACATTATCATATGCCGTAAGCCAGATGTATTATATAAATGAATAAGGTGAAAATATGTGGTGTGAGAGTGTTTTCTATTTGTATATATGTATGTGATGATTGTACAGTGTGCGGTGGGAACCCCGACCCACAACACACTTATTTACGGGGATAATAAATGGGTTGACCACTATGGCAACTGAAAAAAACAACAAAAAAAACAACAATCTGTAATAAAAGGGATTTAGTCTCAAAAGTAAACCGAAGTCGAATGACATAACAGAATTTCCATCATGTCCATTCAAAATTATTTTTTTAAGTTTATTATTTTTGACGGAATGAATCCCCTCTCCCACAAACATCCATATGTATAAAATGCCACTACTCCTTTAAATATTACTCGTATTTTGAATGACACCTAATATTCGTCCAGATCGCTCCAGTCATGTTAAAGACTATTTATGAAAATGATTATTAACTTAAAATTAACTTTTAAATTATGGTAAATGGTGGCATTTCAGTGTGAAAAATATTTAAACCATAATATTGTGTGATGTCAATAGAAAACATTCCTTTTTTGTTTTACAGAGGCTTGGGTGGAACAGAAAGAAAATGAGGACGGAAAAGGTAAAATGTTATATATTATACATATTAAATGTTCTGAATAGATATGTTCAGATTTCCTTTAGTTGTTGTTTTATCTTATTTTGAAATGCTCTAAATTAAACTTATGTCCCAAGTTGCTTAGTCTAGACTCTCTAACTTTGTTGCTTTTAACATGAATGTTGTAGGTGTGTGCTATATTGTCACCCATCATTGTATCGGTATCCTTCTCTTCTAGGTTAATATTTAAAAAGAAACTTGTAAACATACATTCAGCCACTTATTTTGCCAGAAATAACTAATTACAGAAAGACTTATCCCCTTTGTTTTACTTACATAGGTGCTCTAGTATGACTAGGCCAAATAAATTATATGTGGTTCCAGTTTCTTGACCGATCCTGTTTTATTTATTTTTTATTTAAAAAATAAGTTTGAAAAAATAAATTCCTTTCAAATTGAATGATGTTTTCTATCTGTTCTGTACCTGATGTCAACAAATATATATTTAAGTCAGATTTTTAGGTTTTAAAGAGACGCACCGCAATCTTGAAGTTTTTGTAAAGCATCAATATAAGCGTCTCTACTTATTTATCAACAAACATTTTGACTTTAAAACTGCTTGCTTATCATTAAATAAAATTTTGATTTTTCAATTTTCTATGTTATTTTACCAAATGTTGAAATATATTATTGGTGCAGTATTATCAAAAGTCAGTAATATACAAAAACAGTTTGGCTTATATTATTCTTTTAATAATTATTAATGATTGAAATAATGCATGTTATATAGAAAAACTAACGGGACACCGCGAGTTTTCAAAAAATCAAGATTGCCATGTGTCCCTGTAAAAGTATTGAGTGAACTTTTTTTATTTTTTATATAAAATACAATATTTTTAGAAAATAAATGGAACAAGATATCTTCCCTACCAACCTGCCCTTTCTTTTCTAGCATGTTATAGGAACCACACATATAAGTTTTTTGTCCTTGTGTTTTTTCCAATTACATTTAACACTTCTTAGATAATCAGAAATACTAACAATTTCACATATTAACTGTTGTAGTTACAATTATTGTGGGTTATTTAAAATCAGTGTGGGTTAGAAAACATCTCGCTGCAATTGTGACAGGAATAAGGATGGAGGTTTACCGTGGGGTTTGTGGGAGAGGGTATGCAACTTCATATTTTTTTTTTGACAAAACACAAATAAAAATGACAACTTTGTTTTGATCGTCCAATTTTTACCAATTTTAACACATTTAGAGAGGGGATGAGGTGTGAGGAAACACCCAAACACTTTCATAACTTTCTTTTTTAGGTTTTAATCATGTCTTGCCGACATATTGAACCCACAGTAATTGCAAGTTATTTACGTTAATATAGTGAAGCTTGAGTGTTAGTTGCTTCAGCAGTCGCCTGTATTTAGAGGTCATTATTAATCGCGGGGTCAGCGTGACACTGTTGTATCTTGTTCCTTATTTATATATAGTTACAATAGTTTCACGTTCACCCATTAAGTTAGAAACTTAATGCCAATAAATGTAGTATAAAAACTGTATAGAAGGCAATTAACCCGTTACATATATATAATGGATTGTTCTTTCTTTGAATTAAGACCATTCCATTCATGTGAAAAAGGGGTGTTTTTGGGGAAATGACTGATCAGCAGTCGGACATTGTTAACCCTGATCAGACTGGGAGTTACTTGCAATGGATGCAAATGCTATTATAGTGACTGTCGTGCTTAGCGGGTCAAGGGTTAATACTGCTTCCAGTTGAAAGCTGACATGTCTTAAAATACAAGTTTTCACCGTCTAATATGGGTGTAACATCCGTACCTCCCCTGATTAGAGCATCTCACCTAATAGTAGCGCCCCAACCTTTTCAATTTTTTTTTTATATATATATACAATAATAATTAAAAAATCTTCACAATTCAATATATTTTCGATTTTTTGTATCCAAATATTTCCCCATAACAATTCAATAAAAAAAAATCATTTTATAAGACTACCCCCTGGGTATTTTGCATAGTGCCCGGGCACTACTAGAAGGGGAACTGCCCGGGCACTTCTATTAGGGGTACTACGGTGTGTTTAAAGGCCAGTATTGCCCTACCAACTCAAATTATAGACATGGTAACATTTTCTATAAGTTTACCTCAAAGCACAGGTTGAACTGTAGTTTATATATAATCTGTTCATTGTTGTACTAACATTGTTTTGTCAGTAGCTCTGCCTGTAGTTCAAAGTAACACGGATAACACGAAGAAAGTTACCTTGAAGAAGAAAGGCCCCGCCCCCTCTAGATTACTCTTGTCTAAAGACAACAAGGTGACCCCTGAAGGTAAAGTCAGATTATACATGATAATTATGTACACATAGTAATCGCTGACCTGTACGATCATGCAAGAAACATGTTGACCTCTTTTGAGCATAACATTGCAGCATAGACATATGCATGACAAAAACTGTACTGGCCTCTGTATAATTTACTGCGACGTGACGTCAACCTGTCTTTTAAGTTTCTATTTTCATTCGGGTATTTTAAATAAAAATCAGTGCAAGAAACATGTTGGTTTCTTTTGAGCATAACATTGTAGCATAGACATTCGCATGGCAAAGTAGCATAGACATTCGCATGGCAAAGTAGCATAGACATTCGCATGGCAAAGTAGCATAGACATTCGCATGGCAAAACTAATCATAGACATTCGCATGGCAAAACTAATCATGGACATTCGCATGGCAAAACTAATCATAGACATTCGCATGGCAAAACTAATCATAGACATTCGCATGGCAAAACTAATCATAGACATTCGCATGGCAAAACTAATCATAGACATTCGCATGGCAAAACTAATCATAGACATTCGCATGGCAAAACTAATCATAGACATTTGCATGGCAAAACTAATCATAGACATTCGCATGGCAAAACTAATCATAGACATTCGCATGGCAAAACTAATCATAGACATTCGCATGGCAAAACTAATCATAGACATTCGCATGGCAAAACTAATCATAGACATTCGCATGGCAAAACTAATCATAGACATTCGCATGGCAAAACTAATCATAGACATTCGCATGGCAAAACTAATCATAGACATTCGCATGGCAAAACTAATCATAGACATTCGCATGGCAAAACTAATCATAGACATTCGCATGGCAAAACTAATCATAGACATTCGCATGGCAAAACTAATCATAGACATTCGCATGGCAAAACTAATCATAGACATTCGCATGGCAAAACTAATCATAGACATTCGCATGGCAAAACTAATCATAGACATTCGCATGGCAAAACTAATCATAGACATTCGCATGGCAAAACTAATCATAGACATTCGCATGGCAAAACTAATCATAGACATTCGCATGGCAAAACTAATCATAGACATTCGCATGGCAAAACTAATCATAGACATTCGCATGGCAAAACTAATCATAGACATTCGCATGGCAAAACTAATCATAGACATTCGCATGGCAAAACTAATCATAGACATTCGCATGGCAAAACTAATCATAGACATTCGCATGGCAAAACTAATCATAGACATTCGCACGGCAAAACTAATCATAGACATTCGCATGGCAAAACTAATCATAGACATTCGCACGGCAAAACTAATCATAGACATTCGCACGGCAAAACTAATCATAGACATTCGCATGGCAAAACTAATCATAGACATTCGCACGGCAAAACTAATCATAGACATTCGCACGGCAAAACTAATCATAGACATTCGCATGGCAAAACTAATCATAGACATTCGCACGGCAAAACTAATCATAGACATTCGCACGGCAAAACTAATCATAGACATTCGCACGGCAAAACTAATCATAGACATTCGCACGGCAAAACTAATCATAGACATTCGCATGGCAAAACTAATCTGATTGGGACTCATCAACCTGTCTTATAGTTTCCATTAATTTTGAGGAATTCATGAGGAATCTCAATGTATTTGGGCGACTCAGATGAGTGCGTGGTTGAGGGTGCATTTGATTGTCTCATCTGGCTAGTTAGATGAGACATATTTTCAAGTCTCTGGAATTTGAACCACAAACTGTCCGGGCTGGGCTTGCTGGCATTTGATCCACAAACTGTCTGGGCTGTGCTTGCTGGCATTTGATCCACAAACTGTCTGGGCTGGGCTTGCTGGAATTTGATCACAAACTGTCTGGGCTGGACTCAGTGGAATTTAATCCCCAAATGTCCGGGCTGGGCTTGCTGGAATTTGATCCACAAACTGTCAGGTCTGGGCTTCCTGGAATTTGATCCAAACAATATTTGAGCTGGGCTTGCTGGAAATCGATCCACAAACTGTCTGGGCTGGGCTAGATGTCCCAACTCCTCAATCACTGATCCAACATGCTAGCCAGCACACTATGGTGCGACCTTATAACAGCCTTCTGTATGTAGCTTGCCTCTTATTTGCATGTAATATTCTCTCTATACCTATATAAATTGCAAGCTTTTCCCCTATTGCCTGCTCAGTGCTGTGCATTATCGTTGTGACAGCAGTGCAAATATCAATTTGACCTTGTTTTCATTAATCCATATAACATTGTTCCTGCTCGAACCACTGTTAGGTGGAATAGTTACTATTGCCCTATAAAATGTATTCTACCTTACTTACTCAACCAAGTCTGTAGATTTATCTTGTTCTTTGAGCTTGGCAATTTTCAAGTTACTTGACATTGTCCATCTTTCCCATGTATATGTGTTCATGTTTTTTTTATCAGTTTAATATTAAACTGTAGTACATACTTGGCGAAAAAAAAGTTTTTAATAAAAATATAAGAGAAATAACTAGAACAAAATAAAAAGGTTTTAACTTTTATTTGTATCAAAAAGATTTATCTGAAACAAACATGTTCCTAACATTGTGGGTATTTTTCACAATGAAAACAGCATTCTATGATTTGTTTTATCACATGACATACCTAAAATGGTTCAGAGCTATAGATGGAACATTAACAGTTTCCTATAACACATGCAATGATTCATAGTTACAAATTACAACAATTTGTATCAGGCCATAGAGAAATCTCATAAATATTCATTTTTGTCACGCATAGCACCTTGGCGATAACTACACTTGATGCTGCCGTTATTTTTACCACCATCTGACGTAATATATGAAATGTACACGAACCTGTACATTGCATCGATCCCATGAAACGAGTCTACATATGTAGTTCCAAGTACACTACACACCCAATATGACTTTACAACACGTCGCATATCGGCAAATATTGATGTTTCCAGTTTGTAAATGCATAAGCAATAAATAGTTATTTATTATTTGGATCTTGTTAGCATAGTGTGAAGATGGCTACTTAACAACTTTATATGTTGGTAAAGAGTCTTTTTATTCCTTTAACCATATATATACTTCTTTGGTTGTTTATTCTGCTTTTGTATTACATATTTTACTTCAAGTAAATATTTTGTTATATACCTTACATACCATAGTCTTAGCTACATTTGATATGTAACATTACCAACTGGTAACTGATATGTAACATTACCAACTGGTAACTGATATGTAACATTAACAACTGGTAACTGATAACATTCCTGACTTCTTTGTACTAATGTATATAACTTTTCTTACAAGACTGCTTCCAAAAGTATAAGTTTTTCTTCATATTTTGTTTCTTATTTTACTGTATTCTCTGCCATTTGTAGTACCTACTAGCACATCTTCCTCTAACAAAGCAACTAAGGAACACTCCAACCTATCTACTAGTGTAGTTAGTGTACAGGAGGCGGCACGAGAAAACGCCCAACTTCAAGATGGTTTCCAGGGTGTTAGAGGTAATGTTTGTTAGATTAAAGGTAATGTTTGTTAGATTAAAGGTAATGTTTGTTAGATTAAAGGTAATGTTTGTTAGATTAAAGGTAATGTTTGTTAGATTAAAGGTAATGTTTGTTAGATTAAAGGTAATGTTTGTTAGATTAAAGGTAATGTTTGTTAGATTAAAGGCCACAAACTGCCAGATAATGCTTGTTGCTTAAGTTGTTTACATTTAATCGTGTTTTACGGAACACCAACACAAGATAGGTTATACGGCGCCAAACAGGAATGAGCATAATAGCTCATCCTCCATTACATCAAAATAAAATATGGAGAATGGGTCTGGATCCTTTTTTCAGTAGACACTCTATTTACGTTCCTAAGTTTACACATGCAGGGTCATGATGAAAGCCTTTAATGAACACGACAAAAAATAACAAAATGAATACGGTGGGGTTGGTGGGGGCTTTCATAGCCCTCTGTCTCTTGCGAGATTTGCAGTGGTCCTATTCTACACTCTGTTACCACACAAGCCATAATTTTAACATCTGCAAACCAACTATTTGTGAGCCTGAGGTATATTAATAAACACGACAAAAAATATACAAAATGAAAAAAATGAAACCCTCGGCACAGCCTCGGGCTTCATTTTTTTCTCAGCCTCACCTGATAAACTGGATGAGATCAGGCACTAACATGATATTCTCTATATATTCTCTATATATTTGATGACATTATGTATATAATTATATAGTCAGACATTTTCTAAGAAGGAAGCATCAGTAAAATTGTATAGAAGTGAATCATTCAGGCAATGCTTTTATAGTTGCAACTGAGTATAGTATCGCGTTAAACTTCGCTTTGCCAATGCTTATGTTTACACTGTTCATCACCAAAATCTTTCAAAAACATAGTGTATAAAAACATATAGTGAATAAAGAAAATGTATGAATGTAGAATTGTAACACTGACTTCTGTGCCAACAGTGGATGTAGAAGAGGACAGTCCGGAGAAGCATGCCTACATCCCCTACTTGTATGCACGCAATTGTATCGCCAAGATTATGGAAGATATGCGCACCATGAAGGGTAACCATGTGGTGATCGTAGAGAAGATACAACAACAATACAGCAGTATAGAAACTGAAACACAGGTATGGTCATAGACTATCGCACGGTTGTGTACTATAAGGAGATGTAAAGCAATGCATAGAGAAGAGGATGACTTACAGCCAGACTTGTATTGAGCGACCACTCTAGGGAGTGTCTAAAAATGGTAGCTTAATAAAACTGTTGTTGAATAGAATGAATACAAAACTGTATCCAAAAAACAGTGCTTTCCGAATTTGAGCCTACTAATACAGTAACGTGACACAAGCAAAAGTAAAATATTCAACTGTAAATAACATCGTAAACGCATGTTTTATGATACAGTTGTCGGGGGGAAAATCAGTTACGTTTTAAACATTTATTTCTTGCCAGATGGTGTATGTCTTGTCTAATTGAATGGTCATCTTTTGACTACTTTTCGGTAATTTTGCCTGAGTGAAGAAATTGAATGTTTGTTTTCAAGGTCAATTACTATCTCGAATATCGCGAGACCGATCAACAGGAACACTCGTCTAATATCCTTAAATAATAATCCTTTAATCAGAAATGACCGAGAATGTTGTAATTGATACGATTGTCTTGTGACAAAATAGTCCAGATCCTCTGTGATGCTTGCTTGATTTCAAGACAGACATCTAGAACAGTTCTTCTAAAAAAAGTTTGAAGTTTGCCAAGATTCTGGTATCGTTTCTGATTGTCTGATACAGATGCATCTTCTATCGAAGATATACAGAACGGCAGAAAGACCCTAAATTAATAAATAAACAAAGAGGGAAACTTCATTGATATATCGACAAACTAAATGCTATAATAAAAAAATAAAATAAGTACAGACGCGTGTTTCCGGTTTCAAATTTTTTTCTGCACAAAGGGTCAAGACGTTTGTATTTACATCAAGCATCGAAGATGATCAAAATTACGACAAAAAATGTTGTTTGCACCTTTCTGACTTCAGTTGTTAACAACAAGTAAGGGCGTGATTATTTAATTTGGATGCAATAAGCCGATATTTTACGATTTGATAGTCCTCTTATCTCATTAGCGGTTGCTTAATGATCAAAGTTATTGATATTTGGTGTGAAAACCAACGGTCATTGGTTGCGTTAGGCAAAAGTCACTTAATGCGCTTAAAATATAGAAGGAAACTGATCGAGGGTCTCAAAAGTGGTTGCCTAAGACAATTGGTCGCTGAATGCACATGGTTGCATGAGCAAGTTTGACATGAGCAAGTTTGACTTACTATAACTTATGTCATGGCATGGCGCAGTCGGTAGCACGGCGGATTTGTAACCGGAGGCCCGGGGTTCAATCATCCATGGTGCCACTGAGTTTCGTCGGTGTATTCTTGGGCAAGACACTTTCCCTTAGCCTCGTCCGTCGGATGGGGACGTAAATCTGGTGGTCCCGTGTATCGGTCTATCCTCCGAGCATGTTAAAGAACCATAGGAATCTATTCAATAATAAGAGTAGAGCACGGTTCCCGGATTCCTATGTATCCTTCCATTCTCTCCGGGGCGGCTCTAAATAACCTTTTCTGTGTGGATGAGCCGTTAAACAACATTCAATTCATGCTGAACAAATAGACAAAGGTATACATGTGGTGTAATCATATTTTACATTGACCAATCTAGTTCCACAACTCTGTGTAGATCCTACAAGACAGGTAATATTATTTTCAACCTTAACAGAGATGATGCAGACTTAGTGTCCAGTATAAGTGTATAATATTATTGTCAAATGTACATTAAATCCCCCAATGTCCACAGGTGTTACTTGGAACAACTAACAAGAAACTTACCTTTTTAATCTTTATATACATACCTGTTTTTATGCTAAGCCCAGAGTTAATGGGATACAATATACTAGTACATCAGTTTACACTTGAGGTATTGAAACTATTTATTTTTCATAGTTTACCAAGTTTATTTCTACTCCATTGATCGGAGTGGGTAGTTCCCTAAGTTATAAGGCTTCTGAACCTCGTCAGCTGTATCATTTGATGTTTTTAATTAGCATATAATCTGCCTATATATATATTGTTCATCCACTCTATTACAGGAGCAATTCAACATGTTTGTGATCTGTATGAAGGAAGAGTATACCAACAAACGTAAAACGTTCCGTCAAGTGATCGACGTCCATCGTGTGGAGGTGGAGAAGAAGGAGAAATACTGGAACGAGATGCTCATGGTAGTTACCACCATATCTTTATCCCTCTGGCTACCACTGTAGCTTTATCCCTCTGGCTACCACTGTATCTTTATCCCCCTGGCTACCACCATATCTTATCCCTCTGGTTACCACCGTATCTTTATCCCTCTGGTTACCGTCATATCTTTATCCCTCTGGTTACTGCCATATCTTTATCCCTCTGGTAACCACCATATCTTTATCCCTCTGGTAACCACCATATCTTTATCCCTCTGGTAACCACCATATCTTTATCCCTGTGGTTACCGCCATATTTTTATCTCTCTGGTTACCGCCATATCTTATCCCTGTGGTTACCGTCATATCTTTATCGCTCTGGTTACCGCCATATCTTATCCCTGTGGTTACCAACATATCTTATCCCTGTGGTTACCACCATATCTTTATACCTCTGGTTTCAGTATTCAAAGTCGAGTAATGTTACCAAATATGTTGTGCTGCCGGAGCACTTGACCGTAACCTTGCATATTTTGCAAAATGCAACATTGCCTAGATCTAGACTAGACTACTATTGTAGCACCCTTTTAAAACTTTTTAAGCCCAAAGTGATCACAAACACACAATATTGCTCTTTTGTTTTTAACATTTTTCAATCACATGAGTCGGCCATGCTAGTCAGAGTGCATGGTACCCAGCACTACATATGCACACAGTATGATAAGCGAACACCAGATATTATTAGAAGTGCATCTGTTTTTAGCTATGATGGTACCCACTTCCCAATATGTGTATTAACAATTGTATTACAGACATGGGAACCATATGAAGTTAAAAATAGATATTAATCACAGATTACGATTTACTTTCATAATCAAAACACGTGTGTAGAGAAAACCGGTACAAACCGGTATGCTAAAAAAATATCACAGTACGTATTATTTTGAGGTCCGTATCACAATACACCGATATTCTCGCGCAGCACTAGTTACCATCATTCTTTTATCCTTCTGGTTACCGCCATTCATATCAATGTAACTATAATGTAACGTGTTACTCCATTGGCTAATGTCTCAAATTTGTGATCGTAAAATGCCCGATCTGAACAGTATGTGATATCACATAACGTTCTAACAAACAACATCATTTGATGACATCGACAACATTTTGGTACAGATGAATTTGACTTTTCATAGAAAAAAACAAGGGTTTGTGTGTATGATTTAGTTTTAAATTTCTGGCATTTTAATGAAAAAGCATTAGAATTGAGATAACCATGCAAAGATTTTCAAAATCTGGGACGGTATGTTGTTGCCGTAAACCGAAATTCTCAGACCATAAAACCACTCGCATACTTTCCCAGATTAAAAATCTTAGCATGGTTGTCTCTTAGTTCATCCCTCATATAAACCCAATTATAGGGGGTGTTCCATCTGTTTCATAATGAGATGCTAATGGTACTTACTGCCATTCCTTTATCCCTCTCATAAACCCAACAATAAAACATATAGGTGTTCCATCTGTTCATTAAGGATGAAATCTGTGTATCGTTTAAAGGGACAAATGGCAATTTTGATTTTTTTATCAATCATTAAAATTAACGTCTGAATTTATTAATCCAATATCGTATTTAAACCTGCCTGCATATAATGAAATAAAATTTTGAGTTTCTATTTCTTTTTCTTATTCTACCATAGGTTTAAATATATTATTAGTGCAATATATTCTCCAGTAGTAATATGCAAAAACAGTTTTCTGTATACTATTCTGATAATTAATATTAATGATTAACAAATTAAAAAGATATGTAAAAAAATTAATGGGACGCCACAAGTTTTTAAAAAAATCAAGATTGCTTTGTGTTCCTTTAAACAGTTTAATGATAAATCATAGGATTATTTTTGATTCTTTCTAAACAAAAAAAAAGTTCTAGTTATTCTACAGCAGTATCACTATTCTTTCAATGAATTGGCTAAAGAAGACTCTGTGTCAAATGAACACATAGATACTAAATATAGACATTTGTGTGTCATCTGCGTAGCATGGCAGGCACTTAGTGATCACTTTGTCGTTGTCATCATCTGTCGTCGTCCGTCGTCCGTCAAACTTTAACCTGCAACCTAACCCTGGCCATAACTTGAAAAGTATTTGACCTATGTTCGTGAAACTTCACAGGTCTCCGTCTTACCTCAAGGAATGTCATTAAGCATGTCCAGTAACCCGACTTTCATTTTGACATAGTTGTACCCCTTTAACCTGCAACCAACCAAGCTCATAACTGACCTTAACTTGAAAAATATTAGACCTATGTTCATGAAACCTTACACACATCTTCATCTTACCCAAAGAAATGTCGTTACACATGTTCAATAACTCTGATCTTCATTTTGGCAGAGAATAAAACTTTAACCTGCAACCTAACCTGGCTTATAACTTGGCAAAATATTGACCTATGGTCATAGAACTTTATACAGTTTATTCAATGCCATTGACATGTCCAATAACCCTGACTTTCATTTTGACAGAGTTATGGCCCTTTTCATAAAACTAACCTGCAACCTAACCTAGCTCATGACTTGGCAAAACATTGAACTATGGTCATGCAACATTATACGGTTCCTTCTTATCCATTTTCAATGTAGAGTTATACCCCTTTTCATAAATTATAACAATTAAAAAAATCGGCTGCATAATTCATGAAGGATTGCATTCCATGTCTTCAGAATGTATAGTTGGATTGTACTTGATGAAAAAGCACATGGCAGGCGACACAAGTGTTCCGTGGAACACCTTTCTAGTGTTACTAAAAATAGATTAGTAGATTTCTTGAAATTGTTATTTTGGGTGACAAAATAAAATCACCATCATTTCATTTTTGTTATATTTCTCCACCAGAGTCTGGCTGAGCGTAACAATCGTCTGTTAAAGGAGAAGAAGACGTTATTGGTCATGAATAGAACCGAAATAGAGAGACTGGAGAAGGAAAAGGTAGGTCAGAAGGTGGTCTTGAAAAAGTAGGTCAGAAGAAGTGATTCTTGAAAAAGTAGGTCAGAAGAAGATGATTCTTGAAAAAGTAGGTCAGAAGAAGATTATGCTTGAAGTAGGTCAGAACAAGGTGGTGCTTGAAAAAAGTAGGTGAGAAGAAGATGTTGTTGGCAATGAAAAGAACAGAGATAGAGAGATTGGAGAAGGAAAATGTGGGTGAAGACGTGTTGCTCATCATGAATAGATGGCCATTGAGCCGTTAGAGTCATCTGAGAAAGTGTTATCTACAATTTGCATTAGTGATCTTACACATAGAAGTCATGCGTATCAACAATGACGTTGATACTATCAACAGTTGCATGACGTCATTGTATAAATTAACATGCAACATGTTAGTAGTTGGCAATGTCAATGCACAAAAATGTCAGTGGTTTGCAAAATAAAAGAATCAATAGTGAATATCCGGTTCAGATAGTGGAATTCCTACCGTTGGCAGTGCTCAAAGAAAATTTGAAATGGACAGGCCCTGATTTGAAATGGACAGGCCCTGATTTAAAATGGAAAGGTTCAATATTTCTTTCTTATTGGAAATGTGTCTTTTATTTTATTCACTTTTATAGCACACATTGATTTTGTTACGTATGTATTAATCAAGCTCAGAACCTCCTCTGACTATATTTTTCTTTTTGCTACCACTTTATGCTCTCTGGTCAGCGGACTTATTTACCATTTCGTTTAAAATATGTTAGAATAGAATATTACATAGTAATTTATAACCAATGCAAAGGAGAGTACTAGCACTTTTGCCAAACGATAATAATCAGAGTCGACTTTGTGAAACTGGAGCTAAACTTGGAGCCAAATTTTTAATCGCGTTTTATGAGACTATCAGAGCCTCCTCTGGCTATATTTTTTCTCTTTTTGTCACCACTTTCTCCAAGTAAAGAATTAGGAGCCTAGACTAGAATTCATTTAAAAGTAGGATTCCAGGAACTCCTTACACCTTAAATAATGAATAGAAATATACTTTATATCTGTATTCATACATATACAGTATATATATTTTTCTTTCCACCATCATGTATTTGTAAACGACAGTTTTTCTTATTTGATTATGTAAAAAAAAAAAAAAAAAAAAAAAAAAAATCCGAAATTATGTACCATCCGAACTACTATGACACTGCACTTTTACGGCCCGAGCATTTCACAAACATTCAATCGAAATAACATCAATAACGATTTTTTTTCATGCATTATTGTGTTTTTAATGACAAAAACGGTATTTCTTATCACAAAGGAAAGAAAACACAACCCTAATAGCAGAATAATGAGTTTTATGTCAACAATTGTCGACCTCAAAGTTGTGACAAACTGCCGACACGAAGCCAGGCAAAATATTCAAACTTCTTATTGTTTCAATGTGTGTATAACACATTTTAATTACTTTATTGCAAGTGTTTTCACAGTTCACAATACACATGGGATTGAGGAACTTGGTCTTGAGGAACTTGAGCTTGAGATCCAGTAAAACTGATTTTTTTGGGGATATATATAAAAAAAAATTAGACAGGCCCGACGGGCTCCTCGTCTGCAAAATGAGACAGGCCCGGAATGGATTTCGAGGAGCCCCGGGCGTCGGGCTATCCTATTTCTTGAGCACTGGTTGGTATAACCATTTTAATCGGAACCTCAACAGAACCTTCGTATCGACAAAACATTTACCTTGTGTTGGAATTTCCAATCTCCGACGGATACCCATGAAATATTCTTATAATCTCATACTAGTAATGAACAGTACAAAAGTTTGGCAAATATTGGTGTGAAAAATCAAAATGCTGAACGTGTCATTTATTTGTTATTTAGGACTGATTTTATCTGTTATTTAGGCCTTTATTTATCTGTTATTTTGGTGTGCTTTTATATGTTATTTAGACCTCATTTGATCTGTTATTGAGGCTTACATTTATCTGTTATTTAGGCCTGCTTTTATTTATTATTTAAAACTACATTTATCTCTTATTTAGGCCTGATTTTATGTGTTATTTAGTCCTAAATATATCCCTTAGTTAGGCCTGCTTTTATCAGTTATTTAGACCTACATTTATCTCTTATTTAGGACTGCTTTTATCTGTTTTTAGACCTACATTTATCTCTTATTTAGGCCTGCCTTTATTAGTTTTTTAGAAATACATTTATCTCTTATTTAGGCCTGCTTTTATCTGTTATTTAGACCTACATTTATCTCTTATTTAGGCCTACTTTTATCTGTTATTTAGACCTACATTTATCTCTTATTTAGGCCTGCTTTTATCTGTTATTTAGACTAGTTTAACTGTTATTTAGACCTGCTTTCATCTTTTTTCTAATTTGTTTCAGGAAATGGTGACCAAGGAGTTCACTGAAAAGATTGACAAACTGTCTGCAGCACCAATTCCAGGTATTACTAACTAGTTCATCCATTTTTAGCTCTACTGATCAAAGATCAGCAGAGCTTATGCGGTGCGGTGTGGTGTCCGACATCCGTCCGAAACTTTTTTTTGCGGCAACTAATCCTCTGAAACTACTGGATGAATTTTCATGAAACTTTACTAGGATTATTGCCCAGGATGTCTAGTTGATCCTAGCAAAATTTCAGATCGACTGGAAATTCAAGATGGCCACCATGGCTAAAAATTGATTTAAAAAAACAACAAGTTTGTAGCGACTACTTCTTGAAAACTATAAGTGATATTGATATGGGACTTTTTCTAAAATGATCAGCATGACATGATGTTGATCCTTGTTGAAAATTATTTTGATTCGACATTAAATATGGCTTCCAGTGGCCATCTTTGTTTACATAGAGTTATATAATAAAAAGTTGTAGTGACTACTCCTTTGAAACAACTTGAAGGATATTCATGAAACTTCACAGGAATATTGCTTTTGATGTTTAGTAGATCCCAGCAAAATTTCAGTTCGGCTGGAAATTCAGGATGGCCGCCACAGCTAAAAATAGATATTTAAAAAAGAAATTCATAGCGATTACTTCTTGAAAACTAAAAGTGATATTGATATGGGACTTTTTCTAATATGATCAGCATGACATGATGTTGATCCTTGTTGAAAATTATTTTGATTCAACATTAAACATGACTGCCAGCAGTCATCTTTGTTTACATAGAGTTATATAGTAAAAATTTGTAGTAACACTACTTGACAGGTTTTCATGAAACTTCACAGGAATGCTGATCTAGCTATCAAAACCTATCAGTAAAGCTTCAAGGTCACTGACCTCTTGTTTTTAATGTAATATAAATAGATTCACGAAGACTGGAATGAGCTCATGCTATTTGTAAATACACATTGAAATTAAAATCTTTGACCATAATTTAAAGGTACACACCGCAATCTTTCCAATTTTCACCTGGAATCATTAATCGAGGATTGTTTGGATTTTAAATCTGCTAGCATATAATTAAGTAATATTTGGAGAGCATATTTAATATGCATGTATAAATATAAGCAGTAAACACTATGTTACATATTAGTTAATCAAGAGAAGTAAACACTATGTTACATATTAGTTAATCAAGAGAAGTAAATACTATGTTACATATTAGTTAATCAAGAGAAGTAAACACTATGTTACATATTAGTTAATCAAGAGAAGTAAACACTATGTTACGTAATCGATAGAGTCATCTCTCAGCGAGTTGGCTTATTTAAACACCGAGATGGGCATAGCATTCATCAAAGGAAATGTCACCAACCATGCTACAAATATTAGTTAATCAAGAGAAGTAACAAACATATTAACATTTGTTATGAACATATGAAATATTAGATTATTAATAATTTGCAAAACAAGTGATCTGTCCTCTCATTTAAAGCAGCTATCTTCCAACAACAGCCATAATTTACAACATATATACAGTGCTCCAGATAAGCTTTCATTACAATGCGTATTGTACGCACGAAAAAAAATTGTATTTACTAATGCATATTCTTAAAACAAGTTTTGAAAAAACATTAATGTAAAATGTTTACTCTTAGTCGTTAATATAAAACATAACGTATTTCCTCTTCCGCTTATAGCTGTTTGTCTTTTTTAAATAGCATTAATTTGTGTCAAACAGCCGATTTTTTTTTTTGCAAGCATCGACTAGTAATTGCTGGAGGTACTTGATTGTCATTCAATAGCTCAAAGTTCAATAAGTATTGAGTATGATTGGGTGCACTCGATTTTTCTATTAAAGTCATTAGTGTGTATGCAGGTATTTGGTTCTCAATACTAAATGATGATTTTTTAATGCGTTTTTGTACACATTTATTTTATTTTTAATGCGTCTTATCTGGAGCACTGTATGTACACCGTTTCTAAACTTTCTGGTGACGAGGTGTATGTATACAACTTACATATTTTATGAATCCAAACTCAATAGATACAGTATAAATGACTTCAACCAGCCAGGCCAAACCTGAAAACTGAAGCGTCGAATTAAGAGTTACCAACTCATTATTCATTTTGCACATATTCAGTTGCAGGTATTTTAAGAATGCGTGAATATAAACTTATACTTTTAATTGGCAAATATACATATATTATAACACCTGAACACCTGGATAGAGTATCTCAAACATCATGCTGTTTATGGCTGATTTGATATAAAAGTACAGTACTGACATTTTGATAAAATTTACCTTGTATGATTGCAGTCCCGGTGGATACGAGTCAGTGGGAAGAAGAAAAGAAGGTATTTATGTTATAATTGGTTTGGTGTGTAGTGTATCTGGGCTACTCTTATTTTCTTATCACCTTATAGATGTTATAAGCATGAATGATGGTGTTATAGATAGAAAACAGGTGTGAAATATGTTGTCATATTGAAACAATTTGAATGGGATTTTTGTAAAACAGGTGATATAATATTTCTAAATCTTGATTCATTATTCCTAACCCTTCAAACAGTATTAATACAATATTCTATAATCCCAGATATACAATTCCAATATTAATACAATATTACTATATTTTCATAATATATTCCTAAGTCCCAATACAATATTCTTATATCTTGATAATATATTCCAAAGTCTCAATACAGTATTCCTATATCTTGATAATATATTTCTAAGCCGCAATACAATATTCCCTTATCTTGATATCCCTACATTTACCTGATATAGTTTAATTGTTGGTTCCCTGCTATATCCAGATTCTGACAGACCAGTTAGAGAGTGAGAAGGCTACAGTTTACCACCTGCAGGGCCAGCTGGCCAAGGGTTTCACTGTGTCACCTACAGAGTCCAAGTTGGAGACTGCTACCATGGAGACGAGGGAAATGGCAGCTGCTGGGGCTGGAACAGGTAGGGGAAACATCTGTTATATATAATGGATGGTGCTGGGGCAGGTAGGGGAAACAACTGTTATATATAATGGATGGTGCTGGGGCAGGTAGGGGAAACATCTGTTATATATAATGAATGGTGCTGGGGCAGGTAGGGGAACATCTGTTATATATAATGGATGGTGCTGGGACAGGTAGGGGAAACAATTGTTCTATATAATGGATGATGCTGGGGCAGGTAGGGGAAACATCTGTTATATATAATGGATGGTGTTGGGGCAGGTAGGGGAAACAACTGTTATATATAATGGATGGTGTTGGGGCAGGTAGGGGAAACAACTGTTATATATAATGGATGGTGCTGGGGCAGGTAGGGGAACATCTGTTATATATAATGGATGGTGCTGGGACAGGTAGGGGAAACAACTGTTCTATATAATGGATGGTGCTGGGACAGGTAGGGGAAACAACTGTTCTATATAATGGATGGTGCTGGGGCAGGTAGGGAAATAACTGTTATATATAATGGATGGTGCTGGGGCAGGTAGGGAAATAACTGTTATATATAATGGATGGTGCTGGGGCAGGTAGGGAAATAACTGTTATATATAATGGATGGTGCTGGGGCAGGTAGGGAAACAACTGTTATGTATAATGAATGGTGCTGGGGCAGGTAGGGGAAACAAACTGTTACAAATAATGGATGGTGCTGGGGCATATATAATAGATGCACATGGTGCTGGGGCAGGTAGGGGAAACAGCTATTATACATAATATATGGTGCTGTGGCAGGTAGGGGAAATAACTGTTATATATAATGGATGGTGCTGGGGCAGGTAGGGGAAACATCTGTTATATATAATGAATGGTGCTGGGGCAGGTAGGGGAAACAACTGTTATATATAATGAATGGTGCTGGGGCAGGTAGGGGAAACAAACTGCTATTTAATGGATGGTTGTGCTGGGATAGGTAGGGGAAACAGCTGTTATATATAATGAATGGTGCTGGGGCAGGTAGGGGGAACATCTGTTATATATAATGGATGGTGCTGGGGCAGGTAGGGGAAACAAACTGCTATTTAATGGATGGTTGTGCTGGGACAGGTAGGGGAAACAACTGTTATATATAATGGATGGTGCTGGGGCAGGCAGGGGGAACAACTGTTATATATAATGGATGGTGCTGGGGCAGGTAGGGGAAACAAACTGCTATTTAATGGATGGTTGTGCTGGGACAGGTAGGGGAAACAGCTGTTATATATAATGAATGGTGCTGGGGCAGGTAGGGGGAACATCTGTTATATATAATGGATGGTGCTGGGGCAGGTAGGGGAAACAAACTGCTATTTAATGGATGGTTGTGCTGGGACAGGTAGGGGAAACAACTGTTATATATAATGGATGGTGCTGGGGCAGGCAGGGGGAACAACTGTTATATATAATGGATGGTGCTGGGGCAGGTAGGGGAAACAAACTGCTATTTAATGGATGGTTGTGCTGGGACAGGTAGGGGAAACATCTGTTATATATAATGAATGGTGCTGGAACAGGTAGGGGAAACAGCTGTAATATATAATGGATGGTGCTGAGGCAGGTAGGGGAAACAAACTGTTATTTAATGGATGGTTGTGCTGGGGCAGGTAGGGGAAACAGCTGTTATATATAATGGATGGTGCTGGGGCAGGTAGGGGAAACAGCTGTTATATATAATGAATGGTGCTGGGGCAGGTAGGGGAAACAGCTGTTATATATAATGAATGGTGCTGGGGGCAGGTAGGGGAAACAGCTGTTATATATAATGGATGGTGCTGGGGCAGGTTGGGGAAACAGCTGTTATATATAATGAATGGTGCTGGGGCAGGTAGGGGAAACAAACTGCTATTTAATGGATGGTTGTGCTGGGACAGGTAGGGGAAACAGCTGTTATATATAATGAATGGTGCTGGGGCAGGTAGGGGGAACATCTGTTATATATAATGGATGGTGCTGGGGCAGGTAGGGGAAACAAACTGCTATTTAATGGATGGTTGTGCTGGGACAGGTAGGGGAAACAACTGTTATATATAATGGATGGTGCTGGGGCAGGCAGGGGGAACAACTGTTATATATAATGGATGGTGCTGGGGGCAGGTAGGGGAAACAAACTGCTATTTAATGGATGGTTGTGCTGGGACAGGTAGGGGAAACAACTGTTATATATAATGAATGGTGCTGGGACAGGTAGGGGAAACAGCTGTAATATATAATGGATGGTGCTGAGGCAGGTAGGGGAAACAAACTGTTATTTAATGGATGGTTGTGCTGGGGCAGGTAGGGGAAACAGCTGTTATATATAATGGATGGTGCTGGGGCAGGTAGGGGAACAGCTGTTATATATAATGAATGGTGCTGGGGCAGGTAGGGGAAACAGCTGTTATATATAATGAATGGTGCTGGGGGCAGGTAGGGGAAACAGCTGTTATATATAATGGATGGTGCTGGGGCAGGTAGGGGAAACAGCTGTTATATATAATGAATGGTGCTGGGGCAGGTAGGGGAAACAGCTGTTATATATAATGGATGGTGCTGGGGCAGGTAGGGGGAACAACTGTTATGTATAATGGATGGTGCTGGGGCAGGTAGGGGAAACAGCTGTTATATATAATGGATGGTGCTGGGGCAGGTAGGGGGAACAACTGTTATGTATAATGGATGGTGCTGGGGCAGGTAGGGGAAACAGCTGTTATATATAATGGATGATGCTGGGACAGGTAGGGGAACAACTGTTATATATAATGGATGGTGCTGGGGCAGGTAGGGGAAACAGCTGTTATGTATAATGGATGATGCTGGGGCAGGTAGGGGGAACAGCTGTTATGTATAATGGATGATGCTGGGGCAGGTAGGGGGAACAACTGTTATGTATAATGGATGATGCTGGGGCAGGTAGGGGGAACAACTGTTATGTATAATTGATGATGCTGGGGCAGGTAGGGGAAACGTCTGTTATACATAATTGATGGTGATGGGGCAGGTAGGAGAAACAACTTTAATACATATGATGGATGGTGCTGGGTCAGGTAGGGGACACAACTGATATGTATAATGGATGATGCTGGGGCAGGTAGGGGGAACAACTGTTATGTATAATGGATGATGCTGGGGCAGGTAGGGGAAACGTCTGTTATACATAATTGATGGTGATGGGGCAGGTAGGAGAAACAACTTTAATACATATGATGGATGGTGCTGGGGCAGGTAGGGGACACAACTGATATAATTTAAATATTTGGACAAAAAAATGATAAATGTTTCCCAAGATATAACATCTACAAATATTCTGCCCGGCATAAATGCTGTATATATGACATGACTGAAAAACTAATTTACCTCTGCCAGAAGATCTTGATCCTCCCTTGACCTGGAAATGTAATTTGTTTTTGTATCAATCAATATTTACACAAAATACAGAGAACAATTCCTCTACTTCCACAGGTGTTGCAGGAAGTCTGGTTGCTGTTGGAGCCCTCGCGGTAACCAAGGAGAACAATAGGCAGATGGAGAAGGAGAGACGAGAGATGGAGGAAGAGAGAGCAAGATTGACAGAAGAACGAACACAGCAGGATGAGGAGCGGGAAGGGTTTGGAGTAGAGAGGAGAAAATGGTTGGCTGAGATCAGCAATCTCCAGACACAGCTGGCAGACGGAAATGTCGTAAGTTTTTTACAGGGACAAATACAATCCCATTCTGAACACATTCTTTGTTTTTGTTGTTTATGTGTTGTCGACATAGTAACAGTAGAAAGTGGGAATCTTCGGCACAAACACTTTGTAAGAGAGACAGAAACAGTAACAGTAATTGAAGAGATAAGCATGCTAAAGTCTAAGTACTTGAAGGTTTGATTTTTGTAATGAGTGTCAACAAATGTGATTGTTTACAAGTAAGTCACATTATAAATAATTGTAGCAAACAGGTTTTGTTGGTTTGAATGGTGTTTTGCGTCATTTTTAGCACATGTTAGGCCATATATGACAGTCATTTTTTTTATGGTAGAGGCAAACCACCCCATCTTTCCTGGGTATATCCTGTTCTGTATATCTCCCACCATCTGTAAGAATCGACACTTACTCACGTGACAAGTCGAGCTCACAGTGGGATTTGAACCAAAGGCCATGAGAGGTGAGAGTTTTTTAGATGCAGTGTCTTTACTATCCCTTCCACGGATACTCTATAGACATACCTTATGAATAAATATGTGGAAAGTGGAAAGTTAGTTTCATAAATGTGTTTAACCTGGAAGATGTAAGAGTTGTCCACTTTCAGGGATAGACTCTGAATAACAACACTTTTTGATGGATGGTTATAAATGATTCAATTAAAGTCTCTGTTTTCTCACTCACAAATACCCCTGGCATGTTGCTTCTCATCTTCAATTAAACAATCAGATACTGTAAACCTTTAAAAGGATTCGACATGTCTGGCTTGTTTTATTAAATGCAATGGCACATTGTCTGTTGTCTTCATCTGTCTATATGTTAGCTTATTTTTAGCTCTGATCCGTCTGGTGTCCGTCGTCCTTCTGTCCGTAAACTTTTTTTGTAGCGACTACTCCTCTGAAACTACTGGATGGATTTTCTTGAAACTTTACAGAAATGTTGCCCATGAAGTCTAGTTGATCCTAGCAAACATTCATGTTGATGTGAAATGCAAGATGGCCACCAAAGCTAAAAATAGTTTTTTAAAAACTATAAGTGATACTGATATGGGACTTTTTCTAAAATGATCAGCATGACATGATGTTGTTCCTTGTTGAAAATCATTTTGATTTTGATTCAACATTAAACAGCAGTCATCTTTGTTTACAATAGTTATATAGTAAAAACTTGTATTGACTACTCCTCTGCTTGACAGATTGTCATGAAACTTCACAGGTACGTTGCACTTGATGTCTTATTGATCCTAGCAAAATTTCAGGTCGGCCGGAAATTCAAGATGGCGGTCACGGCTGAAAATAGATTTTTAAAGAACAAATTTGTAGCGACTACTTTTTGACAGCTACATATTGATATGGGACTTTTTCTGAAATGATCAACATGACTTGATGTTGGTGCCTGTTAAAAATTATTTTGATTCAACGTTCAACATGGCTGCATCTTTGTTTACGTAGAGTTATATAGTAAAAACTTGTAGCGACTACTCCTCTGAAACTACTTGACAGATTTTCATGAAACTTCACAGGAATACTGATCTGGCTATCAAAACCTATCACTAGAGCTTCAAGGTCATTGACCTCTTGCTGTGAAAGTGGTAACTTAAGTAAATGATTTTGGATTTTCACCAAACTTGATTTAAACATTTGGAAAAAAAATTCTCTGAACAGTTTGACAGTAAGCAATATCAAAACTTGCTTTACAGAGTTTTTTCCCTTAATCATTGCAATTAAAAAACCTTAAAAAATGTTGTTTATTTAAAAAAAAAAAAATCAGTGATTTCAATAATGATTTGTTTGAATGGTGTTTTACGTCATATTTAGCACATATTAGGCCAGATATGATGGTCGATTTTTCCCGGGTAGAAGCAGTACTGTATACCTGCCGTCATTTTATGCATGCTTTACAGAGTTATTACACATGATTAACTTTAAAGTAAATAGACAAATGTTCACAAAATAACTTGACTTTCACCAAACACTATTGTTAGGATGTTGAATACATTCAACAATGAGCAGGGGCGTCCGTGGCCGAGTGGTTAACGTCTCTGACTTGAAATCACTTGCCCCTCACCGCTGTAGGTTCGATCCCTCAGGGGCCTAGGAATCTTTATGTGAGGAAGCTATCCAGCTGGCTTGCGGAATGTCGGTGGTTCTACCCAGGTGCCAGCCCGTGCACGAAAATTGCCCGGAGGGGCACCTGGGGTCTTCCTCCACCAATGGAAGCTGGAAAGTTGCCATATGACCTTAGATGTTGGTGCGACTATAAAATCCAATTCAATCAATCAACAATAAGCATAATTGACTTTTTGGAGTTATGTCCCTTGATTATGTATTTCAGTGTGTTAAAGGGACACACGGCAATCTTGAAGTATTTGAAATGGGTGTCTCGATTTATATATCCAATATTATTTTTACTTTTACACTGGTTACATTTAAATAAATCAAATTTCAAGTATTCACTATTTCGTCTTATTATACTACAAGTTTTAATATATTACTGGTGCAATAATATAAAAAATTAATAATATGCAAAAACAAGTGGCTTAATACAATTCTTATAATTAACATTAATGATTGAACGAATGTAATTAATGTAGAAAAACTAACAGGACGCCACTAGTTTTTAAAAAATCAAGATTGCCATGTGTCCCTTTAATGTAATAACCACTATGAGAAATGTCCACCTTGTTTTCCTGTAGGCTGGTAATGAGTGGAAGGTGAAGCATGACGTGATGAAGGGCAGACTGGAGGAGGTAGCCACGATACAGGATAAATATCACGCACTAGAGAACCAGTATGCTGCCCTCGCTCTCCTCGTGAAGAACTCCGATACATCGGCAACGCTCCAGGTACTAGAAACCATCTTCTGTAAAGAGTAATATTTGGTTAAGTGGCTTTTGATAACAAAAAGCATTCAAGACATAATGAGAAATTTTATATTTTGCAAGCTTTGCCATATTGAAAATTATTAGTTTTATAAAACACCTAGTATGGACTACTTGAGATTGGGTGCACATGGGTAGAGAGATGGTTAGAAAAGGGGTAGTGGATGTAGATGACAGGGTGGTTGTGTTCTGGGATAAAGATGTGTTGAAACGGTTTTAGAACAAATTTGAGGTGGGGAAGAATGTGACAGTGGGGAATAAGAACTCCATCATATATATATTCACAACTGTTACAACTTTTGACATGACAACTTTTGCCATGAAAGCTATAACCATGACAAATGTTACCATGACAGCTGTTGACATGACAACTGTTACCATGAAAACTATGACCATGACAGCTGTTACCATGACAACTTTTGCCATGAAAAATATTACCATGACAACTGTTACCATGACTACTATTACAATAACAAACACATTGTTTCAGGAACAACTTGACAAAACAGCAGAGGAGAAGAAAATGATGACGGAGGAGAAAACAGGGATTGAGAAAGATATCCACAAGTTTGAGAAATCATTTGAGAAGAAACATGGCCGCAAACCTACTGAGGAGGACAAGTAGGTTTTACTGTTTTACAGCCAGGCGCTGATTTTGATTAAAGAATGTGTTTGTAACACTTTTCAGCATCTGTGTTGACGTTGGTTAACCTTTTTTGGTGAGATCATATCTCAGAGACTGGTGGACAGAATTCAATGAAACTTCACACATGTTTATTCATTTTCCTAAGAGGAACTCCTACAGGAACATGTCATAATTATACCCCCGCTTCACAAAGTGTAGTGGGCTATTTAGGAATCGCGCTGTCTGTAGCGTTGCATCGCATATTCCGTCATGTAACACATTTTTATTACTTGCATTTCTAAAACAGTTTCCAATGGATTGTTCCCAAACTTCATATACACATGACGAAGGATGACATGTCTCTTTACATCACACATTTTTGATTGACTAATTTATTACAAAATTATGGCCATTTGTTGGATATTTGTTATTATTGATTTTCCCCATTCTCATTCGTTATATAAAACAAGGTGGGACAATAAATAGATAGACAAGGCCTTAAAAGTTGAGTGCGCTGTCATCTGACAGCTCTTGCTTATAAAAATATTACGTAAATTGTTACAATTTAATATCTAAATTATTTGAAATTCTTTTCTATGAGTGTAATAATTGTGAATCTGACACAAAGATTACACTCCAAAAATAACAGAAAACATGAATTTTATCACATGAAAAAAAGAAGAGTAGTTTGTCCGGTTACATACTGTAATACTACTGTTACAATATCCTTACATCAGAGTGATGAAGACGGAATGAACAAATATATATATCATTGAAACTCAAACACAGTAATGTACGATGGTTTTACCAGTAATCCTTTCCCAAGACTGGCTACCATCCTTCTATTTGTCAATACTATTTGAGACAACTCAAGCTGTCATGGAACGAACATTCAGAATTAAGTCGCAATTGAGTTTTTGGCTTCAAACGTCAATGGTTGGAAAGTTTTTATAAGGATGATAACAATATTTTATTTTTATAAGGATAACAATATTTTATTTTTCTTGCTATTGGATGAAAAATAAAATTAATGAGGATAACATTGGTGTTCCTATCTAGCTTGTTTTCCAACTTATCTGTGATGGTAGTCAGTCTATCATTTCCCAAATATGGCATAGTTCCATTCTTAACATTGCAGATCAGACAGTGAGAAGGAGATGTACATGACCCACGGCGAGCTGGAGTTCATGGTTACCTCCCTTGAGCAGAAGGAGGCCACATACAAGCAGGTCGAGAAAGGAACCGTCCCCGACCCCCCAGAGGTGTCCCACAAACCCGTAGATACAAAGGACCCCGAAGTTGTAACTGTACAGGTGAGACATCTGTTCATGGCTACAAGACTATGAAGTGAACATTTAAATAAACAAAAATATAATACTTGTTGTATTTCAATAAAAAAAGTCCATTTCTTGTCGAACCATTGCTCAGAGCATGCTGTCTTAATGATCCAGGGCTTCTGAGTTAGAGCCTTTCACAGATCAGTTTTAGATTATTATTTGTTTTAATATATCCTAGCTCAGTTGTCATTCAAATGTGATTTTAATCTGAGGTTGTCAAAGACACACTCTTAAGTGTGCCCTATATAGAAGGAGAGACCCAACAATTATACATTTTTAAATCCATTTTCAGTAGACCAAAGTATGTGAATTGATGACAGTAACATTATTGTTACTGTCTTAACATGAAATTTCCAGGTGAAAGTTCCAGATCCGATTATAGTGAAGGAGCTGGAGAGCTCCCAGCAGACCTTGATCACCGTGAAGACTGAGATTACAGTTCTGCAGACGGAAATCTCCAATCTCAGATCAGAAATCGGCAAACAGAATGAAGAACTTTCTAAACAGGTTAGTACAGAGAATAGTAAGTTTGACTATGATGGAGCAATGAAATGTTGCTCATATTAGACTATATTGGTACAGCAACCTCACAGGGAGATGAGATAAAAGATGAAATTTTCCATCAGACATGCCTCCACCAGGGAGCAAACTAACATGAAGCAGAGGTCTTTGGCTGTGAAGTCACAGCCTATGCCACTGAGCTACTGAGGCTGCAAGCGACCTCAAAGGGAATGAAGCTGTAGCTTCAGACATTGTGATTTTGGTTCTGAAACATACATAGTTTTGCTAATATTACCAGATTCCATCATTGTTCTTTGCAGTTTGGTTAAGTGGTATACTTCATTGTTTGTGGTACTAATGCAGTGGATTATTTCATTGTTTATGGTACTAATGCAGTGGATTATTTCATTGTTTATGGTACTAATGCTATGTGACATCAAAAGGCATCACGAAGAAAAACAACATATGGCAGTGCACCTGTCTGATGTTACATTCAATTAAAGTAGCTATCCCGCCAACAACAGTCAAATTTTACAACATAATTATGTACACCATTTCTAAACCTACTGATGATGAGGTGTATATATTACATAGTTTGAGAATCCAATACCCCAAAAATGGAGTAACAAATTAAGAGTTACCAACTCATTCATTTTACACATATTCAATCACGGGTATTTCAAAAACTCATGAATAAACCTATGCTTTGAATCTGCAAATATGCATTATTGTTAGACTGAACACCTGGATAGAGTTTTGATAAACAGTTTTGTAATTTTGCTGCAATTTGGTGGGTTAGCTCCTTTAAAAAGATAATACGGCCAGTAAACCAAACCCTCAAAGATGAATAATCTACATGATAAATAGAATATTACATCAGTGACGTGACCTAAAGCTATTACTCGACCTAAAGAGCATAATTGACATATAGGGGGTGTAGTTTACATTGTCTATTATTGCCGGTGGCAACCTTCTGTGAAGTCTTACTAATCTCAGTCTTGTTTTTCCACCTCTGTGATCCAGCATTGCTGCCAAATAGTGTTTAACTGGATTGATATCAAGTACCAAGCAACTTGTAATAATGACTCCTGACAGCTTTAGGCTGCATTAAAGACAAGAAGCCAGTGTTTTATCTACTAAGTATAGCGACAGCAAAATAGCCACACTTTGTCATTATAGCAAGTTTATTTTAAAAGTATGATGAGCAAATGATATTAGAAGACAGGTTGTACCTTCATTGTTGTTTTCAGGAATGCATTTCTTGATTCCAAACAAGTATGAACGAAACATTGTAATATAACTAGTCAGGGCTGTATCTAATAGCTCTAATATTTGATACTGATTTAACATTTTTTTAAATTTTGTTTTAAATCAGTATCAGATATTAAGCAATTATTTTATTATCTGAAAGACTCATGAAATAACTAAAATTCCTGACCTTAATTAGCACCAAACACAGGAGATTGTATGTAATTAGTCCCCATGCTTATCCGTGGGGGAGAATGCCCCCAGACCCCCTAACAACCTCACTCGCTTTGCTCGATCACTAATGGTAGCCGCCTGTCAAATTAAAGTAACCACCTGTTTCAAAAATTAGAGACATCCCTACTAGTGATGGGCAATCGGTTCAAATAGGTTATCACCAATTATGGGCAATCAAATTAACTTCCCATTATAATCGATCATCGGCCCATCACTAAATATAACTGGACCAACTACGATTCTTTACTTACAGAGGACGATCATAGCAGAGATGGAGAACCAGATGGCGACACTGAAAGCAGGTGGAGCTGTTACCATGGCAATACCACTGTCTGGAGCCGGACCTTCAGAAGAGGTAAGTAGCCGGTTGTTCAATAATTTCTTGAACATATATAGAATGTGTACAATTTGGTTTAAACAAGATGACATATTATAAAAATGTTACAGGCAATAATAAATGGATTGGAGAAACAGCAAATTACAAAATGTATGTTGTTTTTTTAATTTTGATTAAGATATCTGCTTGTATTCCACAATAGTTTGTGTAAATATGTCTTGTTCCCTGCACAGGAGCTTGAGGCACTGAAGAAAGAGAACCGTGAACTGCGTCGTGACATGAAGAAGATGATAAAGCAGTATTCCAGACTGGCCGAGAGAAAGGAGGGTGAGGGTGGAGGTAGGTTGGGATGTGTATGATAAAGCAGTATTCCAGACTGGCCGAGAGAGAGGAGGGTGAGGGTGGAGGTAGGTTGGGATGTGTATGATAAAGCAGTATTCCAGACTGGCCGAGAGAAAGGAGGGTGAGGGTGGAGGTAGGCTGGGATGTGTATAAAGCAGTATTCCAGACTCGCCGAGAGAAAGGAGGGTTAGGGTGGAGGTAGGTTGGGATGTGTATGATAAAGCAGTACTGTGAAATCATTTTATTTCGTCGGGATTAAATTTCGCGATTCTTTCCAAAAAGACAGTTTCGAGGGGACGTAATTTCGCGCATTTCTGATTTTGGAAAAAAACAAATCTGTAAAAAATACTATGTTGAAACGCATTATCGATAAATTGGACCCAGATGTGTAAGTTCAAAAACATCCCCAGGCTACAGATTTGCAGAGCTGTCTGGTGATTACGTCAGACCTGTCCTAATCAACAATTAACCCGACCTAACACTGAAAACACCTACTCGGCGGGTGATGTGGTTTGATCTCCCGTTGTTTGTATTTAATTTTTACCCTGTCTAACACCATTGTTTGTTTGGGAAAGAAATGGCGGACACCTGCGTCGATGTGTGTCAAATCTCTGATTTGATTGGCTAACAGCTATAATTAGCTCCTGAATATTTATGAGTGACAATGCGTCAATTAATGGGTGTTAAAACAGGTAATTGAAACACGTTAAGTTGTTTTGATTGCGTGATAATAGTACTAATTGATATTAAAACGTAGAGTACTAGTACTTGCATATGTGTGTCGTACTGTATTGTGTTTTAAATGTTGTTATGTTGGCGTGTGCTTTGTTTGTTGCTAGTATTTGTTTTGTTTTTTGATTAAATATATAAAAATCTGTACGTGTTATTGAAAATACCAACAAGTATTTCACTTTGCCGACCACTAAAGGTCAATACTCTGTATAGGATGACAACGATAACAAACTTAAATATCATTCGTGAATGGAATTATTAGTCCGCTTGCGTAAACACAGGTGTGTCAACACATCGGCATACATACTGACATATTGAAAAGATTAAAACAAACAAGCAAGTTTTTATTTTGTTTATTATTCAATACATACATGATGATAAACCTTTTATCTGCAACAAACAACCTGGTTCAATAAGTATTAAACTTATGTTAATATGCCAAATTCATTGATAAACCTGCAATAAATAACCGATCGGGAACAATGTTTTAATATAGTAGATATAAAAATCGAACAGGAAAAGCCTGTTTGGTACACATACTACTTGATTCAAACTCTTGGACATTTATAATCGTGGGGATTTGATTTCGTGGTTTGGGTCAACCACGAAATACGCGAAATTAAATCCCCCACGAAATATAATGATTTCACAGTATTCCAGACTCGCCGAGAGAAAGGAGGGTTGGGGTGGAGGTAGTTTGGGATGTGTATTAAATTGTCCGCATCATTCTTCATCAGGATTACAATTATGTTTTCTACAATATATGGCTGTGTTAAGTTTGCCAATAAAGCATTTAAGATTCACTAAAATCTGACGGTACAAATCGTCAAATATTCTCGACTGCCAGTATTTATTTGGAATATATTAACCAATGATGTAATTAGGTTGAATGTGGCCAAGCATTCATAAGAACCCCCTAACATTCTGACAAGCATGTGTTTTGAATATGTTTTTTTAATTTCAGTAATAAAAAATTGAAACATATTATTATAATAATTTATGTATTTTACAGATGAGTCTGAACAGATGAAGGAGATGGCTGAAGCCCTTGGTAACCTTGACAACAAGATGGCTGACATTGAAGCTGAAAATGAGTCTCTCAAGGAGGAACGCCTCATACTGAAGGAAAGAGTCCGTGTAAGTTGTCTACCTGTATATGCTTCAAATGTAAAACAAGTTTTTTTTGTCTTTATAGGAATTTATGCTTGCATAAGGATCTGAAGTGCTTCTTGCAGAGGATCTCACATGCTTATTGCATAATGATCTTAAATGCTTCTTGCATAAAGATCTCAAATGCTTCTTGCATAAGGGTCTCACATGTTTCTTGCATAAGGATCTCACATGCTTCTTGCATAAGGATCTCACATGCTTCTTGCATAAGGATCTCACGTGCATAGGATCTCATTCTTGCATAAGGATCTCACATGCTTCTTGCATAAGGGTCTCACATGCTTCTTGCATAAGGATCTCACATGCTTCTTGCATAAGGGTCTCACATGCTTCTTGCATAAGGATCTCACATGCTTCTTGCATAAGGATCTCACATGCTTCTTGCATAAGGGTCTCACATGCTTCTTGCATAAGGATCTCACATGCTTCTTGCATAAGGATCTCACATGCTTCTTGCACAAGGATCTCACATGCTTCTTGCATAAGGATCTCACATGCTTCTTGCATAAGGATCTCACATGCTTCTTGCATAAGGATCTCACATGCTTCTTGCATAAGGATCTCACATGCTTCTTGCATAAGGATCTCACTTGCTTCTTGCATAAGGATCTCACATGCTTCTTGCATAAGGATCTCACATGCTTCTTGTATAAGGATCTCACATGCTTCTTGCATAAGGATCTCACATGCTTCTTGCATAAGGATCTCACATGCTTCTTGCATAAGGATCTCACATGCTTCTTGCATAAGGATCTCACATGCTTCTTGCATAAGGATCTCACATGCTTCTTGTATAAGGATCTCACTTGCTTCTTGCATAAGGATCTCACATGCTTCTTGCATAAGGATCTCACATGCTTCTTGCATAAGGATCTCACATGCTTCTTGCATAATGATCTCACATGCTTCTTGCATAAGGATCTCACTTGCTTCTTGCATAATGATCTCACATGCTTCTTGCATAAGGATCTCACATGCTTCTTGCATAAGGATCTCACATGCTTCTTGCATAAGGATCTCACATGCTTCTTGCATAATGATCTCACATGCTTCTTGCATAAGGATCTCACTTGCTTCTTGCATAAGGATCTCACATGCTTCTTGCATAAGGATCTCACATGCTTCTTGCATAAGGATCTCAAGGCACAGGATCTCACATGCTTCTTGCGTAAGGATCTCACATGCTTCTTGCATAAGGATCTTACATGTTTCTTGCGTAAGGATCTTACATGTTTCTTGCATAAGGATCTCACGTGCTTCTTGCATAAGGATCTCACATGCTTTTTGCATAGGATCTCGCATGCTTCTTGCATAGGATCTTAAATGCTTCTTGCATAAGATTTTAAATGCTTCATGCATAAGGATCTCACATGCTTCTTGCATAAGGATCTCGCATGCTTCTTGCATAAGGATCTCGCATGCTTCTTGCATAATGATCTCACATGCTTCTTGCATAAGGATCTCACATGCTTCTTGCATAAGGATCTCACGTGCATAGGATCTCACATGCTTCTTGCATAAGGATCTCACATGCTTCTTGCATAATGATCTCACAAGCTTCTTGCATAAGGATCTCACATGCTTCTTGCATAAGGATCTCGCATGCTTCTTGCATAAGGATCTCGCATGCTTCTTGCATAATGATCTCACATGCTTCTTGCATAAGGATCTCACATGCTTCTTGCATAAGGATCTCACGTGCATAGGATCTCACATGCTTCTTGCATAAGGATCTCACATGCTTCTTGCATAATGATCTCACAAGCTTCTTGCATAAGGATCTCACATGCTTCTTGCATAAGGATCTCACATGCTTCTTGCATAAGGATCTCACATGCTTCTTGCATAAGGATCTCACGTGCATAGGATCTCACATGCTTCTTGCATAAGGATCTCACATGCTTCTTGCATAATGATCTCACAAGCTTCTTGCATAAGGATCTCACATGCTTCTTGCATAAGGATCTCGCATGCTTCTTGCATAAGAATCTCACTTGCATAGGATCTCACATGCTTCTTGCATTAGGATCTCACATGCTTCTTGCTTAAGGATTTCACATGCTTTTTGCATTAGGATCTCACATGCTTAGGATCTCACATGCTTCTTGCATAAGGATCTCACATGCTTCTTGCATAAGGATCTCATAAGCTTCTTGCATAAGGATCTCACATGCTTCTTGCATAAAATCTTAAATGCTTCATGCATAAGGATCTTAAATGCTTCATGCATAAGGATCTTAAATGCTTCTTGCTTAAGGATCTCACATCTTCTTGTATAGGATCTCACATGCTTCTTGCATAAGAATCTCACATGATTCATGCATAAGGATCTCACATGCTTCTTTCATAAGGATCTCACGTTCTTCTTGCATAAAATCTTAAATGCTTCTTGCGTAAGGATCTCACATGCTTCTTGCATAAGGATCTCACGTGCTTCTTGCATAAAATCTTAAATGCTTCTTGCATAAGGATCTCACATGCTTCTTGCATAAGGATCTCACATACTTCTTGCATAGGATCTTAAATGCTTCATGCATAAGGATCTTAAATGCTTCATGCATAAGGATCTCACATGCTTCTTGCATAAGGATCTCACATGATTCTTGCATAAGGATCTTAAATACTTCTTGCATAAGGATCTCACATGCTTCTTGTATAAGGATCTCACATGCTTCTTGCATAAGGATCTCACGTGCTTCTTGCATAAAATCTTAAATGCTTCTTGCATAAGGATCTCACATGCTTCTTGCATAAGGATCTCACATACTTCTTGCATAGGATCTTAAATGCTTCATGCATAAGGATCTTAAATGCTTCATGCATAAGGATCTCACATGCTTCTTGCATAATGATCTCACAAGCTTCTTGTATAAGGATCTTACATGCTTCTTGCATAAGGATCTCACATGCTTCTTGTATAAGGATCTCACATGCTTCTTGTATAAGGATCTCACATGCTTCTTGCATAAGGATCTCACGTGCTTCTTGCATAAAATCTTAAATGCTTCTTGCATAAGGATCTCACATGCTTCTTGCATAAGGATCTCACATACTTCTTGCATAGGATCTTAAATGCTTCATGCATAAGGATCTTAAATGCTTCTTGCATAATGATCTCACAAGCTTCTTGTATAAGGATCTCACATGCTTCTTGTATAAGGATCTCACATGCTTCTTGCATAATGATCTCACATGCTTCTTGTATAAGGATCTCACATGCTTCTTGCATAAGGCTCTCACATGCTTCTTGCATAATGATCTCACATGCTTCTTGTATAAGGATCTTACATGCTTCTTGTATAAGGATCTCACATGCTTCTTGCATAAGGATCTCACATGCTTCTTGCATAAGGATCTCACATGCTTCTTGTATAAGGATCTTACATGCTTCCTGCATAATGATCTCACATGCTTCTTGTATAAGGATCTCACATGCTTCTTGTATAAGGATCTTACATGCTTCCTGCATAAGGATCTCATTATATCTGCATTTTGGTCTTAAATGGTCTGTGCATAAGGTTTTCCCATAGCTCTTGCATAAGGATCTTACATAATTCTTACTTAAGGATCTTACTTGGTATGTGCATATGGTCAGTGTATAAGGTTTTTCACTTAGTTCTTGCATAAGGATCTTACTTGATATGTGAATATGTGTCTAAATGGTCAATGCATAAGGTTTTCACTTAGTTATTGCATGTGCACATGGATCTTAAATGATCAGTGTGTAAAGTTTCATGTGGTTCTTACCATGATCCCTGTATATGTATCTTAATTAATTACTACCGACTGAACATTAGACCATTGTCTTTATGATACCTTAACAAAGAAGAAGAGGAATATGGTCATCTGTGCCATCTCACGGAGAATGAAGGTGAGGAAGATGCATATTTCACAGTTCATTTCCATAAACCATAGACTGGATCTCCTTTATATAATAAAAATTGATTAGACTCCAATGATACAATATTTGGATATGACAGTGACCTTTGACCTTCTATTTCAGACCATAACGGAGACGATTACCATTACACATATGGGTGATAACAAGAAATCACTGGAGGAAAAAGAAAAGAAAATAGATGAATTGTTGAAGGTAAGAACTGTTTTGCTAGTTGGGTAATTTAGAAGTTGTCTGTATTTAGAAAGTGCAAATTTCCACAACATTTCAGTACAATAACTAAATTATTATATGAAATTCATTCTCTGCGCTGGTTATAATCATACTAAGAAAGTAAAATATGTACATATGCAACAGTTGTTGTATTGATCTGGTTTATAATATAAGATTTAAAAGATAACCATGCTAAGATTTTCAATCTGGGATGGTATGCCATTGGTTATACGGTCTTAGACATAATTCCAGACCGAAAATCTGATCATGGTTATTTCAGTTCTATTTATTTTTTCATTTAAAGTAGCTATCATGCCGAATAACGCCAAAATTACATTACAAAATTGGAGTTTTATTGACATCATCCAATGACTTCGTTTGTTAGAACGTTATGTTACGTCACATAGTGTCGATTTTTACCGATGCTGGGAGATATGCAGTACTGATTCTACCCAGGAAAAATGTGGTGGTTTGCCTTCTCCACAAAAAAATCATGGGTTACATTATAGTTACCTTTTGGTAGAGCAAGGCAATCAATTAACAAGCACTGTACATTTAACCAAAGGTTTACACCTGTTTTCTTCGGGTTCACATTTGTGTTTAGCTCCGTATCTGAGATGCCATTTGTCTTGGCGAACACATTCACATTTACAAGCCCAGGTATCTAGACCTAGTCTTGGTGTACACCTGCACATTGACAAGCCTAGGTATCTGTACCTAGTCTTGGTGTACACCTGCACATTGACAAGCCTAGGTATCTGTACCTAGTCTTGGTGTACACCTGCACATTGACAAGCCTAGGTATCTGTACCTAGTCTTGGTGTACACATGCACATTGACAAGCCTAGGTATCTGTACCTAGTCTAGGTGTACACATGCACATTGACAAGCCTAGGTATCTGTACCTAGTCTTGGTGTACACATGCACATTGACAAGCCTAGGTATCTGTACCTAGTCTTGGTGTACACCTGCACATTGACAAGCCTAGGTATCTGGACCTGGTCTTGGTGTACACATGCACATTGACAAGCCTAGGTATCTGTATCTAGTCTTGGTGTACACATTCCATTGACAAGCCTAGGTATCTGTACCTAGTCTTGGTGTACAAATGCACATTGACAAGCCTAGGTATCTGTATCTAGTCTAGGTGTACACATGCACATTGACAAGCCTAAGTATCTGTACCTAGTCTAGGTGTACACATGCACATTGACAAGCCTAGGTATCTGTACCTAGTCTTGGTGTACACATGCACATTGACAAGCCTAGGTATCTGTATCTAGTCTAGGTGTACACATGCACATTGACAAGCCTAGGTATCTGTACCTAGTCTTGGTGTACACCTGCACATTGACAAGCCTAAGTATCTGTACCTAGTCTTGGTGTACACATGCACATTGACAAGCCTAGGTATCTGTACCTAGTCAAGGTGTACACCTGCACATTGACAAGCCTAGGTATCTGTACCTAGTCTAGGTGTACACATGCGCATTGGCAAGCCTAGGTATCTGTACCTAGTCTAGGTGTACACATGCACATTGACAAGCCTAGGTATCTGTACCTAGTCTTGGTGTACACATGCACATTGACAAGCCTAGGTATCTGTACCTAGTCTTGGTGTACACATGCACATTGACAAGCCTAGGTATCTCAGTATTTTTAGATGACCTAGAGTTTAATATTATTTTTATTTATTTTTGTTTAAAAAATCACTACATAATCATACAAAAGGTATGCCACCATCCTTTACTTGCTCTACTCTTAATAATTTAGTGATTCCAGTTAAACTTTGCGATCATGTAGTTTCACTTTTAGGCAATTAATCATTGTTGTTTGCTAATACCTCTATTTCTTGTTTTATTCCAGGAACTTGAGAAGTTGAGAGAGGAAAACTCTGAGATGCAAAAAGATATGAAAAAGATGTTGAAATCTCATGCCAAGTCAAAGGCAAGATTGGAGGAGCTTAAGTCTGCAGAGAAGGCTGTAAGACTTCTGGAAGTTGTGGCAATGTTGGTAAGTGGGACAAAAAATCTTAATTATACTTTATCAATATGTACATGCTTGAGCTAATTAAACAGATGATAGCAAATTAAAGTTACTGGAGGTTGTTGCAAGATTTCTAGAGATACTGGCAATGTTGCAAGAGATTGTAACAAGGCTGCTAAAGGTTTTAAGGTATTGTGGAAAGGTTGCAAGATATTGGGCCAAGTATGCAAAAGATGGCACTTGGCTAGGTTGAAAGAGATAGTGTCAAGGTTGCAATATATAGTGGCATGTTTTCTAAATATTTAGGTAAGAAGATATTATAGCAAGATTTTCAGATATTGTGGCAATGTTTGAATAGCTTGTTGCAAGGTTTCTTAAGATTGTAGTAAATGGTGATAGAAAATGGGAGAAGGTTACCAGAGATTGATGCAGTTTTGACAGATTGTAGCAGCCTTGTTAGATATTATGTTAAGGTTACAAGAGATTGGGGCAATGTGCATCTCACGGTATACTACTTCAAGTAAAGTTCTAAACTCATAGCATTATGCTTGCGCCTAACAATGGTCCTACGTTGCTACATTTGCACCCAGGTCATTGGGCTGCTTTACAATGTTCAATATGCTTTACTACTCTATACTATGTTTTATCAACTAAACACATTTTACTCATAAATATTTATATGGCAATTGATAAAACTTAATAAAATATTTAAATACCTGGGGGTAGGGAAGGGGAACACCACTTTAATTTACTACCAGCATATTTTATTATTATTACCAAATTCCGCACCCTCCCCACACTCCACCAGAGAAGCCTATTCTTTATTAATGGAAGTAGGATAATCCCAAATTCATCTTGATCACTTCTCCTCTCCCTATGCGCAGCATTATACAATATTTACTGAGTAGAGGAGTCGTATATAAAACAGCTATGCAGTTCACGATATTATTCACAGGTGCATCAAATCCATGGAGAAGTACCAGATGCAGCAAGTCAGGTCAACATTCGATTGGATGATGTCGAGAACAACCTTGTCCAATCAAAACAGCTGTTAGATGCAAAGCAGGCAGCCTATCAGCAATGGCTGGATAAGTACCAGGCAGCCAATGGTAAAGCCCCAGGCAAAGCTGATAGGTGAGTACAACAAAAACATTTGTTTTCTCCACATGTTGGCTGCCTTTTGTTTTGTTTTTAAATCATAAATATTTTGTCATATCTTAATATGAATCACAATGTTTTAAACTGAATAACTCAGTTCAAGAGCACCCAAGAGCAAACTGAGAAAATCTCAATATAAAATCATCTGTATTTAGATACATGTTTGGATTTCCGCAAAGCAGTCTCTTCATGTTTGGCTGTATAATAACTGCTGATTCGTCAACATATTAATTTGGTTTATTTAAAATTCCCGGTATATATTTACATTTTAATATTGTATTGATTTCTTTACTTAGACTGACACTGGAAGAAAGTGAAACATGTCGACTGTATCAAGGGTAAAACTTCATGATGTGTTTGGTTATATGATGTGTTTGTCTGGTTATATGAGATGCATGAAGTTATTTTGGAATTTCTGGATGTTGCGACGTAAAACTTTGCTTTTTGATGTTTTAGTCCCTAGACATTTGATGACTTTTTTTTTTTAAAAGGAAAACATGTCTATTGTTAGTAACAATTTGACTTCTATTTTCTGTATTAAATAGTTTAAGTATTTATGAACTGAATCTAAAATCAAATTTGAATATACTGTCTTTTAAGACAATTTTTATTTATATTTTTTACTTCTAATATTAATAGCATTTCTTGATTAAAATGTTCATGATGAACTGCATCAGAGAGTGTCATAGAATTTAATAATACCAATATCATTATAATTAGTAGTATAATCAATCAGAAACAAACTTTAATAGAAGGGCCTAATCTCAGAGCTGAAAATTATTTCTAAATTTATTCTCAGTATTCATGGTATTGGGCCCTGAAAAATATCCAGTAGCCTACAGCGACTAGGGGATGAAACATCTAGGGGCTGAAACTCAGTACTCCAGATAAGCAGTTTTAGGTGTATGTTTCAGCATTAACATTTGGGGAATCAGCAATGAAAAAATAATTTAGTGTTTACTCTACTTTTTAAACCAATCAGATGGCTCAGAATTTCAAATACTTGCACCATTTATTCATGAAGATTTTACTATCAGCACTCTTCATGGTTTAGAGTGTGACCTATATAGAGACTATCGATAAAACCTATCATAAACACTAAGACGGAAAAGAGCCTACGCTCCCTCCCTTTTGGTTTCTTAATGGTGAAGATTTATCTTCTTAGCCTCTATCCTATACATGGGGTGAAATCAACATCAGTCTTTAAAACTATATTAAATATTTCCTTTTTTTTCCTATATTAATTAAAAGTTTACCATTTCAGTGCAAAAATAGCATATTAAAAAGCAAAACCATGGTAACTACTCTTCAATCTGTAAAAATCAGCATTGCTAATTTATTTAGCAAACAAAATACTCTTTGACAAGAAAGCTTATCTGGAGCACTGGAAACTGGTTTGAGTTCTATAGGGATTGCATGGTTCATGAATTAAACTAGTGGGTTGCGACTTCAATATGGATAGTAACATTTTCTTTAACTTACTGTGAGGAGCCTGTATAACATTGTGCATGCTTTATTACTATATTGTGTTTGCATACTAATCAATTTGTTGCATGATTGATTTTATTTTTCTCTATAAAAATGGTTTATATGTGCATGTTTTATATTTCATAATTATATTTTATGTTTTTATTTTTATTTTTTTCTGAAAACTGATTACTGGCATGTTTTATTTTTCATAATTATATTTTAACATAGTTTATTCTCAAGGAGAATAACAAACCATTGGATCTTTTGTGACACATTGTTGCTATCAGTGGTCATGACCAAGATACATCAGACTTTTTGTCATGGATTTAAAATTAGGGACTTGTGCATTTGTCAAAGGAAAAAGTGAAAAATAATAACCCTCTGCCCATTTTCCCGTTTTTGCAAGACTAATTTATGGAAAGGGAGCGTAGTGAAATATATTTTCCTATCTTTGAGGGCTATTTTCCTTGGCAAAACCATGCATTTTCATAACTTTTCAAACATTAGTGGGGAACGCTTGTGGAATGTAACCTTTTCACTCTAGATATTATTAAACATGATATTATATTCACTGACATAAAACGGAAAATAACAGTGGTTTGTAATTATTGTACTTGAGAGGTCTCTAGAATGTGTTAATGGAAAACCAATAAAATATAACTAAACATGTTAGAATAAGATGGCTTGTTCTATTTTTGTTCAAATAAATAGCCACATAAACCCATAAGCCTACAGCAAAACAGCATGGGCTCTGTATTATGGGAGTGGTGTTTTATATAGCAAAATAAATGGAATTAATTTAGCATGCTAACTATTTAACAGTTTGGTTCTTTCAAATAACTTTTTTTCAAGTAATATTTTGTAGAATGGAGTAAAATGAGTTGGCTTTGGTGATTATGTTATTAATATGTATAACACACAAAATTAGGTATAAATTAGCTAAATGTTACTGCCAAATAACAGTAAAATTACACTTCAAAACTGTTTATCAGAACTTAATCCAGTTGTTCTGATCATGTAATAATGTATATGTGCAGATCATATGTGCCAGTATAGGTTAATTCACGGGTTGCTATAGTACCAACAATACCAACAATACTGTTCCTCGGAAGATTGATAATGATAAAAAAAAGTGCAAGAGAGTGACATGCCCATTGGATGAGTACACAGTAGCCCTGCCTCCCCGAGAAATGAAGTTGATTGGAAATTAAATTCTATTTTTTCCTAAAAAAAACAATTAAGCGAATGTATATATAAATCATATTAAGTATACATCTATTTCATTGCTATTTGGGGAAAAGTGGAAACTATTGGCCAAAGGTAACCCATAGCGATGTTTTAGATAATTGATGCACTATTATATTGGGTCAGCCTCAGCACAGAAGAGCAATGTGTTTGCTGTTATACTTGGGTCAACCTCAGCACAGAAGAGCAACATATTTGCTGGTATACTTGGGTCAACCTCAGTACAGAAGAGCAACATATTTGCTGTAAAACTTGGGTCAACCTCAGCACAGGAAAGCAAAGAGTTTGCTGTTATACTCGAATCGACCTCAGCACAGAAGAGCAGAGTATTCACTGTTATACTCGGGTCAACTTCAGCACAGAAGAGCAACGTGTTTGCTGTTATAGTTGGGTCAACCTTAGCACAGAAGAGCAATGTGTTTGCTGTTATACTTTGGTCAACAACAGCACAGAAGAGCAAAGTGTTTGCTGTTATACTTGGGTCAACCTCAGCACAGAAGAGTAAAGTGTTTGCTGTTATACTTTGGTCAACCTCAGCACAAAAGATCAAAGTGTTCACTGTTATACACAGGTCAACCTCAGCACACAAGAGCAAAGTGTTTGCTGTTATACTCAGATCAACCTCAGCACAGAAGAGCAAAGTGTTCAGTGTTATACTCAGGTCAACCTCAGCATAGAAGAGCAAAGTGTTTTCTGTTTTATTTGGGTCAACCTCAGCACAAAAGAGAAAAGTGTTTTTGTTATACTCGGGTCAACCTCAGTACACAAGAGCAAAGTGTTTGCTGTTATATTTGGGTCAACCTCAGCACAGAAGAGTAAAACGTTTGCTGTTATAGTTGGGTCAACCTCAGCACACAAGAGCGAAGTGTTTTCTGTTATACTCATGTCAACCTCAGCACAGAAGAGTAAAATCTTTGCTGTTATACTTCGGGTCAACCTCAGCACTGAAGAGCAAAATGTTTGCTGTTATACTTGGGTTAACCTCAGCACACAAGAGCAAAGTGTTTTCTGTTATACTCAGGTCAACCTCAGCACAGAAGAGTAAAGTTTTGAAATTTAGGTGCCAGGTAACAGTTTAAACTTGAGGCCGGTGTAAGGTTTTGACTGTTTTACAGTGAAGCAACAATTGTGAAATCATTTAAACTTATATTTTCCATTAAAGTTCTTCAATAATCGGTATGATATATATTTAAAAAAGAAACTGTAACAAAACTGCATCATTCAATTCCTATTTGATACATTAGCTGATTTCCGAATATAACCAATATTTGCCAAAGAAGGAGACGTTGCAAGTGTTACTTCATTGATAGTTTAATTCTTTTTAGTAAAACAATAAGAACTGTATATCAATTTTTACATTCAATACCTTCCATATCATACAGAGACAAGGAGGGGGAGAAGTCACATGGAGAGTGGGAGGTGGCCAAGAGAGACTACCAACACAAACACCTCCACATGTCTGCCCTACAACTCATCAAGACGGGCGATGTTTCCAATGCTGTGGAGAGGACGGACGCCATGGCTGCGAGAGGTAGGACTCTATGTTTTGTTTCATGATCGCAATAATTGGCTGTCCTCCATATAAGGTAGATTTGTCTTAACTGAACAAGACATTACATGAGTGTCTGATAATATGTAAAGGGACACATGGCAATCTTGATTTTTAGCTCTACTGATCAAAGATCAGCAGATCAAAGATCAGCAGAGCTTATGCCGTGGTGCGGTGTCCGTCCGTCTGTTCCATCCGTAAACTTTTTTGTAGCGACTACTCCTCTGAAACTACTGGATGGATTTTCAGGAAACTTCACAGGAATGTTGCTCTTGATGTATAATTGATCCTAGCAAAAATTCACGTTGATTTGAAATCAAAGATGGCCACCAAAGCTAAAAATAGATCTTTTTAAAAAACAAGTTTGTAGCGACTACTTCTTGAAAACTATAAGTGATATTTATATGATATGGGATATTTTCTAAAATGATCAGCATGACATGATGTTGGTTCTTATTGAAAATCATTTTGATTTGACTTAAAATATGGCTACCAGCGGCCATCTTTGTTTACATAGAGTTATCTAGTAAAAACTTGTAGCAACTACTTCTCTGAAACTACTTGACAGATTTTCATGAAACTTCACAGGAATGTTGCTCTTGATGTATAATTGATCCTAGCAAAATTGCAGGTCAGCCGGAAATTCAAGATGGCCACCACAGCTAAAAATAGATTTTTAAAAAACAAGTTTGTAGTGACTACTATTTGAAAGCTATAAGTCATATTGATATGGGACTTTTTCTAAAATGATCAGCATGACATGATGTTTGTCCTTATCCAAAATTATTTTGAGTCGACATTAAACATGGCTGCCAGAGTGGCCATCTTTGTTTACATACAGTTATATAATAAAAACTTGTAGCGACTACTCATCTGAAACTATTTGACAGATTTTCATGAAGCTTGACAGGAATGTTATTCTTGATGTCTAGTTGATCCTAGCAAAATTGCAGATCAGTTGGAAATTCAAGATGGCCACCATGGCTAATGTTTGTAGCGACTACTTCTTGAAAACTATTAGTGATATTGATATGGGACTTTATCTAAAATGATCAGCATGACATGATGTTGATCCTCATTGAAAATCGTATTGATTCGACATTAAACATGGCTGATAGTGGCCATCTTTGTTTACATAGAGTTATATAGTAAAAACTTGTAACGACTACTCCTCTGAAACTACTTGACAGAATTTCATCAGCATTCACAGGAATGGTGATCTAGCTATCAAAACTTATCATTAGAGCTTCAAGGTCATTGGCCGCTTGTTTAAAATCTCACAGAGTTCCGTTTTTCCTCCACCTAAAGAAGGCTTTGACTGTAGACCTGGGGTAACCTCATAAACTGTCTTATAAATGTTCCAGCTGAGGTTGAGATATCCAACTTGGAGAAGGCCCTGACATCTGCCGACAACAAGGTCATAGATCTGGAGTCTGACAACAAGAACGTGAAGGCAGAGAGGGACAGATATCGGGATAGGGCTGACGTGAGTATTGGCATATAAATATAACGTGTCACAATGCAAGCAAATATGTGGTAGGGGCTTGGGGATGTGGGTGGGTGAGAGAAATTTCTCTTAAAAGCCATATGCAGAATTATTCAAACTAAGATAATTAAGATTTTATTCAGAAGGCTTTATTCAGAAGGCTTTATGAATGTAAGATGCAGTGTGATCATTACTGGGTGTAAGATGCAGTATGGTCATTACTGGGTGTAAGGTGCAGTATGATCATTACTGGGTGTAAGATGCAGTATGGTCATTACTGGGTGTAAGGTGCAGTATGATCATTACTGGGTGTAAGGTGCAGTATGATCATTACTGGGTGTAAGATGCAGTATGGTCATTACTGGGTGTAAGATGCAGTATGATCATTACTGGGTGTAAGGTGCAGTATGATCATTACTGGGTGTAAGGTGCAGTATGATCATTACTGGGTGTAAGATGCAGTATGATCATTACTGGGTGTAAGGTGCAGTATGATCATTACTGGGTGTAAGGTGCAGTATGATCATTACTGGGTGTAAGATGCAGTATGGTCATTACTGGGTGTAAGGTGCAGTATGATCATTACTGGGTGTAAGATGCAGTATGGTCATTACTGGGTGTAAGGTGCAGTATGATCATTACTGGGTGTAAGATGCAGTATGATCATTACTGGGTGTAAGATGCAGTATGATCATTACTGGGTGTAAGATGCAGTATGATCATTACTGGGTGTAAGATGCAGTATGATCATTACTGGGTGTAAGATGCAGTATGATCATTACTGGGTGTAAGATGCAGTATGATCATTACTGGGTGTAAGATGCAGTATGATCATTACTGGGTGTAAGATGCGGTATTGCAGTATGATCATTACTGGGTGTAAGATGCAGTATGATCATTACTGGGTGTAAGATGCAGTATGATCATTACTGGGTGTAAGGTGCAGTATGATCATTACTGGGTGTAAGATGAAGTATGATCATTACTGGGTGTAAGATGCAGTATGATCATTACTGGGTGTAAGATGCAGTATGATCATTACTGGGTGTAAGATGCAGTATGATCATTACTGGGTGTAAGATGCAGTATGATCATTACTGGGTGTAAGATGCAGTATGATCATTACTGGGTGTAAGGTGCAGTATGATCATTACTGGGTGTAAGATGCAGTATGATCATTACTGGGTGTAAGATGCAGTATGATCATTACTGGGTGTAAGATGCAGTATGATCATTACTGGGTGTAAGATGCAGTATGATCATTACTTGGTGTAAGATGCGGTATTGCAGTATGATCATTACTGGGTGTAAGATGCAGTATGATCATTACTGGGTGTAAGATGCAGTATGATCATTACTGGGTGTAACAGTTAACAGTTACTATAATTTTGAATTTTGCAAGTTTAATGGTTGTAAATTTTGTTTAATGGCGATGCATTTCTAAGTCATGTCATTGTTTTTGACAGTTTTATTCCTAAAACAATTGAAACAAATGTAACGACTTCACGTTTTTGACGGTTGAACATCACCTGACCCAATTTGTGATGTTTTATGTACTATGTAATAGTCGCTTTGAAATGTTTGAACATCAACCAACTGGATTGCAGGATTTTGGCAAGTGCATTAGAAATTTGTTTAACAGTGTTTAAGGCAAGTCTTCAATAATTTATAAAAGAATTAAACCATGGTCTGGTTCATATGATTGTGTCAAATACCAACCTGGCTGAGACATAGAGATCATTTTATCTGGGTTAGGTTGTCAGAGTTTTGAGTGTTCTTCAGTATATAGTCGGTGAAACGGAAAACATAAATTACAGAAAAGTGGAATTTAATGTTAAATTTCAAAGACTAAATTTATTATTAAAAGTTAAATATCCTTTTTTTTTTCTCACAAATTTCAACTGGCATTGTACGTAATTGTTGTATTTTTTCCACTTTATTTACTTTATTGTATTAATTTAGTTGCTTTTGAAATTGTTGTATAAACCGGATAAGATATTACGTAAAAACCAGTGAAAGGATATATGCTATTTTACATTTAATTTAGTATACATGCTTGTGTATTTCAGGACCTAGAACGTGAGATAGAGAGCCTTAAACAACAGGCAGAGATGAGCACCACCCTCATGGCAGACTCACAAAGTAGTGCAGTAAGTATTTCTATTGTTTGTTAGTGTTCATCTCGTAATATAATCACAACATTTACTATTTGTGCAACTGACATATGATTGTAGAAAATTTGATCCTTAACAATCATGATAATACATCCTTTTATTATTTATAGGCATATACAAAACAGTATAAAACACATAAACATTGAAAGGGACTGGTAGTAGGTAGGGACAGGTATCACGATATTTAAAAAAGGGTTATCGTAACTGATTAACCTCTGATACTACTCTCTTTCCTGCCAACCTGATAAAGACCCCAACCCCACACACCACACTCCACCCCATCTCCCCTAAATGAAATCTTGGAACCATCCCTTGTTCCACTCTCCTAACAACATCTGTTCACGATCAGTTGGCGGAAAATGCTAGAGAGTGATTTAGGAAGGAGTTCCAGTGATAACATCCATCAAAACTACCAGACTTAGTACGGTTAACATATCATATATGCCTTCTGGCCGTGAATTCACCAACCATTCTTGAGAATATTCTTAGACTTAAGACCAAGTATGCCTTCAACCACAAATATTTCTAAAAGTTTAAGGAATAAATGTTCATAAGCTGCTATATGATAAAAACAAGTCAATTGCAACTTTGATTGTTTATCTTTGAAGGTTATGGGAATATTTGTGAACGAAATTTGAGTACTTGAGCTCATGTCTAAGAATAGTTTGAAGAATGGTTGGTCAATTTCAGGCCAGGAGAGGGACTGTATAAGAATATCCATTTTCCATTTATGTTCATCCTGTAAATGTGTTATATTTATGGTTGTATTAGATCACATACGGGTGTATATGTTTCAGGAGCTTACAGAACAGCTGGGTGAGCTCCAGAAGAAGTCCGACAGTTTTGAGGCGGAGTTAATGCAGGAGCGCATGTCGCATGTGAACACACATGATGAGCTTGAGACTCTCCGTAAACAGCTTGATGTGCTCAAGCAAGAGTTGGAGAACGAGAAACAGGGAGTAGAGGCTCGCATACAGGGTGTCAGTGCTGGCATGGTGGCTCAGTTGGGGGCAAAGGAGGAGGTTTGTCCATAGTATTGTTTTATAGATGTAACTATTTATCTCAGTAAGAAGTTATCTTGACAGGTGAACAAAATCAGTTCTAGGACTGAGGCCCATTAAAGGATAAAGGATGATGGTTTGTTGAATAAGTCCACATATAATGCCGAGTCAACGAGGAATTTTGCTCAGGGCTCAAATGGTAGCAGGACTAGAAGCCTTAGAACTAAACACCCTAAGAAGATTGAAAGAACGAGAAGTGTTTGGAAGTAGGCAGAGAGAGCCAAACATTGACGCCCAGTTGGGTGGGCTTCCTTGGGGTTTTCTATATAAAAATGATTAAAATTAAAGGCGGTTAATAAGAGAAGTAGTTTTCAGGAAACATTTTTATTAAATACTTTCCAGTGAAATAGTGGATTTTATTTTCATTGTTTATATTTCACATGTATAATATATTTTCACTCAAATGGCATCATCCAACTGTTGACATTATTGACGTCATTGTTTTGGCGCATTATATTTTTTCTGCATAAATTTCCAGGTTGTGAGTATATAATAAATAAAATATTTGTTGGTTTGTCGTGAATATAGGATTTATATTCATTTCGAAGTGAGAAAACTCACATATTTTCACTTGTGCTTAAGCACTCGTGAAATTATAAGTTTTCTCACTTCTCGATGAAAATAAATCCTATATTTACTCAAAACAAACAAATATCCTCTATATATTAAAGATAAAACATGTCATCCAGAAAGAGGGTGATCACAAATCTCAACTTTAGTTAACTTTTACCAGGAACTGAAGTTGCTGCAGACGAGGAATGATGAACTGGAGGCAGAGAGGCTTTCCAAGCTTCCACCGGACACAGCTCAGGAGATCAAGCTTCTACAGGACAAACTGGTGAATATTTGTTTTGTCTAACAGTTAATCCTGGTATAGAACAGTGTTATTGTCAATTAGATTAAGTTTGAAATATGTGTCACAATGTCCATCTGCTTTAGTGCTTTGGAAAATGTTTTGAGTTTAGCTGATTTTTAGTTCATCTGTTTTAAAAAGAAAGAACACGCTGGTGTTATCGTCAGCATCATTTTCATCTTCCGTATTTGGTTTATATACCAGTAATTTAACTAAAATCTTGTGGTTGATTGTGGCAATTAGCCTGTGTCGGGTTGTGCAGTTGTCTCCCTTGTTGTGCAAACAAGTGTGTCTAAATTGAAACAGTTGAAACCAGTATCTCAGAGCTGTTTTTTTCATCTCATATAACAGAACCCCAAACCCGACTTTAATTGTATGCAAATATGAATTTCTGTGATAGATCAGTTTGAATATATAGTTTCTATACAAATAAAGGGTTTTGTTATCAGGAGAAATTCTGCATTATTTTGTGCAGAGATGTGGGGAAGGGTGCGACATGGTAGACACAATGCATTGTTAGGGAAAGTTACACTCGAATCTGTCAATTAACAACCTGTTCCATGTATGTTTCATTAGAAACAACTAGAGAAGGATAAGAACAGCACCAAGACGACTTCCGTTACCTTGACAACCCAGATATCAGAGTTGGCAACCAAACTTGATGTAGCCACTAAGAATCTAGAAGCTCAGAGAGCAACCAACAGAGAACTGGAGGTGAGTAGAGTCAAAATGCTGTAAATTTGGAATATTAGAATTAAAGGACCTTCACATAATGTGTGAGGTTAGTCAAGCAGTGTTTTAGTGCCTCTAGTTATATGACAAAAGTTTTCGGGATATATGCACAAGTTTTTCTGCGTATTAATATTGCGCAACTTTAGGAGCGCAATATTTATCCACAGAAGACCCAGTACCAGTACGAATCTTATAGCCTTTTTATTGCATAACGAATACAGTTACTTCGGTAACTCAAAGTCGGGGGACCATAGGAATATGTTCGAGAAATCGAGCTGACAACAAAAGAAATCATCTATCTGAACTTGAGTACCGTCCGAAAACGATGCTACTTATGAACACAATTAAGTCTTTCTCTGTATGTTCTTATTTGCTTGCATTGTGTTTAAACCGAATAACAGATGTATTTAAATGTAATTATTTCCAGAAAAACACAAGAAAAACTGTAAAAATGTGTTTGTTTTATCTTCATTAAGCATTTATTTATAGAAATAACGCAATTCATACTAATTGGAAATCAGAATAATGAGTTGAATATAATTGAAATAGCAAATACAAACATCGAATCAATCAACACACTGTATTTGATTAGAAAATTAAATGTGGTTATCATAATTATTCATAAAATGAGTTTTCAAAATAAAATTCCATCTGTTTATTATCGCTAATCGAACATAATTTTCACACCTCTCGTTTTTAGCTCTACTGGCCGAAGGCCAGCAGAGCTTATGGGATGGCGAGTTGTCCGTCGTCTGTCGTCTGTCCGTCGTCTGTCCGTCGTCCGTTGTTAACTTTTGTCTTGTGACAACTCTCGGGCCTTTATTTTTCCTCCGATCTTTACCAAACTTTAACAGGTTGTTAATATCAATGAAAGCTCGGACAAGTTCGAAAACCAGCCAGATTGGAATAATTTCACCGGAGTTATGGCCCTTGTTTTGCTGAAAAATGCCATATTAAGCCTTGTGAGCACTCTAGCACCTTCATTTATTATTTGATCTTTACCAAACTTGCACAGATTGTTAATATCAATGAAAGCTTGGACAAGTTCGAAAACCAGCCAAATCAGATCAATAACACCGGAGTTGTGGCCCTTGTTTTTTCTGAAAAATGCTATTTTCTGCCTTGTGAACGCTCTAGCACCTTCATTTATTATTTGATCGTTACCAAACTTGCACATATTGTTAATACTAATTATAGCTTGGACAAGTTCTAAAATCAGCTGAATTGGTTTAGTAACACTAGAGTTATGGCCCTTGTTTTTTCTGAAAAATTCCATTTTCTGCCTTGTGAACACTCTAGCACCTTCATTTATTATTTGATCTTTACTAAACTTGCGCAGATTGTTAATATCAATGAAAGCTCGAACAAGTTCGAAAATCAGTTAAATCGGATCAGTAACACCGGAGTTATGGCCCTTGTTTTTTCTGAAAAATGCTGTTTTCCGCTTTGTGAACACTCTAGGGCCTTCAATATTAATCGGATCTTTACTTAACTTTGCCAGTGTCTTTATATCAATGAAAGCTCAAACAAGTTCGAAAACCGGAAAGATCGAAATAATTTCAATGGAGTTATGGCCCTTGTTTTGCTGAAAAATGCCATATTAAGCCTTGTGAACACTCTAGCACCTTCATTTATTATTTGATCTTTACCAAACTTGCACAGACTGTTAATATCAATGAAATCTCGGACAAGTTCGAAAACCAGCTAGATCGGACTATTAACAGCAGAGTTATTGCCCTTGATTTAGTTAAAAATGCTATATTTTGCCTCGTTAAGACGATAGGGGCTTCATCTTTCACTCGATCTTTACCAAACTTTACCAGATTGTTACTATCAATGAAAGCTCGGACATGTTCGAAAACCAGCCAGATCGGACCAGTATCGGCGGAGTTATGGCTCTTCATTTAGTTCAAAATGCTATATTTTGCCTCGTTAAGACAATATATATAGGGCCTTCATTTTTCATCCTATCTTTACCAAACTTTACCACATTGTTAATGTCATTGTAAGCTCGAACAAGTTCGAAAACCAGCCATATCGGACCAGTAACAGCGCGGAGTTATGGCCCTTGATTTAATTAAAAATGCTATATTTTGCCTCGTTAAGACGATAGGGGCTTCATTGTTCATCCGATATTTACCAAATTTTATCAGATTGTTAAAATCAATGAAAGCTCGGACGAGTTTGTAAACCATTCATATTGGACTAGTAACAGCAGAGTTATGGCCCTTGATTTAGTTCAAAATGCTATATTTTGCCTCGTTAAGACGATAGGGGCTTCATTGTTCATCCGATCTTTACCAAACTTTACCATCTTGTTAATATCAATGAAAGCTCGGATAAGTTCGAAAACCAGTCAGATCGGACTAGTAACAGTGGAGTTATGGCCCTTGATTTAGTTAAAAAAGGCTATATTTTGCCTCGTTGAGAAGATAGGACCTTCATTTTTCGTCAGATCTTTATCAAACTTTACCAGATTGTTACTATCAATGAAAGCTCCGACAAGTTTGAAAACCAGCCAGATTGGACAATTTACACCAGAGTTATGGCCCTTGATTTCATTTTCTGAAATATGCTATATTTTGGCCTCATTAAGAAGAAAGGGCCTTCATTTGGCCAAATTTCATTGAAATTTTTCAGGGATGATCAGTACCAAGCCTAGTTGTACATATCGTCACTGTGTTCCAGTTGAATGATTTTGGCGGAGTTATGTCCCTTTAAAGGTTTTAATAAACAAACTTTGTCCTGACTAGTTTTCCTGAACCCCTGTCCGGATTTAAACAATACTTTTTAGGGATGATCAGTTCCAGGTCTAGTTGTGCAAATCTTTGCCGTGTTCCGGTTGAATGATTTTTGGCAGAGTTATGGCCCTTTAAAGGTTTTAATACACAAACATTGTCTGGACTATGCGCCTGAACGTCTCCCCACATTTCAACGAAACTTTACAGGGATGATCAGCACCAAGCTTAGTTGTGCATATCATCGTCGCATTCCGGTTAACAGATTTTTGGTGGATTTCAATGAAACTTGTCAGGGACAATCAGTACCTATATCATCACCATGTTCTGGTTGAACGATGTTTGAAAGAGTTATGGCCCCATGTGCATAAACTTTATCTTTAGCCAGTAGAGCGTCCACAGGCCCTCTTGGGCCTCTTGTTCTTTCACACTTTGATTGAACATACGCGTCGTGTAAAATCAATGACTGACGTCGCATGGCAACTAACCACACCTTCGAGCTTTCGGTGGCTATTTTTGCACATAAACGGTTTATATCCGGACCAAAAAAAGCATGCGAGTTCGGGGTGATATATTCAAGAAATAATATTCAAATGACTGAGGGTAAAATACATTGAATTATATAGGAATTGTGCTGAGACCTGGGTATGTGTCCAAGTCGCCGATAATATTCGAGGAATCAGTGTTCCAGTTACTGAAGTTAGATTGTAATTTGAACAAAAACATCAGTTTTAACATTAAATTCTCATCAAAAATATTTATTTGAAAGTAACATAATTATTGTCGTAACATGATGGGATTTCTTTTGCGGTTTGCACCAATTCCGAACGAGTATGCAAATGAATAGTTCCAAGTACATTACACACCCAATATGAACACATTACACACCCAATATGACTACATTACACACCCAATATGACTACATTACACACCCAGTATGACTACATTACACACCCAATATGACTACATTACACACCCAGTATGACTACATTACACACCCAATATGACTACATTACACACCCGATATGACTACATTACACACCCAATATGACTACATTACACACCCAATATGACTACATTACACACCCAGTATGACTACATTACACACCCAATATGACTACATTACACACCCAATATGACTACATTACACACCCAATATGACTACATTACACACCCAATATGACTGCATTACACACCCAGTATGACTGCATTACACACCCAATATGACTACATTACACACCCAATATGACTACATTACACACCCAATATGACTACATTACACACCCAATATGACTACATTACACACCCAATATGACTGCATTACACACCCAGTATGACTACATTACACACCCAATATGACTACATTACACACCCAATATGACTACATTACACACCCAATATGACTACATTACACACCCAATATGACTGCATTACACACCCAGTATGACTGCATTACACACCCAATATGACTACATTACACACCCAATATGACTACATTACACACCCAATATGACTGCATTACACACCCAGTATGACTACATTACACACCCAATATGACTACATTACCCACCCCATATGACTACATTACACACCCAATATGACTACATTACCCACCCAATATGACTACATTACACACCCAATATGACTACATTACCCACCCAATATGACTACATTACCCACCCAATATGACTACATTACCCACCCAATATGACTACATTACACACCCAATATGACTACATTACACACCCAATATGACTACATTACACACCCCATATGACTTTGCAACATGTAGGAATGACAAGGCAGATATTTAACATTGTTGTTATTATCCAGGCCAAGATAAAGGCCAGCAGGAATGACAAGGCAGATATTTGACATTGTTGTTATTATCCAGGCCAAAATAAAGGCCAGCAGGAATGACAGGGCAGATATTTAATATTGTTGTTATGATCCAGGCCAAGATAAAGGCCTGTAGGAATGACAGGGCAGATATTTAACATTGTTGTTATTATCCAGGCCAAGATAAAGACCAGCAGGAATGACAAGGCAGATATTTAACATGTGTTGTTATTATCCAGGCCAAAATAAAGGCCAGTAGGAATGACAAGGCAGATATTTAATATTGTTGTTATTATTCAGGCCAAGATTAAGGCCAGCAGGAATGACAAGGCAGATATTTAACATTGTTGTTATTATCCAGGCCAAGATAAAGGCCAGCAGGAATGACAAGGCAGATATTTAACATGTGTTGTTATTATCCAGGCCAAGATAAGGGCCAGCAGGAATGACAAGGCAGATATTAAACATGTGCTGTTATTTTCTAGGCCAAGATGAAGGCCAGCAGGAATGACAAGGCAGATATTTAACATGTGTTGTTACTATCCAGGCCAAGATAAAGGCCAGCAGGAATGACAAGGCAGATATTTAACATGTTTTGTTATTATCCTGGCCAAGATAAAGGCCAGCAGGAATGACAAGGCAGATATTTAATATCGTTGTTATTATCCAGGCCAAGATAAAGGCCAGTAGGAATAACAGGGCAGATATTTAACATTGTTGTTATTATCCAGGCCAAGATAAAGACCAGCAGGAATGACAAGGCAGATATTTAACATTGTTGTTATTATCCAGGCCAAAATAAAGGCCAGTAGGAATGACAAGGCAGATATTTAATATTGTTGTTTTTATTCAGGCCAAGATAAAGGCCAGCAGGAATGATGAGGCAGATATTTAACATTGTTGTTATTATCCAGGCCAAGATAAAGGCCAGCAGGAATGACAGGGCAGATATTTAACATTGTTGTTATTATCCAGGCCAAGATAAAGGCCAGCAGGAATGACAAGGCAGATATTTAACATGTGTTGTTATTATCCAGGCCAAGATAAAGGTCAACAGGAATGACAGGGCAGATATTAAACATGTGCTGTTATTATCCAGGCCAAGATAAAGGCCAGCAGGAATGACAAGGCAGATATTTAACATATGTTGTTATGATCCAGGCCAAGATAAAGGCCAGCAGGAATGACTAGGCAGATAGTTAACATGTGTTATTATGATCCAGGCCAAGATAAAGGCCATCAGGAATGACAAGGCATATATTTAACATGTGTTGTTATTATCCAGGCCAAGATAAAGGCCAGCAGGAATGACAAGGCAGATATTTAACATGTGTTGTTATTATCCAGGCCAAGATAAAGGCCAGCAGGAATGACAAGGCAGATATTTAACATGTGTTGTTAGGATCCAGGCCAAGATAGAGGCCAGCAGGAATGACAAGGCAGATATTTAACATGTGTTGTTATTATCCAGGCCAAGATAAAGGCCAGCAGGAATGACAAGGCAGATATTTAACATGTGTTGTTATTATCCTGGCCAAGATAAAAGGCCAGCAGGAATGACAAGGCAGATATTTAATATCGTTGTTATTATCCAGGCCAAGATAAAGGCCAGTAGGAATGACAGGGCAGATATTTAACATTGTGGTTATTATCCAGGCCAAGATAAAGACCAGCAGGAATGACAAGGCAGATATTTAACATTGTTGTTATTATCCAGGCCAAAATAAAGGCCAGTAGGAATGACAAGGCAGATATTTAATATTGTTGTTATTATTCAGGCCAAGATAAAGGCCAGCAGGAATGACAAGGCAGATAGTTAACATTGTTGTTATTATCCAGGCCAAGATAAAGGCCAGCAGGAATGACAGGGCAGATATTTAACATTGTTGTTATTATCTAGGCCAAGATAAAGGCCAGCAGGAATGACAAGGCAGATATTTAACATGTGTTGTTATTATCCAGGCCAAGATAAAGGTCAACAGGAATGACAAGGCAGATATTAAACATGTGCTGTTATTATCCAGGCCAAGATAAAGGCCAGCAGGAATGACAGGGCAGATATTTAACATGTGTTGTTATTATCCAGACGAAGATAAAGGCCAGCAGGAATGATGAGGCAGATAGTTAACATGTGTTGTTATTATCTAGGCCAAGATAAAGGCCAGCAGGAATGACAAGGCAGATATTTAACATGTGTTGTTAGGATCCAGGCCAAGATAAAGGCCAGCAGGAATGACAAGGCAGATATTTAACATGTGTTGTTATTATCCAGGCCAAGATAAAAGGCCAGCAGGAATGACAAGGCAGATATTTAACATGTGTTGTTATTATCCAGGCCAAAATAAAGTCCAGCAGGAATGACAAGGCAGATGTTTAATATGTGTTGTTATTATCCAGGCCAAGATAAAGGCCAGTAGGAATGACAAGGCAGATATTTAACATTGTTGTTATTATCCAGGCCAAGATTAAGGCCAGCAGGAATGACAAGGCAGATATTTAACATGTGTTGTTATGATCCAGGCCAAGATAAAGGCCAGCAGGAATGACAAGGCAGATATTTAACATTGTTGTTATTATCAAGGCCAAGATAAAGGCCAGCAGGAATGACAAGGCAGATATTTAACATGTGTTGTTATGATCCAGGCCAAGATAAAGGCCAGCAGGAATGACAAGGCAGATATTTAACATGTGTTGTTATTATCCAGGCCAAGATAAAAGGCCAGCAGGAATGACAAGGCAGATATTTAACATGTGTTGTTATTATCCAGGCCAAAATAAAGGCCAGCAGGAATGACAAGGCAGATATTTAATATTGTTGTTATTATCAAGGCCAAGATAAAGGCCAGCAGGAATGACAAGGCAGATATTTAACATGTGTTGTTATTATCCAGGCCAAGATAAAGGCCAGCAGGAATGACAAGGCAGATATTTAACATGTGTTGTTATTATCCAGGCCAAGATAAAAGGCAAGCAGGAATGACAAGGCAGATATTTAACATGTGTTGTTATTATCCAGGCCAAAATAAAGGCGAGCAGGAATGACAAGGCAGATATTTAATATTGTTGTTATTATCAAGGCCAAGATAAAGGCCAGCAGGAATGACAAGGCAGATATTTAACATGTGTTGTTATTATCCAGGCCAAAATAAAGTCCAGCAGGAATGACAAGGCAGATGTTTAATATGTGTTGTTATTATCCAGGCCAAGATGAAGGCCAGCAGGAATGACAGGGCAGATATTTAATATTGTTGTTATTATCCAGGCCAAGATAAAGGCCAACAGGAAAGACAAGGCAGATGTTTAACATGTGTTTTTATTTCCAGGCCAAGATGAAGGCCAGTAGGAATGACAGGGCAGATATTTAACATGTGTTGTTATTATCCAGGCCAAAATAAAGTCCAGCAGGAATGACAAGGCAGATGTTTAACATGTGTTGTTATTATCCAGGCCAAGATAAAGGCCAACAGGAAAGACAAGGCAGATGTTTAACATGTGTTTTTATTTCCAGGCCAAGATGAAGGCCAGTAGGAATGACAGGGCAGATATTTAACATTGTTGTTATTATCAAGGTCAAGATAAAGGCCAACAGGAAAGACAAGGCAGATGTTTAACATTGTTGTTATTATCCAGGCCAAGATAAAGGCCAACAGGAAAGACAAGGCAGATGTTTAACATTGTTGTTATTATCCAGGCCAAGATAAAGGCCAGTAGGAATGACAAGGCAGATATTTAACATGTGTTGTTATTATCCAGGCCAAGATTAAGGCCAGCAGGAATGACAAGGCAGATATTTAATTTCGTTGTTATTATCCAGGCCAAGATAAAGGCCAGTAGGAATGACAAGGCAGATATTTAACATTGTTGTTATTATCCAGGCCAAGATAAAGGCCAGCAGGAATGACAAGGATAAGGAGACGAAGCGTGTGTCCCGGCACATGGAGGAGAAACAGCAGAAGTCAAGCTCAGAGGACAAACAACGAATCAGCATGCTCGTGAAACGAGTGAAGGAGCTAGAGTCGTCAGCTGGAAAAAGACCCGTAAGTTGTTGGTTTTTGCCTCACTTGTAATGAAATGCTTGTAAATCATGTTTTGACTCACTTTCATATAAAATTGCATCATCTGTGCTAACAAATGAGGTTGATCAGCTCTTTTTTCTGTGTGTGTACACATTGGGTTTAAGAGCTAATTTCACTTGGGTGCTTAAGCTCGTACAAATTGGGTTTAAGAGCTAATTTCACTTGGGAGCTTAAGCTCGTACAATTGGGTTTAAGAGCTAATTTCACTCGGGAGCTTAAGCTCATACAAATTGGGTTTAAGAGCTAATTTTGCTTGGGAGCTTAAGCTCGTACAAATTGGGTTTAAGAGCTAATTTTAATTGAGAGCTTAAGCTCATACCAATTGGATTTAAGAGCTAATTTCACATTGGGTTTAAGAGCTAATTTCACTTGGGAGCTTAAGCTCGTACAAATTGGGTTTAAGAGCTAATTTCACTTGGGAGTTTAAGCTCGTACAAATTGGGTTTAAGAGTTAATTTCTCTGGGAGCTTAATCTCCTAAGGCCTGTGTAATACTTTGTCAGAATGATGTAAATTTGCTAAATAGTCATAATACATACACGTATAACAATTAGCTCCTATTGTTGGATGTCCATATTTTGTCCAAATTTTGTTTTTATATACAAAAGGTTTAAGGGGCAAAAAACCTTCATGGACTTAGGTTTAAGAGATATTACTCGTTAATTAAGACAGTTATCAGCTCCTAATGCAATTAGCTCATAAAATGTAAATGTTGGTTGGTCGGAATCCATGTTTGATTGAATAAGGGAATGATAACATTTTCATTTAAACCTGGGTTCGGACAATGGTAAAATGCTTGTAAATCATGTTTTGTTGTTTGTCGCACTTACATTTAAATGCTTGTCCATTTACAGGCTGTAGTGCCAGTTGTGGCTGGAGTGGAGAAGGGAGGTGATGGGGCCCAGGCTCACATGTTGAGAAGGGAGCTCAAAGACAAAGACGCCCAGATTAAACAACTTGAGAAGGAATTGAAGGCCGGTGGTGGGGCTACTGGTGGGGCCACAGCTGGGGATGTAAGTTGGGATTCCAAACTATTACAAACTAAGTCATATATATCACCTGTTTAATGGTATGTTGGTAGATAGGCCGTCAGCATTCTGGTATTAGAAGAAGATTTGTGATATATTGAACAAAATACAGGTGACTTATTTAGATATTATTGCAAACCAAGAGCAATTTACATTAATTATATTTAATTAAAGAATAGATATTTACAAATTCCATGTATAACACAAACATATATGAACCATTCTTAACCAGGAGCTCAAACTATATACAGAGTCAGAAAGGAATTATAACCACCCACACACAAGGTACAAAATCGGAGAAGATCTGGTGAGTTGAAGTTGAGACAAATTTTTAGCTTTGTGCTTGGAAGTGATTAATTGTATGTTTTATACATTTTTCACAGAAACAAAAGGGAGCTAAACAGGAGAAGATATTGGTGGGGCTGGAGAAGAAGTTGAACTATCAGATAGAGAAGTCAGAAAAACTGGCAGAGGGACTTAAAGGTGCTGATGAGGAAAACAAAGCACTGACAAAGGTTAAGGACTATTGGTCCACCATCTTTAAAAAAATCCCATATAAATGGGAAATGGTCAAGTGAAATTTTCAACCAAATGCATACTTTAGGAATGAGCATTGTTAACCATATAGTACATGACAGTAATACAACACTATTGATGTGAATATAATATCAGAAGAATACTTATATGGCAGAAATTTTACCCTTTATATCTGAAAAGTTTGATGCAAATTTACTCAAAGTTGTTTTATTTTTTATATGATGTAAATTTGTCCATAGAATAGTTCATTTATTCATTGAGAGCAGACGAAACATCATTTCAAAATGAAATAAGCCATTTTATCACATCATCCAAATTTTGAGGTACTCCATTGTATATAATATTTCATCGTATTTATATGAGTGTCTGTTATCTAGAAAATACATTTACCTTGAGTGCACCAGTGTGACTTTGACCTTGAGTGCACCAGTGTGACTTTGACCTTGAGTGCACCAGTGTGACTTTGACCTTGAGTGCACCAGTGTGACTTTGACCTTGAGTGCACCAGTGTGACTTTGACCTTGAGTGCACCAGTGTGACTTTGACCTTGAGTGCACCAGTGTGACTTTGACCTTGAGTGCACCAGTGTGACATTTACCTTGAGTGCACCAGTGTGACATTTACCTTGAGTGCACCAGTGTGACATTTACCTTGAGTGCACCAGTGTAACATTTACCTTGAGTGCACCAGTGTGACATTTACCTTGAGTGCACCAGTGTGACATTTACCTTGAGTGCACCAGTGTGACATTTACCTTGAGTGCACCAGTGTGACATTTACCTTGAGTGCACCAGTGTGACATTTACCTTGAGTGCACCAGTGTGACATTTACCTTGAGTGCACCATTGTGACATTCACCTTGAGTGCACCAGTGTGACATTTACCTTGAGTGCACCAGTGTGACATTCACCTTGAGTGCACCAGTGTGACATTCACCTTGAGTGCACCAGTGTGACTTTGTTGCAAAAGCAAGAATAAAGCTGTCAAAATTCTCAAAAATTTAAGACCAAACCTATATAATATAACTCGTATTGTTTCTATTAATTTCTATTTATTATAGGAACTCGAAGAGAAGTCCAGGAACCTTGCCAAAGTGAGTGCTGAGTTGAAGACCCTCGGGTTTGCTGCAAAGGAAGGGGTTGAAGCTGCAACAAAGGTTAAGGACCTGGAAAAGGAAAACAAAACACTTACTGAGGAAAATAATGTGCTGACGAAGAATTACGAGAGTGAAAGAGTAAGTTCATTGTTATAATCTTTATAATACAGACTTACAATTGTTCTAATCTTTATAATACAGACTTACCAGTTTCTGAACTCCTGTATCCCAGCTGAAACTCTGGTATTTCAAATATCTTATAAATGTCACCACATAAAAACCTGGAAATATCTAATATATATATATTTATAACTGTAAATACATGTATATATAATATGTCAAGGCTAGCCTTTTGAGACATTGTCACAAAATAGTGCAAGGCATTATTATGCACAGCATGTTCTGGCCTTGTAATCAAAGCTTGAGTATTAGATGCCACTGTGGAACATGGGCTTTTGAACTTGGGTCGCTTACCGCTAATGCAACGTCCATTGGAAGGTGACACTAAATTGGGTGTTCCCATGTACTAGCATTTATCCTCTGGGCATGTATCAGAACCAGAGGTATATATCCTCTGATGTGTATCAGAACCAGAGGTATATATCCTGTGGGTGTGTATCAGAACCAGAGGTATGAATCCTCTGGGTGTGTATCAGAACCAGAGGAATATATCCTCTGGGTGTGTATCAGAACCAGAGGTATGTATCCTCTTGGTGTGTATCAGAACCAGAGGTATATATCATGTAGGTGTGTATCAGAACTATCAGAACCAGAGGTATATATCCTCTGGGTGTGTATCAGAACCAGATGTATATATCCTGTGGGTGTGTATCAGAACCAGAGGAATATATCCTCTGGGTGTGTATCAGAACCAGAGGTATGTATCCTCTTGGTGTGTATCAGAACCAGAGGTATATCTCCTGTAGGTTTGTATCAGAACTATCAGAACCAGAGGTATATATCCTGTGGGTGTGTATCAGAACCAGAGGAATATATCCTCTGGTTGTGTATCAGAATCAGAGGTATATATCCTGTGGGTGTGTATCAGAACCAGAGGTATATATCCTCTGGGTGTGTATCAGAACCGGAGGTATATATCCTCTGAGGGTGTATCAGAACCGGAGGTATATATCCTCTGAGTGTGTATCAGAACCGGAGGTATATATCCTCCGGGTATGTATCAGAACCAGAGGTATATATCCTCTGAGGGTGTATCAGAACCGGAGGTATATATCCTCTGGGTGTGTATCAGAACCGGAGGTATATATCCTCTGGGTTTGTATCAAAACCTGAGGTATATATCCCCTGAGGGTGTATCAGAACCGGAGGTATATATCCTCTGGGTGTGTATCAGAACAGGAGGTATATATCCTCTGGGTATGTATCAGAACCAGAGGTATATATCCTCTGGGTGTGTATCAGAACCGGAGGTATATATCCTCTGGGTGTGTATCAGAACCGGAGGTATATATCCTCTGAGGGTGTATCAGAACCGGAGGTATATATCCTCTAGGTGTGTATCAGAACCAGAGGTATTTATTTGATAATAGGAGTAGCGTGTCGTGGATTTCTCTGTATTCTCATGCTCTATGTTTTGGGACTGGCTCGATATATCGTAAGTTGATGAATCATCACATTTATTCTTTGCTGAGATACAGAGATTACCCTTGTGCTGAGATAAAGAGATTACCTTTGTGCTGAGATACAGAGATTACCCTTTGAGATACAGAGATTACCCTTGTGCTGAGATACAGAGATTGCCTTTGTGCTGAGATACAGAGATTACCCTTGTGCTGAGATACAGAGATTACCCTTTGAGATACAGAGATTACCCTTGTGCTGAGATACAGAGATTACCCTTGTGCTGAGATACAGAGATTACCCTTGTACTGAGATACAGAGATTACCCTTGTGCTGAGATACAGAGATTACCCTTGTGCTGAGATACAGAGATTACCCTTGTGCTGAGATACAGAGATTACCCTTGTGCTGAGATACAGAGATAACTCTTGTGCTGAGATACAGAGATTACCCTTGCGCTGAGATACAGAGATTACCCTTGTGCTGAGATAGAGAGAGTACCCTTTGAGATACAGAGATTACCCTTGTGCTGAGATAGAGAGATTACCCTTGTGCTGAGATACAGAGATTACCCTTGTGCTGAGATAGAGAGATTACCCTTTGAGATACAGAGATTACCCTTGTGCTGAGATACAGAGATTACCCTTGTGCTGAGATACAGAGATTCCCCTATGCTGAGATACAGAGATTACCCTTGTGCTGAGATACAGAGATTACCCTTTGAGATACAGAGATTACCCTTGTGCTGAGATACAGAGATTACCCTTGTGCTGAGATACAGAGATTACCCTTTGCTGAGATACAGAGATTACCCTTGTGCTGAGATACAGAGATTACCCTTGTGCTGAGATACAGAGATTACCCTTGTGCTGAGATACAGAGATATTCGAGGGGATCACGTAGTTTCTACTGCTATTGTATAAAAGAGGACTCTCTTCCCTTGTCTGTGTGAAAATAAGGAGTAAATCAATCACTTCTGTCTGAGGTTGTCATGGCCTCCAGGTGTGTCAGTCAAGGCTGTCAGGTGTGTCCGGTAAACAGAAGATTATCCTAATGCTATGAGTGTAGGTTCCACTTGAACAAATTATAATAATATAAATTTACATGTAGGTTCTACGCAAGAAGTACTACAACATGGTTGAAGACATGAAGGGCAAGATCCGTGTATACTGCAGGGCACGGCCGCTGAGCAAGAGTGAGGTTGACAGGGTAAGTAGTGTGTGATTGCCTCGCTATCCCAGCCCTTGCTCCTACCTGCTTCCTTGACATGAAGGGCAATATCCGTGTATACTGCAGGGCATGGCCACTGAGCAAGAGTGAGATTGAAACAGTGAGTAGCGTGTGATTGCCCCACTCTCCCTGCCCTTGCTTTCTTTGCCACCCCACTTCCTCCACTCCAACCCACTTCCTTTGTGCAGCTCATGAGCAAGTAAGTAGTCTATTTGCTTTGCTTTCCCCCTACCCTACCATGAAGGGCAGTATGTCTTTATACTGTAGGACACCATCCATAAGCAATTTGTTTAGTATGTATTGACCTATCAGTTAAGATTAACTGGTTAAATTTATACTAATTGCATAATTTTTTTTTGGTTTTCCCAAGATTTCAAATGTGTTAAAAAAAGTGCACATAATTATGATACGTTACCCATGTTGCCTTGGGAACACTGTCATATTGACTCGTTGACTTGTTAATTTCTGTTACCTCGGAGTCCAACTACTAGTATATTGACATTTAGCTCACCAAAGTTTTATGAAAATTCCTACATTATTTAAAAAATTATTAAGACTTTCTGTTACTTTTTGATTACCCCTAATATATATAATTACTGCTACTGTAAATATTAGTTTTTGCTACCGGTACTCTAACAATTTTTACTGCTTCTGTATATATTAATGCTTCTGTATATATTATAACTGGTCCTTCAAATACAATTACTGCTAATATAATAATGGCTTCTACATAAATATCTACTTTTTCAGGGCAACAAGTCTGTGTGTAAATCGGTGGATGAGTACAGTATTTCTGTGGAGGCGACACGAGGCTTGAAGGAGTTTCAGTATGATCAGGTGTTTATGGAGAATTCTACTCAAGAAAAGATCTTTGAAGACAGCAATGTAAGTTTTTGTTTACTCTTACACCACTGAAGATTATATTTTCACTGCAAGTGCATGTAAATTGTTATTTTTAATTAACTGTCAGAATATATAAATAAAACATCCTTGTTTTTATTAAATGATATTAACTCGAGGATGAGGTTGTCCCAGTAGCTAAAGGTTTCATCACCACTGGTTGTATTAATCAACTTGGTATAATAACCTGTGAGAGAATACAGACGTTGCCCAAGTGTATGTGTCTGTGATTGTTTTTATCTTGTTTTCCTTTCCCATGTTTTTATCTTGCTTTCCTTTCCCATTAAGACTAGCTGTGAGAATCATAGCTGTTATGGTTTTGTGTCGCCTGTCTTGCATTGCCTGCACTTAGGGATCATTTTGTCAGTCGTCTTCCATCGTGTGTCACACCTTAACATGCAACATTACCTTGGCCATAACTAGAAAAGTATTTGACAGATTTTCATGAAACTTCACACACATCTTCATCTTACCTGAAGGAATGTTGACTTTTATTTTAGAATAGTTGTGCCCCTTTTCATAAAACGTTTAACCTACACAAGCTCATAACTTGGCAAAATGTTGACCTATGGTCATGAAATGTTATACATTTCATCCTTATCAATTCAAATGCTTTTGCCATGTTCAATAACTTTAAATTCCATTTCAGCAGATTTATGCCCTTTTTGGTTAAACTTTAATCTGCAATCTAACCTAGCTCATAACTTGTCAACATACTGACCTATGGTGATGAATGTTCTTTCTTTTCATTTATTCATTGCAGAGTAGTACCTCTTTTCATAAAAAAATAACAATTTAAAATAAAATCTGCACCATAATTCATGAAGGATTACACCCCCTGTCTATGATTCTCACAGCTACATCACAGACTACATTAATTAATTATAATTATGTATAACATTTTATTTCTACAGAACTTGATACAGTCTGCTGTTGATGGATACAATGTTTGTATCTTTGCGTACGGACAGACGGGCTCCGGTAAGACTTTTACCATGATTGGAGACAGAGAGCAGAAGTACCCAGGCATCGCTCCCAGAGCCTTTGATAGAGTATTTGAGATGGTTAACGAACTTAAGTAAGTTATTTAACCCTTAACCAGTTAAGGGTGACTACAGTAGCCTTTGCGTCCATTGTAAACCCTGATCAGGCTGATCAGGGTTTACAGTGTTTGGCTGCTCATCAGTTATTTCTCCAAAACACCCCTTTGTAACATAAATGGAATGATCAGGGTTTACAATGTCTGGCTGCTCATCAGATATTTCTCCAAAACACCACTTTGTAACATAAATGGAATGGTCTAAATTTAAAAAAAGGACAGTCCATTATATATATGTAGGGGGTTAAGGGTTAAGTAGGTCAATAGGAATATTCCTGTATTGATCACATGGGATGCAGAGACATATTAATAAACAGTAAGAAACTTTCTATCTGAACCAATGAAGTAGTCAAAATATCACGTGGCACCTTAACTTTTTCTTCTATCTTCCCTACCATTTATTCATTGATTTTGATCGAGAATTAATTCAGAAGATTCATAATGAATATCAAACTGGGATTATAATAAATATTTTTTATTTTTAACACAAAAAGCTGTTTAAAGATAAAAATCTCATCGTTTTTTTGTTTTAAATCAAGGATTGACATAGTAAAAGTTTTCGTTAAACTCCTTTTTGTGTCGCCTTTCGAAGAAAAATTTGATACATAGGGATCACTTTGTCGTCCATCTATCTGTCAGTCTGACAGTTTCTCAGGGCTGTACAAATATTTTTTTTAGCCAATAGTCCGGGACTAGTCACCCTGTCAAAAGTGACTAGTCCCAAAAAAATTGTGAATAGTCCCAAAAAATGGACACAAGTCCTGATTTTTTTCGATTTCTCAATATGTTAAAACTGCGTCTTGCATACTCATTACAATTCATTACACACAGTAAAGGAAACAATCCTTATTTACTCTTCAGACAATTAATGTATGTTTCAGTGGTATAGATTGTAGACTGCCATTGGGTGAAACAGTAGCAATAGTAAGAATCACATCTGCATTTTTAAATTTCAATATAGATATTGAGTTTCATATTACAGTTCAGATAATCATTTAATAGAAAGAAAAAAGTCATAACTTTATATAGGTAAGGGGCTACAGATGAGATTCTTAACTTTATTACCATTTTACCTAATGCAAAAAATAAATAACATGTGAATCAACATAAACATTTTATAATTATGTTTTTGTCCACTACACCAGATGATTTTGACTTTTTGATTGGCTGTGTATCACATTCTACATTTTTCCTCTTTTTATTTTTACTTTCACTTTCGCTTTCACTCTGAAAATTTTCCTTGTTTTTAACACTAAAAAAGTTCAACAAACTCATTTTATTGTTTCAGTGTATCGCCATTTTCAGCTCACCATGTGACAAACAGGTAATCACGTGACGAACATGTGATTTACATGTGGTAGTCGTTTCATTGGCTAGCGGGTCTGGATTAAAATAGATCGGGTCAATTGATTGGATAATGTCGACAATGCCCACTGTCAATTTAAGTAATTTGGAGGCGGGATTTCCGGCATGGTTGATTGTTGATAGAATTGCCCAGGGTATTGGATGATTGCCGCTGTGGATGCTTATTGCATTACATAAGCGAGTGCAATTAAAGGATTACGTTGAGAAGTGTGCTGGGGTTGTTTTATGACAGGTGGCCAACATTGTAAATTTGACAAATCTGGGACTGAAATCTTTCAAACAGTGACACGCCCAACTTTCTCTTTTTTTAAAATTGGACTAGTCGGAGACTGAAATCTTTGAAAAAGTGACACTCCCGACTTTGGTTTTGGACTAGTCCCGGGCGTCGGGCTATAGGATTTGTACAGCCCTGTTTCTCCGTCAGTCCGTCACGAAACCTTAATGTTGGCTATAACTTTATCATTTTTTGATATTTCTTCATCAAACTTTCAATATATACTCATCATGACAACATCGACATGACCATACTAAAATATAAAGATCAAGGTCACACTGAAGGTCATTATATGTGTTAAATACTAATTTATTTCTTCACGAAAACTTAACTTGACTATAGCCTTCTCATTTCTTGATAATTCTTCATCAAACTTTCAATATATACTCAACATGACAACATCAACATAAACATACTAAAATATAAAGGTCAGGGTCACACTGAAGGTCATTATATGGGTTAAATACTCAATTTTTTCTTCACGAAAATTTAACGTTGGCTATAACTTTCTCATTTCTTCATCAAACTTTCAATATATACTTGTCATGACAACTTCGACATGGCCATACTAAAATAATAAAGGTCACACTGAAGGTCATTATATGGGTTAAATACTCATTTTTTTCTTCACGAAAACTTAGTCAGGTCAGTTTGTCAAGGTCGTTTATCTGTGTCCAAAAAACCTTGTTATACTACAAAGCGCTGACAGGTGACACACGTGTTCCGCAGAACACCCGTCTAGTTTTGTTTAAAATGGTACAGTAAATAAAATTCAATCATTAGAAGGAAAATTAAATTTGTGATGGGTTTTGGCATAAATGAAACGTGTATCTACAAAACTCTTCAAGATACAAGTGCTTAAAATTTGGCAACATTTTGTGGAATTTTCCCACTGTCCCACATGAAATTCAGGTAAATTTCACAGTGTCCAATCTTTGAGACCCTCATTTATTGCAGAGTTATGGCCCTTTGTTTGACTTAGAATTTTCCACTCTAATATTATATAATGACCTGTTAACACATTTTTTCTCAAACATTTTTGAATTGATTGTTCCCAAACTTCATGTACACATAACAACTGATGACCTTATGTCCCTGTACAACACCCATCATTGATTGTGTAATTTATTACAGAATTATGGCCCTTTGTTTGACTTAGAATTTTCCACTGTAATATTATATAATGACCTGTTAAAACAATTTGTTCTCAAACATTTTTGAATTGATTGTTCCCAAAATTCATGTACACATAACAACTGATGACCTTATGTCCCTCTACATCACACATTGTTGATGCCTAATTTATTACAGAATTATGGCCCTTTATTTGACTTAAAATGTTTCACTCTGTAATGAACTACATGTGGCTTTCACTTTAAAACTTTTCATGGAATGTTTTTATATATATCATTTTTTTTTATTATTTCGAACTCGGAGGGGTTGTGTGTGTGGGAGTGGGTTTGGGGTGGGGGTGGATTTGGGGTATTTGTTTTTGATAATTATATCTCAAATGAAACATTACAACGAGATTACACTGTATACATTTGTTTCCTCCTATGTCATCGGTGGGGCCTGGAGGAAGGGGAATCAAATATACTAATAATTAAATTATGGTGTCATTTCTTCGTACTTTTACACATTAATTGGTATAATAGTCGTCTATAAAAGAGATACACAGCCTGTCAAATGATTTATTATTTAAAACTCAGAGTGTAATTTTATTGTGGGTTACGAGTTCAACCCCACGAAGCGGTAGTTCTTTTTTGTACCGCTATTGAATTCCGTCAAACAATCTTGGTTTTATTTAGTAAATATTCAATAATGGTTGGTATTCATGTTTGGTATTCTATATATAGTAACATGTTTGGTATTCTATATATGGTAACATGTTTGGTATTCTATATTTAGTAACATTTTTGGTATTCTATATAGCTAGGGTAACATGTTTGGTATTCTATATATAGTAACATGTTTTTTATTCTATATAGGGTAACATGTTTGGTATTCTATATATGGTAACATGTTTGGTATTCTATATATGGTAACATGTTTGGTATTCTATATATGGTAACATGTTTGGTATTATATATATAGTAGCATGTTTGATAGTCTATATATAGTAACATGTTTGGTAGTCTATATATAGTAACATGTTTGGTATTTTATATAAATTATAGTAACATGTTTGGTATTCTATATATAGTAGCATGTTTGGTATTCTATATATAGTAACATGTTTGATTCTCTATATACAGTAACATGTTTTGTATTCTATATATAGTAACATATTTGATATTCTATATATAGTAACATATTTGGTATTCTATATATATACTCAGCAAAAATGGAAACGTCCCTCTTTTAAGCTGTGGTTTGCATGGGTTGACTTTGTTACACTTTGTACACCAATCTAGATACAATTTCATCATTTTATACTTATCACTCAATCATTCTGATCAATATTAATAATCATCAAAAACCAAAGTTTGTCTGTTGCTGCTAAAACATGTTTTATTGAAATTGCGAAATCACTATATTTTTATTATAAAGGGAGGTAATCTGAAAATATTCGTTCTTGAAAGCTGTATGTCGCAAAAATGAGTGAAAAGATCAGCGTATTTTCTCCGTTTTTGTGGTGATGAGGTCATTCTCTGTTTATTTCAATATAACAAAACTGTGTTAACTCAAAAGTTTTAACCACAAGACCCGGAAATGCTGTTTAAACCAAATCAAGGGGAATAAGTTTGCCCACAAGTTTGATTCAAAGAAAATTGTTTTCATGACAGTGCTGGCCTTTAACAAAGGTATTGGCGTATAAGATTAAATAAAATATAATTTCATTGTGTCTAAATCTATGGGTAAAGTTGAACGTTTCTATTTTAGCTCAGTAACATCTTTGGTTTTCTATATATAGTAACATGACAATTTCAGGGAGAAGTTCTCCATCAGGGTGGAGACATACATGATGGAGTTATACAACGAGAAACTGATAGATCTGTTTGCCAAACCCGGGAATTCTGATGACGTAAGTTAACGTTGTTTCTCTATCAGGCCGACCGTAAAAAATACTGGTTTGCTGTTTCCCTACTTACCTACCAACTTCAAATGTGTTATATCAATTATATGTTATTATTATTTTGTGTGTAATTTCTTCTTAAGGTTTTTATATTTTTAAAAATAAAAATAAATCAACTACCTAACAACTTATAAAATCATGGGTTGGGAAACAGCAAACTTTTTATTTTTTAAGAATAGCCTTAAAATCATCAATAAGCTATTTTATAAGGATGTTCTATATACTATAGTAAACAGATTATGAATATAGTAACTGGTATTCATTGAAAATGTTTCTTATAACTTCAGAGTTTTGTATGAGGTTACGACTGCTATTCACAAGCTTGGTTTTGCCTGCATAGCTTGGCAGACACTGAAGGATCACTTTGTCTGTCGTCCGTCGTCTGTACGTCGTCGTCCGTCCGTCACACTTTAACCTGTAACCTAACCTAGGCCATAACTTGAAAAGTATGTGCACTGTGTTCATGAAACTTCAGACACATCTTCATCTTAACCTAAGGAATGTTGTTACTCATGTCCAATAACTCAGTCTTTCATTTTGGAAGAGTTATGACCCCTTCCATAAAACTTTAACCTGCAACCTAACCAAGCTCATAACTGGTCATAACTTGAAAATTACATGGCAGGCGACACAAGTGTTCCATAGACACTCTTCTAGTATCAGTAATAAAACTATCTTGAATTGAAAAATACCTAGATTAGTAATAGAATATTGAGTAAAAAAATACCTAAATTATTAATAGAATATACAGTAAAAAAAAACTAGATTAGTTATGGAATATACAGTAAAAAAATACCTAGATTAGCAATGGAATATACAGTAAAAAATAGCTAGATTAGCAATGGAATATACAGTAAAAAATACCTAGAATAACAATGAAATATACAGTAAAAAATACCTAGATTAGTAATGAAATATACAGTAAAAAATACCTAAATTAGTAATAGAATATACAGTGAAAAATACCTAGATTAGTAATAGAATATACAGTAAAAAATACCTAGATTAGTAATAGAATATACAGTAAAAAATACCTAGATTAGCAATGGAATATTCAGTAAAAAATACCTAGAATAACAATGAAATATACAGTGAAAAATACCTAGATTAGTAATAGAATATACAGTAAAAAAATACCTAAATTAGCAATATAATATACAGTAAAAATACCTAGATTAGCAATGGAATATACAGTAAAAAAATACCTAGATTAGTAATAGAATATACAGTAAAAAATACCTAGATTAGCAATGGAATATACAGTAAAAAATACCTAGAATAACAATGAAATATACAGTAAAAAATACCTAAATTAGTAAACAAATACCTAGAGTGAGTAATGGAATATACAGTAAAAGTTAAAAACAGAATGGTTGGGTTCACTTGATCTAAGCTTCTAATGTCATAATCCTAATCCTACAATGTTTAACTATTAAAGAACAAACCTACCGCCTGGATGGATTTATTAGATGATGTAAGCAGACCGTGAATAGTCACATGAACTCATTTCATTTACAATTTAATGCATAGGGCTTACCTAATTAGTTTGAATTTAATTGACAGTAAGCTGTGAATTAACAGTTAGCAGTGGTTGTCTAATGCTTCTTACGGTGGTAATTGTAAGTTGCTGATTGTTAATTGATTGTATTGTGCATAATGCTTATTTAAGAAATAGATCTTTGTTTACAGTGATTTATTATTTATAAAATGACTGTAGGGGATTTAATTGTAAACATTAAAACATAACAAGCCCCATGAGCTATTTCCATTCTGATGCTTACCAGACACCAACATTATTACAACAATGACCACATGTATTGCTCCTAAAGGGTATAAACAATGGTTTGTTCTTTCTGCCTGCCTGTGATATGGAACCGCTCCAGTAAAACAAACATTTATGTATGTACACTGCAAGTGTCGCGTTACAAATTTAGGTTTTATTTCACAAAAAAATACCATAAAATTCAACAATGATGGACAATTTTTTATCTGACATGTGCAAGAACAGCCATTAACAACTGCGAGCAAGGTGCTTGTAGTTCAAGGTCAAGCACACTAGCACATGAAAAGCCAATAGTTATTGTCTTCTGTCCTTGGACAGGGTGTAAAATATCTGCTGTCCTTGGACAGGGTGTAAAATATCTGCTGTCCTTGGACAGGGTGTAACATATCTGCTCAATTAAACCAGTGATTTAAGTAGTGATTGGGCACTTATTCAAATCTGCCAGAATCTCATTTGACAAAGGTAAAACGGCCAAATCTCGTTCTTTAGCTTCTGTTCTTATATTTAAGGCAGAAAGAATATAATGATATCACTACACACAGGATATAATTATTCTCTTTAATTTGAGACTAGTCACAGACTCCTGCTGTGAAAAATGAGAATCTATACAGGTACAACAACAGGAAGTAACATAAAATAGGCCATAGTCAGACTTTTTAAATAACATTTGTCGACATTTTTAGCAAACATAGGAATATTCTGAAAATACCAGTACATTCTTAACATAAATGTCTTTAATTTGAACCCATTTGCAGACTGTTGCTTTAAGAAGTGACAGTTTCTATAGAATTACCAATGGAAGTGCATACGTGAAATTTCGAGTTTTTTTTGTCCGAAAGCATACGTTGCAAATGTCTGGTTTATTACGTCTCTGATTTGAGCAGTAATTCAGTAGTGGCGTACCAGCAACAGCTTGAAGCTAGGTTACCCCTGGTCCAGTTAAAGGATTGTCTGGTAGAATTAATTAAACAGCAGTAGTAAGCATGCATTAGAATATGATACTATAATAAAAGTGTGAATTTAACCGATTTAAATTGAATGCCTGTGTACGTTAACTCTTGATATGATACTAACTGAAATTGCTTTGAGTTTTTTGTTTTTGTTTTTTTATCTAATTTTGACATTAATGATAATAGTTTTGAAACTGAAATGTAACATTATATATAATAAAAAAACTCTTATTGTGGTTATTTGAATGACATTTCTTTTCAGATTTGCTTTGCTATTTTTAATTAACCTTCAAGTATTAATAGATTATAAACTTAAATTCTTTATTAAATCTAACTGAGGTTCAGACCTCACCGGTGCCACTGAGTTTCGTCAGTGTGTTCTTGGGCAAGACACTTTCCCTTAGTCTTGTCTGCTGTATCGGGACCTAAACCGGGCAATCTCGTGTATTCGATCCTATCCTCTGAGAATGTTAAAGTACCAGAGAAATCTAGATTTCTATGTATCCTTCCCCTCTCTCTGGGGCGGCTCTAAATAACTGTAATGTGTAGATTAGCCTTTATACCAGACTCATTTCAATTTATTTAATGCATGCAACTTAAATTTTACCTATTTTACTTTTTATAATTTGCCTAATGCACAAAACTGTGAACCGATATTTAAATACAAATACAGTCGAACTTTGATAACTCGAAGTCACGGGGGACCGTAGGAATATGTTCGAGAAATCGGGGTTGAAGGCTTGTTTTTTTTTCACATTTCGATTGAACTTAAAAGCATCGTGTAAAATCAGTGGCCGGCGTCGCATGGCAACGGATCACACCTTCAAGTTTATTTATCACACATATACAATATCCGGACCTTAAAAAACCTTCGAGCTTGGGGTGGTATTCGAGAAATAATATTCAAATATATTGACCGAAGATGAATTACGTGAATTATATAGGAGTTGTGCCTGGACTGGAGTATGTGTTCATGTTACCGATGGTATTCCGATCCAAGGAATCAACATTCAAGTAATCAAAGTTTGACTGTAATTAAATAGTTGATTTTAGAGTTAGTAAGTTGTAAGTCCATCAAAAATGGTGGTATTAGGAAGATAAAACAAAAATATAGACATTTTGTCAGGTTTGTTTTATGTTTATATGAATAATGGTTATTTACAATAAATGTAGTTTTCATCATGTTGTTACTTGGCATTATAAATGTGTAATATCTGTGTGTGTCGGAGCTATAGAAATCCAGTGATGCAATATCTAATACTTAAAGGGACACATGGCAATCTGGAAGTTTTTATCAAACATTAAAATCAGCATCTCAATTAATTTATCCAGTATCATTTGGACTTTAAACCTGCTTAAATAGAATATAGATAACATTTAGAGTTCATTTTTCATCGTTTATACACTATATATAGGTTTAAATGTATTATTGGTGCAATATATAATTAACAATTAGTAAAATGCAAAATCAATTTACTTTGAACTATTTTAATAATGCATACTAATGATTGCAAAAATCAAGTTATGTAGAAAAACAAATGGAGCATCAAGAGTGTTACACACACCAAGATTGCCGTGTGTCCCTTTAATGTAATTTAAAGGATTATGCAGGAAATATGATATTTATATGGCTGGTGTCACTTTTTATTCTTATGTTGTATTATAAAATTGTGTTTACACATCGCATGTGTCACTTTTATAAATCAACTACTACTAGTATAAATTATGTTTTACCATGTTTACATATTGTAACTTTAAAATGTATTCAATAATTATAATGAGCTTGATGATTTGACACTTCAAAGGTACGTCAGCCATATTGGAAGATTACGCCTCATTTACTGGATTTCCATGCGAATGTTTTTAATACTAATTAATATATTTTATCAGTTGTATTATTTATTTGCAAAATTATAAATGACTGTAATCTGAATTCGCTGATTGTACCTTTAATTGAATTGTTTTATTATATATATTTATGTTTGATGTAATTTTAAGGACCACTTAGTCAAATATGACGAGGTAACTTGGATGAATAATTAGTCTACATACCGTATTTGCCTGATTAAGCGCCCTGGGTGTTTATTTATTTCAGAAATGGGAAGCTTTTTTTCATGCCTCTGTGTTTTCTTCATGTTAGAATTAATGTGATTTTTTATACCTCAGTATTTTGCAAGCTTTCATATCTCAGAATTCATGGTCTGATTGAATTATACACTAAATTAATCTCATTAAAATCATATCCTAATTACGCTTTGATACTCTCCGCTATAGGATCTGACAACACTGCCTTGGAGGTCACGTCAGATCGACCTTTCATCTAATCAATATTCATGAGAAGATCAACTAAATTCAGCAATGAAATTGCCGTTTCTTATGCACTTCGTTTGAGTGAACTGAATAATGAAAATCCACATAAAACACAGATCTATTTCCGAATAAAGATAAAGTCTTTGTATGTTATTGCTGTGGATTGCACGATAATTTCAAAGAAATGCACTTAATGGCATGTTTTTAACATCAAAAACACGAAGAAAATCATGGGCGCTGTGTCGTGTGTTTTGAAAATATACATTCTACCGAAAATTATTACGACATTTGATGTTCCAAATAGTAAATGATACATGTAGTACATTTGGTCCACTTAGCTCAGTTGATAGCGATGTCGACTATTTGCCCGCGACTATTATTTTAGAGTGGGTTCAATCCCACCAATAGGTACATTTTATTTGTACTGTTATTGAACTTTGTCAAACAATTTTATTTTTTTTCAGTAAATATTCAATAAATGTTGGTGTGTTATGTTTGTCAACGCAATTAGTTTGTGTTTTATAAGCTAAAAGTTATAGATATTGTCTCTTTGAATACCGAGCATAGAGTGCTCCACAGTGGTTTACTGAAATGCGACATGCGCATTGAAGCAGTCTATACCGAGCAATTTTGTAGGCTAAAATCTGATTGGTGAGGTCAATCTGACATGACCTCAAATGCAGTGTTGTGAGATCCTTAGTAGCGTAGAGTATCGTAGCGTGATAAAGGGTCTGATTTTAATGAGATTGACACTAAATATATCTGTGTAGATGATGTTTAAAACAAATGGCCTAATTATGACACAGTGCTTGTTCGCCTAATTAGGACACAGTGCTCGTATCCCAGGATGTCATGTACATAGGTACATTTGGACGCCTATAAATTGATAATGATGGAGGTGCTAATTCATGGAGGGGGCCTTATAGGGGTAGGGGCATTTAATGGGTAAACACGGTATTTTTTCAACACGAGTGATGGCTTGATGCTGCACAAACTGCTTTCCTTCAAATAGTATACACACACATTCATATATATGTACACACACATTCATATATATGTACACACACATATATACACATATTGGCATACAGTTTTATCACATAGAATATTGATGTAAAGGGTTTTGATTGGCACAGTAGTGTATATATAAATTAGAGTGCACCTCTGCATTATAAACATGACCCATTATTTTCAGCTTGTATTATAATTGCTGTATACTTATACTGCTTTTATCCTGCACGCAATCCAGTATCTAAAAAATGGAGAAAACTGTAAAAAAAACAAAAACAAAAAAAACAATCTAAAGGCAATTGATGCTTGTGCAAACAGAATCTTTGTTTGGTTGTTGACGAGTTGCCTAATGAGTTGAAATACGTGACATTGCCCCGATATACTTATAGCCAAGGTCACGTGGCCTGCTTCTGATTTTTTACTACTTTATGCTATGCAGATTCAGAACCAGGGCCTGGGAAAATTGGATGATTGAAATCGACCCTCTCATCGGGGGCAGTTTTTGGGAGACTGAGAGATTCTCTGAATAAGACTTTCAAAAAAACTGTTATTTCTTACTTTTAACTTGTGATAAGTGACCTCAAAAAGTGTAACTGGTGCAACAACAAATGATGTTGAACATTTATTTACCGCATGAAATCATGCAAATGTTGAGTTGATGTGCATGAAGAAATGAGTGAATAAGATCAGTATATCGCCAGAGGGCGCTTTATTTGGTGTAATCTGCCCAGACACATATATCTGCAAATTAGACATATGCATGATACAGTCTGGCAGGCCGAATCTAATATACTTATTTCACGCAAAGCAGTTTACAGCCTTTATATCGTTTAAGGTAATTTAAGGTGCTACAAATTATTTAAGCACGCTACAATAGTATCACTTGAATTATATCATTCTCCCTTGTCTGTCAAGAACATCTATGATAGCATGTTTTATCTGTCAAGAATTAACATAGTACTTACTTGGCACTCCCCAAAATACAACTTGATAAAAGTCAACATTTAAAAAAAAAAAGCACATGGTATGAAGTTTAAAGGGAGCCTCACGTTAAATGCACCATGTGCATATTGAGCTGCCACGTGCATAATGAGCTTTCATCTATAAATAGATAATATCATAAATTTTCTTATTATCTGTTATGGGAGATATACATATTTACTACTTTTATTGCACTTGTTTTGTACGATTTTAGATTTTCTTCTGGTATATAGCAACACTTTTAGGTGTTTATTATGGAATTGTTTGGTTTCCTAGTTATATAATAGAGGAACCTGCTTCACAATGTATCAACACAGTCTGCAGTATGGATTTCTGTTTTTATTATTTCTTTATAATTTTACAAAATTTAAAATGGATAGTCTCAATATATTGAACAAACTGTGTAAAATATTTTTTGTTTAAAAATTATTTGATATATTTTTTCTAATAAAATCATGCTAATAGTTAAAATCCTATTTTAGTTTCTTCATATTTCTTTAAGCACATCATGTCGTATTATGTCATATCATGTCATATCATGTCATGTGTCATGTGCCATGTGTCACGTGTCATGTGCATGTCATGGCATGGCATGTCATGTCATGTCATGTCATGTCATATTATACCATCTATATTTATGTGCACTTTAATAGCTGACATATAGTTCTCTCCTAATTCACTTATCATGTTCTGCACTTATTGTCAGTTATGACCATCAACTGCAGAATCCAAATATGAATAATTTCCAATCATTTTCATTAGAAGCAACATAACTCTTTATCATTTCAATCATTATCAGGAAAAGCTTGAGATCAAGAAAGACAAGAAGGGTATGGTGTTTGTCCAGGGAGCGATGGTAAAACATGCGAGAAATGCGAAGGAGCTGATGGCCCTGTTTGAGGAAGGAAGCGCAAACAGGCACACAGCCTCCACAAGTGAGTCGGTGGTTGATTGGTTGTTTGAATGGTGTTTTACGTCATTTTTAGCACATGTAATGCCATATTTAGTCAATTTTTTTTGTGGTAGAGGCAGACCACTCCATTTTTCCAGGGTTGAACATGACAGAATAACCAAGACAAATTGAAAAGTACCACAATTTTTATACTTGATAAATACATTCAAGATTGCTGTATGTCCATTTAAATGAGCGTCAGTTTTAAGTATCTTAAATGAATTCCATTTTCATGTGCATTTCTTGTCAAATTGAAATATCCTTTAATGAGTTTCCATCATATCAAAGTGAATGAAGACCGAAGCATGTTTTCCATTCAGCTCGAAGTACATCGGAATTTTCACGTCAGTTTCTTTAACCATTTAAAATACCAGATTACAGAAATACGAGGTAGTTCCATTGTTCAGTGTTGTACAGAGAAGAACTGAGTCAACGAACGATGTCATCATACGGACATACGATGTCGTCGTACAAACATACAACGTCATCATGCAAACATACAACGTCGTCGTACAAACATACACCATCGTCATACGACAATGTTATGTATAGGCAGCTACACTAATATATTTTGCTTATAAAGCTTTTTTATGCCCCACACCACCGAATGGTGAGGGGGCATATACATGTAGCGTTAGCCATGTCCATCCGTCCGTCCGTCTTTCCGTCTGTCCCGAAAGTTTTGTGTGTCTATCTCCTCTCACACTTTTCAGCCGATCGCTTTGAAACTTTACAGGATGCTTACCTATGATGTCAAGATGTGCGTTTCGTTTCGATGTCAAAATCGACCCAGTTTTACCGGAGTTATGCCCCCTTTTTCATCAAATTTTACGTGAAAATGTCTTGTGTGTCTATCTCCTCCCACACTTTTCAGCCGATTGCTTCGAAACAGTGTATTAGGCAGAACTTCAAGACTTGGGTGTGCAAATCTGCAAACAGGGTGTGTAAAATAACTTGCTTACACACGATAAGAGCCAATCACACCAAGTGTGTGTCTCTGGAGCAATTTATTTTTACAGATAAATGTGAAAAAAGTATATTTTAGATCAGCTTTCTTCTATAAATGTATACAAAAAATAACAATATTGAGAAAGTAAGAGTTTGGAAGTGTTGTTTAGCAAGTTTTTTTTCTTTTACCCCACCCACTCCACCAAATATTGGCTGCAATTTTTCAAAAAAGGCCGTGTAAAAGACGGCTGCAGATAATGGCTGGATAATACGCTGCTTCGAAAATTTACAGGATGCTTACCTATGCTGTCAAGATATGCATATTGTTTCGGCGTCTAAATCGACCCAGTATTACCAGAGTTATGGCCCCTTTTTCGTTAAACTTATGTTTTACACTGATTGTTTTCAGTGGGGACATCCGTGTCCCATGGACACATTTCTAGTTGGAGTTATGTGATAAATAGAATCTCACATTCGTGCCTATTTAATACTGAATTTATTAAACTCGTTGGATAAAATTCAAACGATGCTTGGCACAGCTTACTAGCTTTTTTTTTAACAAAAGTAACGCAAGCTTTAATGACCCTTTAAACCGGACTAAGTAATGTTACACATATTAACATTTTGTTGAAAATAAAATGACTTTAGGTCGTCAACTACAATGAGGATCATGTATTATCTATATGTTGAAGGTTCTTACATGGCCGTATATCTATATGTTGAAGGTTCTTACATGGCCGTATATCTATATGTTGAAGGTGCTTACATGGCCGTATTTATAAACCATGAAGAGTACGGGTTCAGTACCTTTAATATGGTTGAGAAAACAGCCAGAATTAAAAGTAAATTTGTATTAGGAAAAAGTAATGACAACATGTTCTACTAAGTAATTTCAAATGACAAATTCAAATTCACATTTCACAATAAAAAATATTAAACCAATATTTTACCAGGCAATGGCGAGTTAAAAGCTAGCTTGATACATGATTATCAAGTACCGGTATCTTAGTCTGTATTTGTAGAACTAAATATTATTACGAATGACTAACGCAGTATCATAAAGAAAATGCTACTCCCTTGACATTTTCCAGAAGAGAGTCCAAGTTAATGTGCTAGAATAGAAAGGCGAGAAGGAAAGATGTAGTAATATAAATGAAGTGACCACACTTGCACACAACTGGATATTTTGCACTTCAGTGCAATACCAGGGCCTAAATTAAAATACCACATCAGTGCAATAGCAGCACTTAAATACCACTCTAATGCAATACCAAGCCTAAATATCACCTCATTGAAATACTGGAGCCTATGTATTATTTCAGTACAATACCAGGGCCTAAATACCAGTTCATTGCAATACCAGGCCTGAGTACCTTGTCAATGCAATACCAGGCCTGAATACCACATCAGTGCAATGTCAGGGCCTAAATACCACCTTAATACAATACCAAACCTAACTACAATCCAATACAATTACAGGCCTAACTAAAATCCAATGTATTACCGGGGCCTAAATATGACCAGTGCAATACAGTACTAGGCCTATATACCTCTTCAATGCAATACCAGGGATGAATACCACTTCATTGCACTACCAGGGCCTAAATACAACTTTAGTGCAATAACAGGGCTTAAATACCACATTAATGCAATACCAGGGCCCAAATACATCAATTAAATTACAATTTTACTTCACAGAAATGAATGCTGAGAGTTCGAGGTCCCATCTTGTACTTGGCATAACCCTGGAGGCAACCAATAGGAGCACAGGAAACATTACTAAGGGCAAGGTAAGCTACAGGCCCTAGTTCTTTCATCATCTAAGTTTAATGCTAGACATGAATAATATTACTCTACAGTCATCTTTCTTTTAATATTCTCTGTTGGATTGTTAATACTAGTATACAATACAGGTGCAGATCCAGACTCATTCATCATCAATCACCATAGTCATCATCAATCACCATATTCATCATCAATTGCCATATTCATCATCAGTCATCCTATTCATCATCAGTCAGCAGATTCATCATCAATCATCATCATCAATCACAATATTCATCATCAATCACCATAGTCATCATCAATCACCATATTCATCATCAATCACCATATTCATCGTCAATCACCATAGTCATCATCAATCACCATATTCATCATCAATCACCATATTCATCGTCAATCACCATAGTCATCATCAATCACCATAGTCATCATCAATCACCATAGTCATCATCAATCACCATATTCATCATCAATCACCATATTCATCGTCAATCACCATAGTCATCATCAATCACCATATTCATCATCAATCATCATATTCATCATCAATCACCATATTCATCATCAATCACCATAGTCATCATCAATCACCATATTCATCATCAATCACCATAGTCATCATCAATCATCATATTCATCATCAATCACCATAGTCATCATCAATCACCATAGTCATCATCAATCACCATATTCATCATCAATCACCATATTCATCATCAATCATCATATTCATCATCAATCACCATAGTCATCATCAATCACCATAGTCATCATCAATCACCATAGTCATCATCAATCACCATATTCATCATCAATCACCATATTCATCAACAATCACCATATTCATCATCAATCACCATATTCATCGTCAATCACCATAGTCATCATCAATCACCATATTCATCATCAATCATCATATTCATCATCAATCACCATATTCATCATCAATCATCATCAATCACCATATTCATCGTCAATCACCATAGTCATCATCAATCACCATATTCATCATCAATCATCATATTCATCATCAATCACCATATTCATCATCAATCACCATAGTCATCATCAATCACCATATTCATCATCAATCACCATAGTCATCATCAATCATCATATTCATCATCAATCACCATAGTCATCATCAATCACCATATTCATCATCAATCACCATATTCATCATCAATCACCATAGTCATCATCAATCACTATAGTCATCATCAATCACCATATTCATCATCAATCACCATATTCATCATCAATCACCATAGTCATCATCAATCACCATATTCATCATCAATCATCATATTCATCATCAATCACCATATTCATCATCAATCACCATATTCATCATCAATCACCATATTCATCACTAATTGCCATATTCATCATCAGTCATCCTATTCATCATCAGTCAGCAGATTCATCATCAATCATCTTCATCATCAGTCAGCAGATTCATCATCAATCACCATAGTCATCATCAATCACCATATTCATCATCAATCACCATATTCATCATCAATCACCATAGTCATCATCAATCACCATATTCATCATCAATCACCATATTCATCGTCAATCACCATAGTCATCATCAATCACCATATTCATCATCAATCACCATATTCATCATCAATCACCATATTCATCATCAATCCCCATATTCATCATCAATTGCCATATTCATCATCAGTCATCCTATTCATCATCAGTCAGCAGATTCATCATCAATCATCTTCATCATCAGTCAGCAGATTCATCATCAATCACCATATATTCATTATCAGTCATCATCAATCATTGTTTTTATCATCGTTACTAGTATCATCATCATCATCATCTATATGACATACAATAATGCTCTCCATTCCTTTACAGCTTAGCTTGGTGGACTTGGCGGGTAGTGAGAGAGTGGGTAAAACAGGAGCAGGAGCTGAACAGCTGAAGGCAAGTACTGTCAATTATCTTGATATTGTACGAGAGGCAGTCCACTCTGGGAATCCAACATTGTCCAATTCAAGATCTACAAAGCACTCCATGTGCTATAACTTGTTTAATAGGAAAAGATTCAGCAGTATATAGTCGAGGACTATTCCATTAAAGCATACCCGGGACCCCAGGAAGGCAATTTAATAAAGACTTATGGGTGAACCCTATTTTCCAAAATTTGGTTTTTAATCTCAATTTTGCATCTATGGGTGGGTATTCAATTTCAAAGTGCCTTCCTGGGGTTCCATGTATATTTTAATGGAATAGCCCTGAAGGCAAACAAGTGAATTTATAGTATATAATTTTATTTCACATAATTATGTGTAAACAAAAAACTGATATAGAGATGAATTCTTAGATGTCAATAATCTGCAGTCCGTGTGTCCTTGTGGCATGTCATGATCTGTTATCTGTACGGATATAACCTTACATGACACATTGTACGGATATAACCTTACATGACACATTGTACGGATATAACCTTACATGACACATTGTACGATACATCTCTTTCATCCAAATTCTTCATCATTGATTTTGGTTTCTTACCACTGTGTGGCAGTCGGTCTGAATGGGAGATCATTACAGAGCTGGAGTGGTCATCTACTCATCTGTTACTCGGCAATGTTAAAAAAACAAACAATTCATTTGAAAGTAAAAATAGTAGGCCTTCGATGAGTACTCGAGTACCAAAGGAGCTAGTATGCTTTGCTTTTCACTTCCTGTTACGGGAGATCGGTAAACAAGTGTTCTTTTCTTCTTTTTTTCTTTCTTTTTTTAAATTTTATTTACGATCAAAATTATTTATTTGATAGTAACAAGGGTTGGAATTCATCTTTTCTGTAGAAATGTTCTGCAGTTGTAGTTGCAAAGCAAAATGTGGACGTTTTATTTTGATTCTCCTCATTTCCTATTAGAACACAATGTCCACACTTGTGACATGTTACTGGGCAACACTGTCATAAAGAGAGTGTAATAACAGATCACTCATGGTCCTCTCTCACCTACTGGGCAATACTGTCATAAAGAGTGTGTAATAACAGATCACTCATGGTCCTCTCTCACCTACTGGGCAATACTGTCATAAAGAGAGTGTAATAACAGATCACTCATGGTCCTCTCTCACCTACTGGGCAATACTGTCATAAAGAGAGTGTAATAACAGATCACTCATGGTCCTCTCTCACCTACTGGGCAATACTGTCATAAAGAGAGTGTAATAACAGATCACTCATGGTCCTCTCTCACCTACTGGGCAATACTGTCATAAAGAGAGTGTAATAACAGATCACTCATGGTCCTCTCTCCTCTATATGAGCATCTATAAGTAATAAATTCCAATATGTGTTAACTGACTGTAAGTAAAAAAACAAATCAGTTTTGTTTATTCTTAACCTTTTTGTGATGGGTGGTTTTGCTGGTTCTTACTGTTTTTACATGATATTTGTCTTTTAATGTAAAGTACCTATGTTTCTTACTGTTTAGGAAGCCATGTCCATCAACAAGTCTCTGTCGGCGCTGGGAGATGTCATCTCTGCCCTGAGTAGTGAGCAGCAGTTTATACCGTACCGTAACAACAAACTCACCATGCTCATGCAGGATTCACTCGGAGGTAACGCCAAGACACTTATGTTCGTCAACATCTCTCCCGCGGACTACAACATGGACGAAACTGTCATATCTCTGACGTAAGTAGCAAATTCACATCAGATATTAAATGAGAATATATATTTCTGAAACCCAGTATTGCTAATTCAGTTTATATAAACCTGTACTAAGAGACCTTAGGACCCTTAGCTACAGAGACTGAGGTGTAGGTTTGTTTGACTGTATTTGTGTTAGAATAGAAATTCTAGCAGCTGCAACTTTCAACAAATATGACGTTTTTCAAGAAATATACAAAACTACGCAAATGTTGTATTTAGGGAAAACCATTGGTTGATACTTATATAATTTGTTACATATAAATTTTGACTTTTTTCCATTTTATGTACACAGGAAAAATGTTTTGACATGTGCCACGTATGAATAGTTCTCTCTCCTTTATTATTTGCATGTTTCCTTCATATATAAAAGAGAGTATGATAATGGACCTTTGGAAACGGCCGAGCACGACACATACGAAATATTGCAGTCTCGGTTTGATTGAGACTGTTCATGAGCGGTAGTGAAATATGCTAGCTACCGCTCACGCCCTCTAGCCCCGGGTTGAGCAGACCTCAATATTCATAAAATCAATAGTACAAAATTTTAACCATCCCGAAGATGGCATGCATATGGTGGTGGACATGGAGTATACTCCTTCCCATGTCGTACGGCGTATGGTCCCAGTATCTAATAAAATGAAATGCTCCGAAGAGCGAAATAAACATAATGGAATTTAGTTGGGAGCAGCGGTTATGAAGCCTGCATATAAAAAGCAGACAACATATCCTATGAGTGGTTAAACAATACCCAGAGCCTTTTATCGGCCGGAGTAGTGGAACCACCGAATCAAAAATTAAGAAAACAAAAGAAATTGAAAATGTACCACCGATAACTAAATATAAGTATAGGGCTCAGCGATCTCCAAAGATCGAATGAATAACAGTACTGAATGCAAGCTTGGGGAGACGTTTTACTGCCGCCACACTGCACAAGCAACGCCACTGTGCTATAAAAAAGAGTATGATAATGGACCTTTGGAAACGGCCGAGCACGACACATACGAAATACTGCAGTCTCGGTTTGATTGCGACTGTTCATGAGCGGTAGTGAAAAATCATATTATTTACATATGTGCCACATATGTAAATACAAATATTTTTCATGTTAAAATAATACACCTGTGCCACATATGAAATGTATACATATGTATTTCACATGAAACTTTTATGCATAAAACACATTATTTATAAAAAAAAAAAATGGTTTTACGACCTATTTAAGTTTTAACATTATTTAGTCAAAAATATTTTCATATGTATTACATATATATTACTTTCATATGAAATACATATGTAAAATACATATGTATCAGCCTAGATATTTTTCCTGTGTAAACAAACATGTCTAAACAGTAAGCATGTACAATATTTCATTATTGACGATAATATAATTCAAAATATTTTGTATCATAGAGTCTAGATAATTTTTTTATAGAAACAACGTATAATGTGAACTGCTTCACCAATTTGTAATCAGTGATTACGGGCTTCCCGAAACTGACAATGAGGTCCTAACAAACTACAGAATTTTCTCATCTATTTTTGTTAACTTTATAAACGTGGCGAACATTAAAAGTTGCTGCCGTTAAGATTTCTTCTTTACAAAACCGTTTGTTATATGGGGAAGGGGACTGGGACAGGCGACAGTGAGAGAGGGGATGTTGGGCAAAGGAGGTAAGGTAGAAACAGTAAGATGCAGGTAACAGAGAAAAGGTGGGAGAACAGATGGATCACATTTACAAAATCGCCTGAGCATGATCACGAGTCATATCGGCAAGAATACAGTCACATTTATGAGTTTTCTTTATATCATTCAAATTTAATTTATTTATTTTGTTGTTATATGACCAGGTATGTTGTCTTTTATATATTTATCACATAACTTACGGTGTGGGAGTGGAATAACACCAATCTAGATTTTCGATATACCACTAGTTATATAAGAATGAAAATAAACCTAGTATCCGCTGTCAAGAAAAATTGATAATGACTTTGATCCAATTCCCACATTTTATGTCAGTTTCGCGTGTTAAAGTGACAGGCAAAATGCAATAAATGTTGTTAGCAAAAATGATATAATGCTTGACAAGGTCCTCTCATTATATCCTCTTGCCAACTCGTTTAATAAATTCAATAATGAATTGAGTACTCGTGTAAGATCCTCTATATATGACTAGTTATTTTAACTTTTATGTCATTTATATGACCAGGTATGCTTCAAGAGTCAAGCTGATCACCAATGATGCCAGCAAGAATGCGGACAACAAGGAGATTAACCGGCTGAAGAACGTAAGTCTTGGTTATAGAAACATACCTGTATTTTCCTGACAGGCAAATATGCTTTTATTGATCTTTATAAAGGAGTGATCTAATTTCCAAAAAATAAGGATTATAATAGCGTAAGTGAGTCTCCATGCCCCTTCCATAGTAAAGTTAGAATGTTTTTTTTTGTTGTTTTTTCAGTTACCAAATAGGTAACCCATTTATTCTCCCCGTGAATGAGTGTGTTGTGGGTCGGGGTGGGCCGGGCCATCCCACCGCAAACTTTACAAAGAAAATTATAACAATATAAAATAGTTAAAAGTTAGAATGTTGACAACCTGTTAAAAACTCAAACCAGGTTAGAATTCTGGAAAACTTACTTTATCATGCAAATAAACATGTCTGCTATTAAACATCAGCAGTGAAATAGGGATGTTGTATAATATTGTCTAAGAAACATTTCTTGAGCTGTATACTAACACCGGGTCAAAGGTCAATGCTATTTTTACCCCTTGCAATTTCATACGGGCTTTCCGAAATTGTCTACTTTCACTTCTGAAATTTATATCAAAAACTGTCAAAAACATGATGAGCTGCATTTTTAAATATCAACAACATGTCCAGAATACAGTTACAGCCAAAAAATAACAGGAAACTGCACTAAAAAAAGTTTTTAAAGAAAAAAATATTAGCACTTTAATAAAGAACTACTTTCAACTACACTAGGTGAGCACATCCGGCTGATTTAGTGTAATTAAACCTAAAGGAGTGATCTAATTTCCAAAAAGTAAAGCAAGGATATGCAAGTGTGAGTCAGCCCAACAGAATGTCTTAGCTGTGTTCTATATTAGACAATAGTCTGTTGAATCTGTATCGGCATGGCGATTTACATCTGATACGACTTGCCTGAATAACTTGATGCGAAAAAAACATTGAAGGCGTTTCAATGAAAAATCATCCGCTTTCGTCCAATATAATTACTGTTCTGTCCACTTCTATGAATTATTATTTTATAATGCGGTAAACAACAATATTCTCTTTCCTACAGGTGATTGCTAAACTGAAGAAGGGAGAACAAATAGAAGTAGAGGAGGAGGATTAAGGGGGAGGAGCTTAGTGAGGACAGAGGAGGAGCTTGAAGAGAACAAACAGAGGAGGAGCATGTGGAAGGGGGAAAAACTTGTTAAGGAAAGAGGTTTACCTTCAGCTACTGAATAAGGAAGGACATTACACATTTCTATACCAGTCGGTATATAAATTCATGTTTGAGTTCTGGCAAAGAAGTAATAATTGTCATGAAAAATCAAAAAAATCTTAGATAGCTCAATACAACATATGTAATTTCCATAACATAATGGTTACCATGTGTCCAACTAAATGTCAGCGTAAAAATTGCATGGGGTACCACAAGGGTGTTTCTAACGTCGAAAAAAGTCATCATAGAAGCAATACTTGACATCATAAGGAAACATGTCCGATGATGTCTTGTACAATAATAGTCATATATTAACTTATATATGTACTTAAGATTATGACTAACATAGATATTTGTTTAATTTAATGTCCGAAGAACTAACTTAAACATCCTGAAATGCTGGATGTGTGAGGCATGCACTGTTTCAAAGGGATGTAACAATGTTACACTTCATACTTTAATTAAATGTATGTGTTGTCTCCCTTCAATACTTTTTTTTTAGCAAGTGCTTAGTCAGGTATAAACAACCCGCCAAGTTCTCCAAAAATTATAGATATGCATGCATCCACACGTGACAATGTTTATAAATTGAGTTTACATATGAGTGAGGTCAATTTTATGGTAAATATTTAGTTTTTGGCACATTTTTTCTTGTTTTTGTATTGAGATTAACTGCTTATGTAATTTAGATAAAAAATACTGTGAGAGTTCCATCAAGAAAGTTTTAACAGAATGATGGCTTCGCGACGACTACTGTTTATTTGCCAGTAGTTGACAATCAGAAATATTATTTCAGTGTCTCTGTAAGGGAAGGTTTAATGAAAATAGACCGATTTAAATGAAAATCCGCTACGTAAATACTTGTATTATCTACTTGCTTATTGAAAAGTTAATCAAATTATTTATCAATGATTTGTGTTAATTTGCTATGTATGAACTATCTGTGATTTGAAGGAAGCATTCCGTCCCTTTTGTGATCAATATTCTACATGTTTGTGTTTGATACATTGTAACATTTCTGGTATTTAACATAGCATTATTTATTATACTGTTTATTCGTTGTACGTTTTTAGCTCAACTGATCAGAGATCAGCGGAGCTTATGCCGTGGTGCGGCGTCCGTCGTCCGTCTGTCCGTCTGTCCGTCTGTCTGTCTGTCCGTAAACTTTTATTTGTAGCGACTTCACAGCTGAAACTACTGGATGGATATTCATGAAACTTTACAGAAATGTTGCCCATAAAGTCTAGTTGATCCTAGCAAAAATTCATGTTGATGTGAAATCCAAGATGGCCGCCAAAGCTAAAAATAGAGTTTTAAAATACAAGTTTGTAGCGACTTCTTCTTGAAAACTATAAGTGATATTGATATGGGACTTTTTCTAAAATGATCAGCATGACATGATGTTGATCCTAGTCAAAAATCGTTTTGATTCAACGTTAAACATGGCTGCCAGCGGCCATCTTTGTTTACATAGAGTTATATAGTAAAAACTTGTAGCGACTTCTTCTCTGAAACTACTTGGCGGATTGTCATGAAACTTCACAGGAATGTTGCTCTTGATGTCTAATTGATCCTAGAAAAATTTCAGGTCGGCCGGAAATTCAAGATGGCCGTCACAGCTAAAAATAGATTTTTAAAATATAAGTTTGTAGCGACTACTTCTTGAAAACTATAAGTGATATTGATATGGGACTTTTTCTAAAATGATCAGCATTACATGATGTTGATCCTAGTCAAAAATCGTTTTGATTCAACATTAAACATGGCTGCCAGCGGCCATCTTTGTTTACATAGAGTTATATAGTAAAAACTTGTAGCGACTACTCCTCTGAAACTACTTGGCCGATTGTCATGAAACTTTACAGGAATGTTGCTCTTGATGTCTAATTGATCCTATCAAAATTTCAGGTCGGCCGGAAATTCAAGATGGCCGTCACAGCTAAAAATAGATTTTTAAAAAATAAGTTTGTAGCGACTACTTCTTGAAAACTATAAGTGATATTGATATGGGACTTTTTCTAAAATGATCAGCATGACATGATGTAGATCCTTGTGGAAAAATATTTTGATTCGACGTTAAACATGGCTGCCAGTGGCCATCTTTGGTTACATAGAGTTATATAGTAAAAACTTGTAGCGACTACTCCTCTGAAACTACTTGACGGATGTTCATGAAACTTCGAAGGAATGTTGCTCTTGATGTCTAGTTGATCCTAGACAAATTTCAGGTCGGCCGGAAATTCAAGATGGCCGCCACAGCTAAAAATAGATTTAAAATAAAAAAGTTTGTAGCGACTACTTCTTCAAAACAATAAGAGATATTGATATGGGACTTTTTCTAAAATGATCAGTATGACATGATGTTGGTCCTTGTCGAAAATCGTTTTGATTTTACCTTAAACATGGCTGCTTTGTTTACATAGAGTTATATAATGAAAACTTGTAGCGACTACTTCTTTGAAACTACTTGACGGATTTTCATGAAACTTCACAGGAATGTTGCTCTTAATGTCTTATTGATCTTAGCAAAATTTCAGGTCGGCCGGAAATTCAAGATGGCCGCCACGGTTAAAAATAGATTTTCAAAAAACAAGTCTGTAGCGACTACTTCCTGAAATCAAAATCAATCAGTAGAGCTTCAAGGTCATTGACCTCTTGTTATATTTAATTTCATGTTTACATGTTTACAAAATGTACTGTGCTACTTCCATATGTAACATTGTCCTTATTTAGAAACATAACTATAAAATCAGTTATTCAATATCTTCATAAATTTGTTTTATAAAATGGTTCATAATTGGTATGGTTACAGAGAGCTTATAAAAATGAAACTGTTGAGCTCACTATTTTTGAAACAACAGAATTGTGTAATTTTAAACTAAAGAGTATATAAAATTATAGTCTTTAATCTTCAAATGACAGATGTGTATATTTATTTTGTGTATTGTGATTTGTCAGTGGCTGAGAATTAATTGCATTTATTCTTGTCAATACCAATCAAAATGTGTTGTTTTATACACTGAGGCAGGTCCGTCCATATTGTTGTTCCGTCCATATTGATTCTTGCATTATCGTTTTTTTTTATAAAGGGGCTGGTCCTAATAGTAGCAATTAGAGTTTGTAGTTAATAATCTTTTTTTTTTTTTATATTAACGAAAATGTTACTAACAAGTAGAGGTATTGTCACAACCAAAGTTTTATTGTTAAAGATCAATTAATAGTGACACAAAAATCATCGTCTTCAGCCAGAAATTGAACCACAGACTGATAATTAAACCACCACGTCATTCGAGATTTGTACGACAATAATGTCACATAAAACCTCAATGTACGTGCTATAATCATTAAAAAAAAATCAAAATACTTCTTGTGTTAGATTTTTTTTACCAATGGTGGTTTTGAACTTATGTTGGATTGTTTAAAAGATTTAAAAGACACATGGCAAAATCTTGATTAAAAAACTAGCAGCATTAGACTATTTTTTCTACACAACTTGAATATTGACAAATAATATTTATTTACTATTTCACAACAAATTATTTTTGTATATTTGTAATTATTAGTAAGAAACATAAAATAAAGCAATTTAAAATCTTTGATAAAAATAGCAACGGAAAATATAAATTCTACTTTTTGGCAAATCATATTTATTCATTTCTAAACTATTTCACAACATATTATTTTGGTATATTAGTAACTATTAGTAAGAGCCAAAAAACCCATACATGAACGATTTAGTATAATCTTTGATAAAAATAGCAAGAAAAATACAAATTCCACATTTTTCCCCCCACTTTATAAATATTTTGTTTCAGTTTCAGATACAGATACATTTAATACTAATTAAACAAGTTACTTATTTCAGTGCCTGATAAATACGTCAGATTGCCATGTGTCCCTTTAACTAGATCAGTACACGTAATCTTACAAGATCTGAAGGTTATCTGAAGGTTATCTGTAGGACATCCTTACAATGTTCAGCACACTGTTAAGATGATACTAATTACATGGTTTGGTTGGAGTGTATTCATAATCATGTCCTAATCATTTAAAATAGATTCTATTTTTGATATTTGTTTGCTTTGCACATTCTTCTAAACTAAACTCTTCCCCCAGTATTTCAGGCCAAATAATACATTCCATTGGGAGTTTGCATTTATCTTCAGAAAAATTATCTAAGGAAAGAAAGTAAATAACCTTTAACGGGATATACACACGATTAATCAATGTTTGTCATTAAATATAAATTAATATATATTTATTAAGCATTACTTGACTTAATTATATGTTACAATCAAGCTTATTATACATGATCAAATACAATGAGTTAGTATCTCTGTCTACGCATAATGGCAATTGTTTTCACCCTGATTGTATTATAAATGTTAATGTGTCAAGTGGGACATGAGCTGTCATTGTTCTTCAGACGGGAATATCATTGTTATCAGGGCTTTATATGACGGTGATGATATGTAAATTTTCATCCCAGTTGCTATATTTGGTTTTGTATTCTTGATCAGCCTGGGCTATTCCATTAAAACATACATGGACCCCAGGAAGGCACTTTTGAAATTAAAACACCCACCCATTAATGCAAAATAGAGTTTAAAGAACCAAATTTCAGAAAATAGGGTTCACCCGTAAAATAAGTCTTTATTCGATTTCAATTTTCAATTTTGATTTAATCATATTTTTATTGCCAATATTTTACATACAGAGCAAATATAAACATACGATAGAAATGTTATAATGACAAGTGGGTTGGGTAACAAGTTCTACCAACATTAGATTAAACCCTTCCCAGGTCTTTCTTTATTAAATTGCCTTCCTGTGGTCCCGGGTATTCTGTAATGGAACAACCCTCCGTAGTATCTTTACTACCCCTAATTATTTCACCATGCTTCTACCTGATATGTAAACATGTGTAAGCAGTCAATACAATCTTTTGAACTTGACTGGTGTATTTAATTGTATTTTAAAAGGCACTAACCCAATCTTTTTTTTTTTTTTTTTTTTTTACATCAGCACTTCTTTTAACTCAGAAAGAATCCCAGGTTTGATAACATGTGCAGTTATAACAAGAGGGTTATAAATAACATACTGGCCAGGTGGTTAAATGCCTTGGATAGCTTCTAATTGACTTGTCCAATATACAGTCACGCCTATTGTTAGAATGTATTCCTTATATTTTCATTCTTTATTTTCCAGTCATATTTGTTTGCACAATAACAGGAACCCTGTTGCAATTACAACTGGTGTCTGAACAAATGTAAAAACAACAATTAGATCATCATTATGCGAATTGCTGTGACTCAGTTTTATCAATATTTTTATTGTATTTTGCCTGTTTGGAAATGATATATCAACAATTCAAATATGTTAAACTTGTTTAGTAACACTTGACATTGTGTCTTTAATAATACATTGTCTAAAAATATTCTTAAAATCGTTCGACACCTAATTAATATTTCTTTTAATTATTTTCACTTTATGAGTAATGTGCCCATTGACTGAAGGAATGAAATGAAAGGAAGTTTTACGTCACATTAACGCATCATATTAGGTTATAATGGGACCTCAGAGGGGGATGAGATTAAGGCTGAAATTTGCCATCAGACATGCCTCCACCAGGGAGGGAACCCACGCGGGGCAGAGGTCTGTAGTCCCATCAGACATGCCTCCACCAGGAGGGAACCCACGCGGGGCAGAGGTCTGTAGTCCCATCAGACATGCCTCCACCAGGGAGGGAACTCCGCGGGGCAGAGGTCTGACGCTCTACAGCTCAAGGCCTTTGTCACTGAGCTACCGAGGCTGGTTGTTGTTGGGATGAGGAGGCATGGTAGAGATTTTACTTAATATAATGTTGGCCTTCTGAAAGATAACATCTGAGATCCCCACACTCCGTTTTGGCAACGGTGTTAAAAAACATTTGTTTCATTTTTCTGTGATAGTTTTTATTACATTTATGGCGGCTGGTTTTGTATATTGTTATTTTATTTTTTCTGTTTCATTATGACAGTATGATTGAGAGCTGGCACTCTCATGTAAAGTGTTGTCTAATCACCATTAACATAGTCTGGTTTTCTATAAATAAAAGTATAACATTTTCATTGTGTTCTTTGTTTATATGAATTTAACAAACAATTTGATATTTTGTTGCTTAAAGCTACATACTCTTGATTTAAATAGCACGCCTCTTTTCCGATTATTTCGGGATCTCTCACTCATAGCGAGTTGAATTGGGGTTTTATGGCACACCAGTTAATGGTAAAGGTTATATGGCACCAATAGGAATGAATATACCAGATCCACTTTCCATTTACATCTAGATAAAAATATGCAGACTTGGCCTAGACCATTCCCACCTGCAGAACAGCAGAGTTGCTGTAAATCCTATTGTAAACACTCCATTTTTCGCTTGATTTTCTGCCACCACTCGAGTAGCACCTGAAACAATACAGGGATGATGATGATGAATAACTTTAATGAACGGCAAAAACGACAAAATAAACATGAATTCGGGGGAATTTTACCCCTCAGGATAAGCAGTGGCCCTATTCTTGCCCGGGAACCACACCGTGTTCGCTCATAGCGAGAACCGGTGTGAAGAGCTGTAGTTTTAACAGCATAAAATTGCAATAAAATGGACTGACGTATCCCGATTGTTCCCACCTTGTGAATTTCGACTTGATAATGTTGTGGAGGAATTAAAAACTTAAAATCAGACGTGTGCGTCCATACATGCGTGTAGTAATACATACTAGTGGTCCTTGTCTACTAAATAAAAACAGACTGTGATTGGTCAGAAAGAGTCTAGGGAACCCTAGACTAATGTTTACCAATGTGAAGTCATGGATTGGATAAAATAAAATGACTGAAATAAAACAACTTGAGAATTCAAACATAAATATGTTTTCTTTAAAAAATGGAACATTTAATACATATTTTTGTAGTTATTTTTAGCTCTACTGATCAGAGATCAGCAGAGCTTATGCCGTGGTGCGGCGTCCGTCGTATGTCCGTCTATCCGTCCGTCTGTCTGTCCGTCCGTCCGTCTGTCCGTCCGTCCGTTAACTTTTATTTGTAGCGGCTACTCCTCTGAAACTACTGGATGGATATTCATAAAACTTTACAGAAATGTTGCCCATGAAGTCTAGTTGATCCTAGCAAAAATTCATGTTGATGTGAAATCCAAGATGGCCGCCAAAGCTAAAAATAGATTTTTTAAATTCAAGTTTGTAGCGACTACTTCTTGAAAACTATAAGTGATATTGATATGGGACTTTTTCTAAAATGATCAGCATGACATGATGTTGGTCCTTGTCGAAAATCGTTTTGATTTGACGTTAAACACGGCTGCCAGCGGCCATCTTTGTTTACATAGAGTTATATAATGAAAACTTGTAGCGACTACTCCTCTGAAACTGCTTGACGGATTTTCATGAAACTTCACAGGAATGTTGCTCTTGATGTCTAAATGATCCTAGCCAAATTTCAGGTCGGCCGGAAATTCAAGATGGCCGCCACGGCTACAAATAAATTTTCAAAATACAAGTTTGTAGCGACTACTTCTTGAAAACTATAAGTGATATTGATATGGGACTTTTTCTAAAATGATCAGCATGACATGATGTTGGTCCTTATCAAAAATCGTTTTGATTCGACGTTAAACGTGGCTGCCAGCGGCCATCTTTGTTTACATAGAGTTATATAGTAAAAACTTGTAGCGACTACTCCTCTGAAACTACTTGGCGGATTTTCATGAAACTTTACAGGAATGTTGCTCTTAATGTCTAATTGATCCTAGCAAAATTTCAGATCGGCCAGAAATTCAAGATGGCTGCCACAGTTAAAAATAGATTTTTAAAAAATAAGTTTGTAGCGACTACTTCTTGAAAACTATAAGTGATATTGATATGGGACTTTTTCTAAAATGATCAGCATGACATGATGGTTATCCGAGTCGAACATTATTTTGATTCGACATTAAACATGGCTGCCAGTGGCCATCTTTGTTTACATAGAGTTATATAATGAAAACTTGTAGCGACTACTCCTCTGAAACTACTTGACGGATTTTCATGAAACTTCACAGAAATGTTGCTCTTGATGTCTAATTGATCCTAGCAAAATTTCAGGTCGGCCGGAAATTCAAGATGGCCACCATGGCTAAAAATAGATTTTCAAAATACAAGTTTGTAGCGACTACTTCTTGAAAACTATAAGTGATATTGATATGGGACTTTTTCTAAAATGATCAGCATGACATGATGGTTATCCGAGTCGAACATTATTTTGATTCGACATTAAACATGGCTGCCAGTGGCCATCTTTGTTTACATAGAGTTATATAATGAAAACTTGTAGCGACTACTCCTCTGAAACTACTTGACGGATTTTCATAAAACTTCACAGAAATGTTGCTCTTGATGTCTAATTGATCCTAGCAAAATTTCAGGTCGGCCGGAAATTCAAGATGGCCGCCATGGCTAAAAATAGATTTTCAAAATGCAAGTTTGTAGCGACTACTTCTTGAAAACTATAAGTGATATTGATATGGGACTTTTTCTAAAATGATCAGCATTACATGATGTTGGTCCTTGTCAAAAATTATTTTGATTAGATGTTAAACATGGCTGTCAGCGGCCATCTTTGTTTACATAGAATTATATAATGAAAACTTGTAGCGACTACTCCTCTGAAACTACTGGACGGATTTTCATGAACTTCACAGGAATGTTGCTCTTGATGTCTAATTGATCCTAGCAAAAGATCAGGTCGGCTGGAAATTCAAGATGGCCGCCACGGCTAAAAATAAATTTTCAAAAAACAAGTTTGTAGCGACTACTTCCTGAAATCAAAATCAATCAGTAGAGCTTCAAGGTCATTGACCTCTTGTTTAAAATTATGACTGATAAAAGAAAGTAGATACACTTTGACATTTGGCGGGAAAACAACTGCAAAACTGGGAGTGTCACTTCAGAGCCAGAAACGACTAACTTTTCATTGGATTCGCTATAAAAAATGCTCCTCATTAAATGTCACATGGATGTAAGTTTTAGGCTAGGTGTGCCATATATGGCTACGAGATATAGGGAAATCCGGGTAACCCCAAAGGCTATAATGCAGGCCTATGGGAAAATCAATAGTTGTCTGTGACCTAGTACACAGCAATAATACATACACATGCACTAGTCATTTATATACAAGACAATAGAATGCAAAAGCAATAGTACGCATGTACTAGTCACTTATATACAAGACAATAGAATGCAAAAGCAATAGTACGCATGTACTAGTCACTTATATACAAGCAAATAATGCTTGAAGAAAGTAGAACGAACAGTGGAGGAGCATGTGGAAGGGGTAGAAACATGTAAGGAAATAGTTGTAGCTTCAGCTACTGAATATTTATAAAGGAAGGACATTACACATTTCTATACCAGACGGTATATTCATCCATGTTTGAGTTCTAGCAAAGAAGCAATAATTGTCATGTAAAATAACCTTTTTCTTAGATAGCTCGAAACAAATTTTTAATAATTGTCATTTCCATAACATATTGTGTCCACCTAAATATCAGAGTAACACCTTTTGGCATGGGGTACCACAAGGGGTGTTTTTAATGTCGCGAAATGTCATCACAGAAGCAATACTTGACATCATAAGGAAACATGTCCGATGTTGTCTTGTGGTGAAAAAAGTATTTAAAGAACGACTTCGGACTTATCACATCAAATAGGCTAGTCATGGCAGAAAAACAGCAGCATCTTTATTCTGTTTGTACAGACAAAGTCCCCGTTTGCAAGTTCAATAATAACGTTGACCAGACGTTACAGCCGCCGTCTTGTGATTTGTACAGTAATTGTCATATATTAACTTATATATGCTCTTAAGATTAATGATTAACATAGATAGTTGTTTGATTTAATGTCTGGAGAACTAACTTAAACATCCTGAAATTCTGAATTTGGGAGGCATGCATATACCGTACAGACTGTTTCAAAGGGAAGTAACAATGTTACACTTCATACTTAATTAAATGTATGTGTTGTCTCCCTTTAATACTGTTGCTTTTTGTGTGTTGTTTCTTGTTTATAAAGTCAAGTATGAACAACCTGCCAATATAGATACAGGGCTCAATCTACAGGGCGATTCGGGCGAAGAACGCGCCCGCGATCTCTTGACTTCGCCTTGGCAGCACATCAAAGCGAAGTTCAAGTCGCCGAAAAATTAAAAAAAATTTTTTTTATTTTTTTTTAAAAAGGTTATAGTAATAAATCCATTATCATAGAAATTTGCATCAATATTTCAAGCTCATATTATAGAGTAAAAAGAATTAGTGTGCATTACACTGTATTCACTGCACTGTGATATACATGGTGATGACTATTCAACCGTTGTCTACGTATACACGTCGCGTGAAGTCTCCCTAAATTCTCTCCACTTCTCCCTAAAATCACTTGAGGGAGAAGTGACTTCTCCCTAAATTCCTTGCCTAGATTGAGCCCAGTAGATAGATACATAATTAACTGTTTAGATAATGAAGTTATTTGTTGCTACACTAACATCAAGTATAGATTCAGTATGTGGATACAGACCACGGAGAGATTTATTGGTTTAGCCGCTATAGCATTTTCATACTTAACGCATCAATGTCAGTCTGAAATGAAAGAATTAACATAACTTCTGACTTCACGACTAATCTATTTGTAGGCATGTGAAATCCGGTGTCACGAAACACCCAAATCTACCTATGTCTCCCAAATCCAACCATCTACCCCTAAACCTCCTAAATCAACACAAAATCTACATTATCTGGTGGTACAATGATGTAATTGTACCAAATATCACAAATAAAATAATCATTTGAGAAAAATGAATATATAGTTGTTAATTTATTACGGAATTAACGATTTCTGCATTATTTTTAAACATCGTGATAACAACAACCATTATTAACAAATAAATTAACAACTATATCTTTATTTTTCTCAATTGAATTTTTTTTTTTGTGATATATGTTTCCACTACATCGTTGTAATACCATATAATGTAGATTTTATGCGGATTTGGGGGAAATATGTAGATTTGAGTGTTTCGTGTAACCGGCGGAATCCATTTAAAACAGTCTATTAAATCATTTTAGAATTGTTCAATATTTAGAATTTTATGATTCTTGGTTTCAAGAAACTCATTACTCATTGGGAGATCGATACAGTCAATAATCTGTTTCTCACAGCAGTTTAAACACTGAACTGAACTCACTGAGTTGCATCATAATAGCATGACTTCATATCATAATACCAGGATGTGTTGTCATAATACCTGAAAGTGATGTCATGAAAGAAACAACGAAATGAAAATATGAATGAAGCATTTGGTTCATTGATAAAAATTGGACCAATGAAACCAGTTAATTTAGCAAGGTGGAGAAACTCCTTCCATTCTCAGAGCCCATTGAGTTTTTACTTGACTCAATATTGAGTAATGAGGTTCTTAAAATCCAGAAACACAAAATTCTAATAATAAAATAATTCTAAAATGATTTAATAGACTGTTTTAAATAAGAAATGGTTATGTAAAACTCAAAAGTTAAAGAAAAAAACCTATGTTTTTACTCCAAACCACATACATTTTTAGAAATGTTAGAGTTATAATTGCCCTTTTCTCAAAAACAAGTATGGTAACATAATTATGTTTTTTTTGTTTTATTATTTTGAGGTACATGATATTTGCTAGCAACACAGAAGTTTAAAGGTTGTTCATAGGAAATACTTTTTTCCCCTCAAAATGTCTCTTTTTCACACCAGAATCTGACATTTTTCCCAAGGATCTTCAAGGCAATAAAGGTAATATTCCCCTTTTTTCCCCGCATAAATCATGTATTTGTCTTCATATATAAATAGAACAGGATCATATATATTGAGCTTGAATAAAATTTTGTTACTAAATTTCTTGTTTTTAGACGAAATTAGGTTTTACTGAAACTATAGGAAATTTGTCAAAAATGGAATATATGTTTCATATATCTATCATAAGATAGCTCAGAGACCTATTATTTTTAAAGCTGAAGTATGCTTAGGATAGACAATTCTAGCTATGTACCAAATCTTAAAAAAAAGTTGTTCATACTATTAGGAAAAAATATGAAGAAACTGTAGGATATATCCTTAAAGCAACAAGTCATTCGAGTTTTGTATGACAATAATGTCACATAAAATACACAAAAACCTCAGCATACATGCTATAATCAATGGAAAAAAGACTACCTTTTGTGTTGGATTGTTTACCAATGGTGGTTTTGAATTTATGCTGGATTGTTTACCAATGGTGGTTTTGAATTTATGCTGGATTGTTTAAAAGATTAAAGAGACAAACGGCAAAATTTAGATTAAAAAAATTGCAACATTAGACTTTTTTTTTCTTGAATATTGACAAATCATATTTATTTACTATTTCACAACAAAATATTTTGGTATCTTACTAATTATTAGTAAGAGGTAAATATATACCGAACATGAAAATTTAGTATAATCTTTGATAAAATAGTAACGGAAAATATAAATTCCACTTTTTGTTTATTTGAATATTGACAAATCATATTTATTTTATTGCACAACAAATTGCACAACAAATTGTTGTCTTACTGTGGTAATTTTATTACTATTTATTGGTGAGAGCCAAAAAGATATACATGAACGATTTAGCGCAATCTTTGATAAAAATAGCAGCGGGAAATATAAACTCCACTTTTTGTTTTCCAACTTTATAAATATTTTCTTTCAGTTGAAATGAAAAATGAAACAATTTATTTCAATGCCTAAAATATCTTAAGATTTCTGTGTGTGTCCCTTTAAATAGATCATTATTTGAGATCTAATCAGATTACAGGTTATCTATATAAACTATACAATCTGACATGATACAGATTACATTGTTTGGTTGGAGTTTTTATTGATGTTCAAATCTTTTGGAATTTGAATCGGATTGTATTCCGATTTTTGTATGATTTGCACATTCTTCTGTCATTCAATTCCTGCAGTATTTCAGGCCAAATAATTATTGTTTGGGGCGCTTGTTTCAGCCAAAGTTTTTTTCGACTTATCAGGCGAAATACATCTCGTACCTAATAAGTTGTATATCAGTGAAACAGAAATTTTTAGTGGTAAATAAAAATACCCTACTTGGCAATCGGTTGAGAAATAAAAATTGCATGTGTGAAAGCTGTTTTTGATGGGTCAATTAGGCTGCATGAAAATTTTTAAAAATATTTTCTTTTAGAATTTTTATCCATGAATGGTTTTACATTGTTAGATATTAGTAAATTAAAACGTCCTAAAAGTTTTATTGCAAAATATGAAGGCTTACTGAAGTTATTTGAAATTTCTTAATTTTCTGCTCCCCCACCAATAGGAAAAGCCCCATCAAAAAATAATTTTGGCTGTAACATATTTATTTCTCAACCGATTTTCAAAAGTAAAGTAGTTTTATTTACCAATAAAAATGCCAGTTCTAATGATATATAACTTATGTTTGTATTATTTAAATTGCTCAGGTTACTGCAGAAAAACATTTGGCTGAAACAAGTGCCCCAAACAATAACCTGGGACTTTACATTTACCTTCAGAAACATTATGGGGAAAAAATTAAATAACATTCAACCAAATATACTTACATTAATATTAACATTATTAAAAATAAATCATTACTGTGTTATATCTACAGCATTAGTAAATTCATTATATCTTATAACCAGGCTTACAACTGCACGAATCTGATCGAATACAATCAAGTAGTGTCCCTTTAAACATTTTGTCTACGCATAGTGGGAATTATTTTCACATGCGCACCTGTAATTGAATGTATTAACAAGTGTGAATCTGTCAAGTTAAACAGTAACACCTGATGTGTCATTGTTCTGTACTTCAGTGTCAATATACTCCTACATCAGTAGTTTCTAGTTATAGGATAAGATTTCACCATGCTACTATTTGAGATTAACAACAGTCTGTAACAGTTTAGGTGGGGGTGCCGGGTTCTCCCCACCGTGGATCTGCCCTAGCTTCAGATTAACAACAGTCTGTAACAGTTTAGGGGAGGGTGCCGGGTTCTCCCCACCGTGGATCTGCCCTAGCTTCAGATTAACAACAGTCTATAACAGTTTAGGTGGGGGTGCCGGGTTCTCCCCACCGTGGATCTGCCCTAGCTTTAGACTAACAACACTTTGTAACAGTTTAGGTGGGGGTGCCGGGTTCTCCCCACCGTGGATCTGCACTAGCTTCAGGAGGGTGCCGGGTTCTCCCCACCGTGGATCTGCCCTAGCTTCAGATTAACAACAGTCTGTAACAGTTTAGGTGGGGGTGCTGGGTTCTCCCCACCGTGGATCTGCCCTAGCTTCAGATTAACAACACTCTGTAACAGTTTAGGTGGGGGTGCCGGGTTCTCCCCACCGTGGATCTGCACTAGCTTCAGGAGGGTGCCGGGTTCTCCCCACCGTGGATCTGCCCTAGCTTCAGATTAACAACAGTCTGTAACAGTTTAGGTGGGGGGGGCCGGGTTCTCCCCACCGTGGATCTGCCCTAGCTTCAGATTAACAACACTCTGTAACAGTTTAGGTGGGGGTGTCAGGTTCTCCCAACCGTGTATCTGCCCTAGCTTCAGGAGGTTGCCGGGTTCTCACCACCATGGATCTGCCCTAGCTTTAGATTAACAGCAGTTTGTAACAGTTTAGGTGAGGGTGCCAGGTTCTCCCCACCGTGGATCTGCCCTAGCTTCAGATTAACAACAGTCTGTAACAGTTTAGGTGGGGGTGCCGGGTTCTCCCCACTGTGGATCTGCCTTAGCTTCAGACTAACAACAGTCTGTAACTGTTTAGGTGGGAGTGCCGGGTTCTCCCCACCGTGGATCTGCCCTAGCTTCAGATTAACAACAGTCTGTAACAGTTTAGGTGGGGGTGCCGGGTTCTCCCCACCGTGGATCTGCCCTAGCTTAAGATTAACAACAGTCTGTAACAGTTAAGGTGGGGGTGGTGGGTTCTCCCCACCGTGGATATGCCCTAGCTTCAGACTAACAACAGTCTGTAACTGTTTAGGTGGGGGTGCCGGGTTCTCCCCACCGTGGATCTGCCCTAGCTTCAGATTAACAACAGTCTGTAACAGTTTAGGTGGGGGTGCCGGGTTCTCCCCACCGTGGATCTGCCCTTCAGATTGTTGATAAATGTATTTCTAGCAATACAGAAGTTTGGAACTTGACTCGATGTATTGTAAAGAATACAATACAGTAAAAAAATAATACATCAGCATTTTTGTTAACTGGGAAGGAATTCGAGGTTTAATTACATGTGCGCGTATAACAATATGGTTATATTTTGAATACATGAAGAACTAACTCTCCTGGTGGTTAATTGCCTATTGTAAAACTGCATTTCTTAGATTTTTGTTCATTCTTTCCCAATCATGTTTATGCAAAATAACAGTAACACTGTTGCAATTCTAATATAAAAAAACAAAAAACTTGTTATTAAATGTATTTTTAACATTTAAAAAACAATTGTGTTCATCTTTATGCGTAATGTTATGAATATATAGAGGATATTTGATTTAACTTTTATAGCAACTTTTGGAAAAATGCAAAAAAAGTCCTTAAATTTCATAGGTAGCCTTTAAAAGTCCTTAAATCCACTCCAGCCTTAAAAAATCCTTAAAAAGTCCTTAAATTCTGACAAAATATCATTAAAGGTGCTTGAATTTCATAATCGGTCAATTAATTATACAAGAGGAATAATATCTGACGTAGTTTAAAAAAAGACGGCAGAAAAAAAATTCGCAGATAATGTTATGAGTTAAACCGGGCCTTAAACGTGGGTTATTAGGGCCTTAAAAGTCCTTAAAATGTCCTTAAATTTCATAATGATAATTCCGTATGAACCGTGTCTATATATATTGTTTGCATGTTTTGGAGAATGTAGCATGATATACCAACATGTCAAGTGTGTCCAAACAACTGCTAGTGTTGATAGTATTGTGAAATTTAAATAGTTTAACATATTCAACCATTAATTTTTTTTAATACATTCTCTGATTTTTTTTTTGATCAATTTCACACATAATCACTTTCTAAATTATTTTTACATACACAATTAATTGTTTTTCCATTGATTGGAAGATTAGAAGCTTTGAGATATATTTGATCTATGATTTTCTCATCATATCAATGTTAAATGTGGTTTAATCATCAATGATTAACGTAGCTTAGTTTTCTATAAATAAAGGTGTAAGCATTTTCATTGTGTTCTTTTTTTTTTTTAATACACCAAACGGGGATTTGCTTAAAGCCACACACTCTTGATTTTAAAAGCATGCCTCTTTTTGTAAAAGCATGCCTCTTGTTGATTTTAAAAAATCATGCCATGTTTTTGATTGTACAAAAATACCTCTTTTTTATTTTAAAAGCATGGCTTTTTTTATTTTAAAAGCATGCCTCTTTTTGATTGTAAAAGCATGCCTCTTTCCAGGCTTGTCTTGACAGGTAATTTCATGTCCTTATGCTCATAATGAGAACAGGTATAACATATTTAAAACAAAGCATACATTGAAATAAACACAGACTGATGTATGATGCATACTCTCACTTTGAGAATTTGAAAAGAAACACATTATCTATTAATAATTCATAAACCTCATTATCTAATAATAATACGTGTTCATATCTAATAATAAAACATATACCTCATTATTAATAAAACAGAGATCTCATTTTCTATTAATAATATATATACATTATCTATAAATAATACATAAAAATTATACATTATATATTAAATAATATATATAAATTATATATTAATAGTACATATACAGTATCTATTAATAATACATAGACCTCAGTATCTATTAATAAATGTTAACCGTGACTTATAAACAAATTCAGAGCGTGGATATATTTTTAGCTCTACTGATCACAGATCAGCAGAGCTTATGCCGTGGTGCGGTGTCCGCCGTCCATCAGTCTGTCTATCCGTCCGTCTGTCTGTCTGTCCGTAAACATTTTTTGTAGCGACTACTTCTTTGAAACTACTGAATGGATTTTCATGAAACTTTACAGAAATGTTGCCCATGAAGTCTAGTTGATCCTAGCAAAAATTCATGTTGATGTGAAATTCAAGATGGCCGCCAAATCTAAAAATAGATTTTTTAAAAAGTTTGTAGCGACTACTTCTTGAAAACTCTAAGTGATATCGATATGGGACTTTTTCTAAAATGATCCGCATGGCATGATGTTGGTCCTTGCCTAAAATCGTTTGATTCGACATGAAACATGGCTGCCAGCGGCCATCTTTGTTTGCACAGAGTTATTTAGTAAAAACTTGTAGCGACTACTTCTCTGAAACTACTCGACGGATTTCCATGAAACTTCACAGGAATGTTGCTCCTGATGTCTAAATAATCCTAGCAACATTTCAGGTTAGTCGGAAATTCAAGATGGCCGCCACAGTTAAAAATAGATTTTCAAAAAACAAGTTTGTAGCGACTACTACTTGAAAACTATAAGTGATATTGATATGCGTCTTTTCCTAAAATGATCAGTATGACATGATGTTGATCCTTGTCAAAAATTATTTTGATTCGACGTTAAACCTAGCTGCAGCGGCCATCTTTGTTTACATAGAGTTATATATAATGAAAACTTGTAGCGACTACTCCTCTGAAACTACTTGACGGATTTTCAAGAAACTTCACACGAATGTTGCTCTTGACGTCCAATTGATCCTAGCAAAACTTCAGGTCGGCCGGAACTATAAGGTGGCCGCCACGGCTAAAAATAGATTTTCAAAATAGAAGTTTGTAACGACTACTTCTTGAAAACTATAAGTGATATTGATATGGGACTTTTTTTAAAATGTTCAGTATGACATGACGTCGATCCTTGCAAAAAAAATATTTTGATTCGACGTTAAACATGGCCGCCAGCGGCCATCTTTGTTTACATAGAATTATATAATGAAAACTTGTAGCAACTACTCCTTAGAAACTACTTGACGGATTTTCATGAAACGTCACATGAATGCTGATATAGCTATCAAAAACCTATCAGTAGAGCTTCAAGGTCATTGACCTCTTGTTATGCTTGTGATCTGTAGGTATTTATCCTTCTTTCATGTTTGCCGAATTGCTCCTAAATGCTGCTCTTGAGATATGAGTTCTCTATTAGGCATACCTTGTATTATACTTCATTGAAAATTAGAAAGGTGAAAATAAAATCTTATCTGTGCCAGACAATGTTTTCATTATTTTACACTTATTTTTGAATGTTTGTAAACATGCATATAACGCACAATACGAATACTTGGTAACAATAATTAATCTTAAGTTAGTAACACATGGGTTTTCCAATCTCTATATATAGTTATTTATTTTAAAAGTGGAAAATCCATGCCGTTGCTTAATATAGCTTGCAAGTGGCAGGGTTGTGTATGTGTGGAAGTGTATCCTTATTCCTATGTATAGATACAGATAACACTCAATTTATAGAAATAGCTGGTGCGTGTATTCCAAGAACAAAACGCAATAAATGTCATTTCTTTTAGAGGTTAAGGCTAAATCCGTTTGTATATTTGGAAAAAAAATACGCAAACAAACAAGAGAGTGTAGAAGGGGTGTTCCACGGAACACGTGTGTTGTCTGCCATGTGCTTATTTCACCAAGTACAATCTAACAAAGTTTGAAGACACCGGGTGCAATCCTTCATGAATTATGGAGCAGTTTTTTTAAGTGTTAACGTTTATGAAAAGGGGCATAAATCTGAACTGTATAATTGATAAGGAAGAACTGTTTTTTTAAGTGTTAACGTTTATGAAAAGGGGCATAAATCTGAACTGTATAATTGATAAGGAAGAACTGTTTAACGTTTCATGACCATAGGTCAATATTTTGCCAAGTTATGAGCTAGGTTAGGTTGCAGGTTAACGTTTTATGAAAAGGGAGCATAACTCTGCAACAATGGAAGTCGGAGTTATTGGACATCTGTAACGACATTCCTTCAGTTAATATGAATATGTGTGTGAAGTTGCATGAACATAGGTCAAATACTTTTCAAGTTATGGCCAGTATGAGCTTGCTTGGGTTGTAGGTTAAAGTTTTATGAAAAGGGGCATAACTCTGCTGAAATGAAAGTTAGAGTTATATGACATCTGTAACGACATACCTTCAGTTAAGATGAATATGTGTGTGAAGTTTCATGAACATAGGTCAAATACTTTTCAAGTTATGGCCAGTATGAGCTTGCTTGGGTTGTAGGTTAAAGTTTTATGAAAAGGGGCATAACTCTGCTGAAATGAAAATCAGAGTTATTGGACATCTGTAACGACCATTCCTTCAGTTAAGATGAATATGTGTGTGAAGTTTCATGAACATAGGTCAAATAATTTTCAAGTTAAGGCCAGTATGAGCTTGATGTGGCTGCAGGTTAAGGTTTTATGAAATGGGCATAACTCTGTTAAAATGAAAGTCAGAGTTATTGGACATGTGTAACAGCATTCCGTAAGTTATGAAGAAAATGTGTGTGAAGTTTCATGAAAATATGTCAAATACTTGTGAAGTTATGGCCAAAGTTAGATTGCAGGCTAAAGTGGGACGGACGACGACGACAGACAGATAGGCGACACGAAAAGTATCAGACTCGGTTTTATTGAGTCTGTGCATGCTAGGTAAAATAACACCCTTCATGTCTCCTAGCAACGGCGTTAGTGCTATGCTACTTTAAAGCCACACATACTGGGCTTGTTGATCGGAAAGGACAGTAAGTAATAACACTAATGATTTGTAGTCAGTGCGACATTTTAAAGCCGCCATACATCACTAAACAAACGCTAGTGTGGATGTCAATATATACTGAAATGGAGATCCCTTGGAAGCAACAAACACAAACAAGGGAGAAAAGTAGCAGAACAGACTCGGTTTTATTGAGTCTGTTCATGAGAGGTAATGTAAGGTGCAATACGGTTAAAATGGTAATCAAGCAATGGTAACCATAGAGTCTGCTGTATTCCACTGAAAACATATCTATTTTAGTTAAACTCCTAAGACCCGACCAAAGTAGCATATTTCTAAAACATTGGCACGAGATGCAACCCCTTGCAGCACGTGATCAAAACATTAAACATGCATAGCTATTCTTCACACGGCCATATTGTACTTTTACAAATCTAAGCGCTCCGTGGAATGCATGTAGTACCTTCTGGAAGGGGAATTTGAAACATTTATAAACAATATCGATTCTAAGCCATTTTTCCCCATACATTTCAAGTTCGCGAATTTAATTATCTAAACACAAGTAATTATTGCCCACCGCTACACCACTAAATTTGTTTTTAGTTTTAACAATTTCGAAGTACATGTAATTGATAAAGTCCAAAACAAACAAACATATTCACAAGTGTGTCAATAATTTAATTATTTGATGTAACCTGAGCATAGTTTTTAGTAATGTTCATAATACAACTAAGGTACAGAAATTACATTCGGAGAAAGACACAGGTCGCCGCCAGAAGTTAATCTTCAAATGGGTCCTGACAGCATAAGAAAAACCAATAATATAAAACATGTGGGTATCATATTGAACAGCTCAATGTCAGACAAAGACAAGGTTACCAATGGTTGTAAAAATGCTAAATCTTCATTGTTTTCACTGTTATCAATTAACATTGAATCACGCTACTAAAACCCAATCAAGTCAGCCTCACTAATGGCAAAAATATGTATCCCGAGATTGTTATTCGGCTCAGAGCTATGGAACAATCTAACATCACGTGACTACGACCTTCTTGAAAGGTTTCTGCGTCTTGCTGCAAAAAAGGCACAAAGCTTTAATATTCGAACTCGCACCGATATCTGTCTTAGCATGCTAGGTTGGAAATCTATTCGCTCTGAGATTGACCTCAATAAACTATCATTTCTGGGCAGATTGTGCAATATGCCAAATACTACCTTGACAAAACGCGTCTTCAACACAAGGTTATCTGTGTTTGTATGTAAACATAATGCCGTCCAAGAAGGATTTGTCCCAGACATTGTTACCATACTGCAGAACTATGATCTCGCTACACATTTAATTGAATACATACAATGTGGTAGTTTCCCAACAAAACACGCCTGGAAATCATTTTGTAAAACAAAGGTCATTGCCTCTGAATCCAGATCATGGCATCTTCGATTACAGACGGATGACTGTTTTAGCAGATTTAGGCTACTTCATTCCAATATTGAAAGAGCGATTATCTGGGAGTGTGCAACTGACTCCTACAGCCTATTGAATGCACGAACCATTGGTCAACTTTGGATTGAGCAGAACACCACTCCTACTCAAAATTCACTATGTCATTTGTGTGGCATCTTCTATAATGACACTAGACATCACGCAATCATAGACTGTTCTACAAATGTATATATCAGAAACGTTTTCTTTAGTTCTATACAAGAACTATTTGGACATGAAGTGCTGGCCGAAATTAATAAAGGCTCAAATGAGACGAAGTTACAATATCTAATCGGCAGGCAATTATGCTCACTTCCAGATAGAAGAGCGCATAAACAATTCCTTAGAATAGCCATTGAATTTGCTGCACGCTGTTTGACTACTTGAAGACAACTGAACCGCTGCACATTTTAATGAGATTATTGCCATAGTCAATACATAAGCTGGTTATGTTATGACTTAAATTATGATATATGCATTTGCCTAACTGATTGCCAATTTGTGTACATATCCACGTGCTATATTCCCTTTTGAATATTATTTCATATATCCTTATATTTTATATGCTTCTTTGAATTATATTTCTTGTTGATTCAATTTATCTCTGCAAAGAGGAAATAAAGAGAATAATAAATAAAAGCTTTAACAGTCAAATGGTTTACACATTGTTTTAAGAATTAAATTGCAAATCAAATTTATGCACATATTAACACAATGAATAAATAAATAAATTACATTAAATGGCGTAACTAACAAACACTTTGGACTAATATAAAACAATATATCGTGATACATCACGATATGTATCCGTATACCATTATATCGTGATAAAATAAAAACTGACATTACCCATCTATGGTCTTAATATATTGTTTTTATGTTTTATTACCATGTAGTTATTGTATGCATTATTATATTTAGATTAGACAGTTGAAAGTAATCAGATTTGCATATTTTATACTATTTAAAAGGTCGGTTTAAAGGGTCAGCTAAATACATAAACAAAAACACCCCGTTTATAGATATACCAACAAGGAAGTTGTGTTTTCAAATCTTAACATTAACTTATAAAATCGAGGAACACAACGAGTTAGGAAATTGTGTTAATTGAACAACATTGTGACTGGTGCTCCCCGATTTTATTTCCGTACAACGGAAATACGCCATAGTTTCATAAGTATATGAAACCCTACACGCTTATACTTAATATCTAGACGGCACCTATAGATTCACTTCTATGTCTATTATTTTGAAACAAAAGTGTTCATGTTCAAATGTTCTTGCGGGCCTGTGACAGTTTCTTTGTATCACAGTTTCCTTGTTTATTATTCTACGTACTAATCATTAGTGCCCCACTTTACTTCGTTTAACAATTATGTTTATATATACCTTAATGTTCTGAATATCACTTCTTTTTAGTAGCGCATTAATTGAAAATCTTTTTTCTTTTCTGATCAATTTATCCTTATAAGTAATAGTTTTAAGACATGAACCGGGTCGAAATCGACTTGTAACAGGACATGGGGCACCAGTAAGGGTCATCATGCAAGGAGATCGAGACGAAGTCCTCGTTATGCGAGAACAGAACATATATTTTATTTTGACTTATAGTATGTCGTCATCAACATATAATATACACAGTTTAAATTTAACACATGACAGGCATGCACGCTCGCACATCAACACGCACGCAAACACGCAGCACGCACGCACGCACGCACACACACACACACACACACACACACACCTTTCACACACGCACACACTCTCTCTCACATAATTACATTGTTGAAACCATGAAACAATACATAGTTCCTGCATATATGTACACAACAACGTATAATTAAATGTGTTACGTACAATAAATGCTTCTTTTACAAACTTAGCTACATTATGAATCTCTTTATGTTTCATACTTTGCATCATTTCAATACATTTAATAACACTAGGGTTTTGATAATACGGCTTAATATAAAGTTTGCGAATATGTTCATAGACAGGACAAATTAAAATAAAATGATATTTGTCTTCTGTGTCCATAAAATTACACATATTACAATATCGTTGACCTCTATCAGTTCTATTTTGTGCGTATCTGCCGGTTTCGACTCTGAGGGAATGCGAAGATAATCGCTTGTTTATTTGTTTGTTGTTTATTTGTGTGTATGTTATGGATAGATAGATAGATAGATATTTTATTGACTTAAACTTTTACAGTTTCTCAACATTACATACATAATTTGTAATACATAATTATAATCACATGACAGGTTACACATACTTCTACACACTCACTTATAGTTCAATTTTCAATACTCCTTAATTAATCATAGCTCATATAAATCACACATTTTAATCAATAATCCAAGGATATCAAAAAACAAAAGGAATTATATATAAAATAACAATTTATGTGAGGATGTACTTGAATGTATTTTAAGAAATAATATTTGGAATAGAACATCTGACAGTAAACGCCTCTGACAAATATTTACTTAAATTAAAAAGTTCTTTCTTCTTTGAAGATTGTAGAAGTGTTATAAATTTAAACATATTTGGCCTTTGTATGTAATATTTTCTGATATATTTCTGTGTATGTAATGGACACAGAAGACAAATATCATTTTATTTTAATTTTTCCTGTCTATACTGTAACTATTTTGTCAAGTTTTATTTGCAGTGCATTTCTTTATTTTTCCCGGCTTTTATTTTACGTTCAAAATAAATATTTGCACTTTAGAGTCCCTTTCTCCAAAGGATCGTATACTTTGAAAGAGAGTTTGTTAAACAAGTTCTTATTTATTTCATGGAAGTACACGCCTCACAAAAAAGTGCACATGCGCGAAGAAGTGCGATACCAACGTATTTTAGAGAGCGGAAAATGCGATAAAGAAGACAATGCACTGTTCCTGTAGCAAGTTGTTTATACAAAATAATCCCGGTAATTTAGAACACAGTCAGGTTTTTCGATATTTTTAGTAACAGAGAGGAATTCCCAACATTAATCTATTAATAGCGATAATCCATGTATTTGAAAGCCAACCGTTCGCGCATATCAAAACACTAATAGAGCGGTCTTAGGACGAAACAACTTGCCACTTCTAAATATACTTAAGTTTGGTCCTAAAACATTGCTCATGTTTTAAAGAGCATCCAATCAATTCTAAATTAAGAAAACATTAGGATTTCCGTATATAAAATAGTGGTGTTTTTATTTACTGAACAGTGATTATTTCATGCAAATAGCGAGCCTTACCTATATATATGGGTGATGGAGTCTGATCTTACACATGGGGGAAGAAAAAGTCGCGCGCTGATATCTATATCGACAATGACAGTTGTGTAAATAAACATGCAAAACGTTAGTAGTGGACCTGTACAACTAACTACGATAACGACTATGACTTTTAGTAGGCTCACAGGGGTTTGTGTAGAAAAAAGCCAATAAAAATCACATTTAAAATACATATTATTTATATTTCTGTCAATATATATATATATATATATATATATATACGTCATATGGATCGACCTTTCAGAATATTTTTTCTTAATACAGTCTTCGATGCAACCACCCAAACTCGGCTGGAGTTTTAAAGGGGCTTGCCTGAATAATTGATGACTAAAAAAGGTTGGGAGAGGAGGGTACACATCAGATGCAGATCCAAGATTTTGGTTTCAGTATTTGTGTGTGGGAGGGGTGGAGGAGTTGGGAGCGGAGGATCCTTCGAAATAAAATGTTTTTCTACAATGACGTTTAGAAAATGCTGTTGTATTTTTCCAAAATAATTTTATGTTAAATTCAATGATGACTAACAGTAGAAATGGCGCGTGCACCATGTAATCCGGCATGCATAGGTTATTCTTGTGGGATTTTAGAGGGTGGGGTGCCGGGTCCGCCCTATCCCCGAATCAGCCTTAGTACATGATAAATACCCTTTTATCCCCTATGTCTTACCCTAAAATTGCCGCCGTAGCCAGGATAGTGAAGACGGGAAGGGAGCTGTCAAGCGAGAAAGTGTTTTTTTGTGGTGTGGAAAAATATTGATATTTTCTATTTTAGATGGTCTAAATATAATGAATGAAACTAAATTTACCCTTTATTTACAAATATATTCATTGCTGGACAGCAATGTGTTCTATCCTAGGTTACGCACCAAGATACATTTAAAGGGATAAAAGACAATTTTGCTTCTTTTTTTTTAAGTCGTGGCATTTTGTTAGTTGTTTTATCTACACTTTGAATAGTGCAGATAAATTGCTTTACATATTCATAACTTTTGATTATTTTGTACCAATAAATGTATTTAAACCTATGGTAATACTGAAAACTCAAATTGTACCACCTTTTATTTCAATATCTGACTTTAAATACAAAACCAAACTGAAAAATCGTGCAGCGCGTGCGCTAATCGCCTTGAACGCACACTAGAACAATCGAATTTATCAGTTAACCCTAACATCGAAATGTTTGAGGCCGCCACTATTGAAGATTAGTTTTTCTTTTACAAAGTACGTTATATATGAGTGCTCATTTATTAAAGAATTGTTTCGCTTTTTGTTTCGGCGTGTTTACGCGATTTTAAACGTCGGTAGTAAATGGAGTAATCCATGAATCGCGTTAGTGCTTTATGGTAAATTTGCCATTGATTATATGTAATTATCGGCTTTTTAAAACCGCATAACACCGAAAAAAAAGCGCTTCGTGTATGTTTCCATTTAATACCGGCAAAACCAAGCTAACAGCGAAAAAAATAATTATTGTATTTCCATTAGTTTTCCGTCGCTATAATAGTATCAGCAAAATTTCTAATGATAACAAAAAGTAAAAGCGAAACCACTACTGTCAGTGTCTTTTCCATGCAGTGGAATATCCAATTTCTGTTAAGACACACCGGATACAAGCGCAGTGTCTGCATGCAGTACGTACAGTCCATTCACCTCCTTGAAGCGGAATAATCACTTTCTATGCGTGCGCAGCCGAGCGTAAATAGTCGCATCTACTTGAAAAATAAAGTATATTCGAGATTAAGCGCTATATGATATTGTTTCAAGGAAAAGTATCAAGAAAATGCAAAAAATATTAAATTAATTAAACCAGTTTGCAAAGATGGTATGAAGCGAATATCAACTTTAGAAAAGGAAGCATGGCGAATAACTGGTCGTTTGTAAAATATATTGCTCCGAAAACCATCTCATCATATCATGTATGCCAACTAGTTTAATAAATTATAAAATAATGTTGGTTGGCTGTTTGGTTGAATGGTGATGTACGTTATTTTCAGCACATTTTAGGCTATATATGACGGTCAATTTTTTATGGCTCCCCCACACAAAGTGTGGTAGGGGAGCCATATTGATTTTGTGCTTTCTGTCTGTTTCTCTGTCTGTTTCTTTCTCTGTCTGTTTCTCTGTCTGTGTCACAAACGATGTCCGATCAATAACTAGAGAATGGTTGGACCTAGGGTCCTCGAACTTGGAAGGATGGTTGGTCATGACAAGTAGATGACCCCTATTGATTTTGGGGTCACTAGGTCAAAGGTCAAGGTTGCGGTGACATTGACTATCAAAACGATGTCCGATCAATAACTAGGGAATGGTTGGACCTAGGGTCCTCAAACTTGGAAGGATGGTTGGTCATGACAAGTAGATGACCCCTATTGATTTTGGGGTCACTAGGTCAAAGGTCAAGGTTGCGGTGACATTGACTATCAAAACGATGTCCGATCAATAACTAGAGAATGGTTGGACCTAGGTCCTCAAACTTGGAAGGATGGTTGGTCATGACAAGTAGATGACCCCTATTGATTTTGGGGTCATTAGGTCAAAGGTCAAGTTGCGGTGACATTGACTATCAAAACGATGTCCGATCAATAACTAGAGAATGGTTGGACCTAGGGTCCTCAAACTTGGAAAGGATGGTTGGTCATGACAAGTAGATGACCCCTATTGATTTTGGGGTCACTAGGTCAAAGGTCAAGGTTGCGGTGACATTGACTATCAAAACGATGTCCGATCAATAACTAGAGAATGGTTGGACCTAGGGTCCTCAAACTTGGAAGGATGGTTGGTCATGACAAGTAGATGACCCCTATTGATTTTGGGGTAACTAGGGCAAAGGTCAAGGTTGCGGTGACATTGACTATCAAAACGATGTCCGATCAATAACTAGAGAATGGTTGGACCTAGGGTCCTCGAACTTGGAAGGATGGTTGGTCATGACAAGTAGATGACCCCTATTGATTTTTTGGGTCACTTGGTCAAAGGTCAAGGTTGCGGTGACATTGACTATTATTTTTCATTTTTTAATTTTTTTAATTTTTTTTTTAATTTTTGCATAAAAAGTTTTAGGGTCGGCCCCTTAAACAAATAGGGTCGGTCGGGTTACCTGAACCACACATATTTTTTGATGTGGCCTTACTGATACAGATAGTAGATACAGTCACAGGGATATTGAATATCAAAACGACCTCAGATGAATAGAGGACGGTTGGACCTAGAGTCGTCAATTATGCCTGTTCGGGCTAGTGGGGGAGCCATACGTTTTTGTCCCATGGACAATAACAATTTCTAGTTTTATAGTAGTGGTAAACCACCCACTTTTCCCTACACGTTCATGTAGTGTCAATAATAAATTTCATTGGCCTATATATATAGTGATGCGCAAACGTTTGGTCGAGCCAGTGAAGTAATAAGTCTTATTACTTCACTGGTCGAGCATTCAAGGCGTATTGTATTGCCTGTTGAGGTAAAACCCCTCTGTTTTAGTCGGTATTCCTTATCGTAATCCTTACCGTAATCGTTACCGTAGTTACTTGTACAGGTCTAGTTGGCGGCCTGAACGCGCAGAATGTATATGCTATGTAAGAAAAATAATCCGGTTTATATAGTGAAATTCCAACCCTCGTTATAACTGTTTTAACCGGAACCGAGGCAAAGGCCTAAAGGCCTCAGTTCCGATATGAGGTTATTTAATAATGTTGAGTACAATACTGAATTATATTGGACGAGTACCAAGCAGATAGAATCCATATTTGGACGAGGCAAAGTCGAGTCCAAATATGGATTCTGTCTGCTGGGTACGAGTCCAATTGTAAAGTAAGCAAGAGCAGCTAGATATCATTGTAAAGTAAGCAAGAGTAACTGAGTATCTTTGTAAAGTAAGCAAGAGTAACTGAGTATCTTTGTAAAGTAAGAAAGAGTAACTGAGTATCTTTGTAAAGTAAGCAAGAGCAACTAAATATTATTATTGTAAAGTTGTCCTCCGGTCTGACATACATGTTGACTGTTTTTTTTGTTTGTTTTTTTAAAGAATATGTAACCTTACAAAGTAAACATTGTGCCATACAGTTGAATATCCAGTTACAGACAAGGTCACCTTTTTCATTTTGAAGATTTGGTCCTATTATAAAGTTGAAAGTTTAAGGATGTTGGCTGGGCAAGTTTTGACATCTTCAAGTCTAAACATTTTATTTTTTAAATCATAGTTTTATTTGACAACAGAATTGTTTCATTTTTTCCATTCAAGTAGATATGGATATAATGTAGGATTTAAGATGGTAACATACCAAGTTTTAAGCATTTTTTTTTTTCCATATTTTTTCCGTCATTTGTGAATATTTTTTGTTGTCAACAAACTATGACTAGAGGGTATGGGTAGCTCTGAGTAGAATTTATCCTTTTGCTATGGAATAAATTAGAATTTTTTTTTCAGTAGTGGAATACATATATAAAAGTAGATACTGAGCTTATTTTATTTTCGATCTCCATGTCAATATTGTGTGTACAGTAGTTTACATTGAAAATGTCAAAATAACTCCAAAATGGGTGTCATTTAAAGAATTTTTAATAAAAAATCATTAGAAGCCTGGTGACCTATATATTTTTTCACTTGTTTTGAAAGAAATGTCATAGGACATTGACATATACAAGTTTTAAAAAAAGTTGATCATTAGAACATACTTTTTTTTTATCTTGAATGAATTTTTCGGTTAAAACAAAAGTGGGTGGGGTACGGTCCATATATGTTTGCTTTTTAAAGTAAAAAGACGAACGAGGATTGCAATTTCTTTTGTATGATTTGAAAGATATATATACATGCAATCGAATATTAATTTTTGTTTTTCAATAAACGTAATGTTATGAAAACAATTGTGAAAATGTTCAATGACAATATTTTTCCTCTTTTTATTGAAATTTTGAAGTTAGAAATATGTGCTTTCTTCAATGACGTCTAGTGTGTGTGTGTGTGGGGTGGGTGGGGTGGGGGGGGGGGGGGGGGTGGGTGGGTGGGGGGGGGGGAGCGTGGTGACGTAGCCTTTTTTTGATAATTTTGAATCTAAATTATACCAAAGAAGCTTTAAATATGAATTTAAAAAAAATCTCATCACTACGTCCCTTCCCAGCCAACCTCCTTAAGTGTTAATTTCTTTCATAATGGCTTGTTTGGAAAGAAACACATGATGACTTGCCAGTTTGATCTTATAGATCAACACGCGTAAAATCGAAAATATTAAACCGTCATACATGGCTTAACATGTACTAAATACTAAAAGAAAAAAGCTTATATCTACAAAAGAATGTCAGCAATGGGTCTCTTGCCTACTTTTGAGGTCATTTACCATGCTTTTAAAAAGGAACGGGTTCTGAAATGTTGCAAATAACCTCTTTTCTGCACGATCAGCATCTCGTGAGATCTCAGGTCTGCCTGATCAGCGCCTCTTGTGAGATCTCTGGTCTGCATTATCAGCCTCCAGGGAGATCTCGGGTCTGCATGATCAACCTCTCGTGAGATCTCAGCCTCTCTGGAGATCTCGGGTCTGCATGAACAGCCGCTCTCGTGAGATCTCGGGTCTGCATGATCAGCCTTTCGGGAAATCTCAGATCTGCATGATCAGCGCCTCGGAAGATCTCGTGTCTGCAAGATCAGCCTCTCGGGATATCTCGGGTCTCCATGACCAGCCTCTCGGGAGATCTCTGATCTGCATGATCATCCTCTCGGGATATCTCGGGTCTGCATGATTAGTCTCTCGGGGATCTCAGGTCTGCATGATCATCCTCTCGCGAGATCTCGGGTCTGCAAGAGCAACCTCTCGGGATATATCAGGTCTGCATGAGCAGCCTTTCGGGATATCTCGGGTCTGCAAGATGAGCCTTTCGGGAGATCATCAGCCTCTTGGGAGATCTCGGGTCTGCATGATCAGCCTCACGGGAAATATCGGGTTTGCATGATCAGCGCCTCTCGGGAAATCTCGGGTCTGCATGATCAGCGTCTCCCTCTCGAGAAATTTCGGGCAATCGCTCTCGTAAGATATGACATAACCTCCAGCTAGAGAACGTTACTCTACACCAACCTTCAAGTTTATGTGCACTCTTAATATATACCAAAACTCAGCCTTGTATTTGAAACATGATTTCTGTAATAACAGGTCGAATTATTGTTTACTCAATTCACTATTTATATTTAACGTCGTGATCGCGTGCACGTTTTCAAATCATGAGAATACTTTGTTTACTTCAATAACGTTATATCGTGCTATTTATAACATCGGTTCTGTTTAAAGCTACGGACGCTATACTTAAACTGATACTAACTCATCAATATGAATAAGTCACGTGTGAAGTAGTTTCAATTCGACGGACGGCCAAAAAGTCGGTGTATAAGCTATTCGCAACATCTCGTAAACTGCTTCGCATCATTACTCGAATGTAATTCGCAGGTTTCCATATGGTTACGTCATCGCGCCATAGATTCCCGTCAAAACAAATTTGCATTCCAAATAAAAGTTATCATCCAAATGTTGCAATGTTATTCAGCCTATTGCTCCATCAAATAGTTTATTTACATGAAAGCAGTGATAAAAACCTTCATCTGCATTGTAAAAAACAAACACTCAACCAAAATTATACATCAACACGTGCGGCAAGCGGCCATATTGTTTACATAGCAACAGTGCACTATGTTCTGTGCCGTAACCTTCCGGCGATCAAAATGTCAAGATTTTGAAGATACCGAAGCGTCGTGATACACACGAGGCGGGATCCCTTAGAATGACGAGATTGGCCGAGCGTTCACGAGTGTATATAATCGGAAATCGATGCATAAAACATCACATTTTATTTAGCCTTTTTACATGTAACATCGATAATATATGGCTTCCAAATATATTTCGTAAAAGAAAGGAGTTGCCCGGAATGGGACTGAACCAGGGACCTTTTACAGTTTTATTTCTAACATGACTATTTTACCACTGCACCATACACGGCATCTTGTTGCTATGTAATAGCATTTCTTACAATAAATATCCATTACGAAATAACTATAGCACACACACCCGCACAAACTTATCATCCGCTAAATAAAAAGTTTGAGACGGAATCTTAGTTAAATTGATAATAAATAGTAATACACCACGCATGGTTATTTACACGTGCCAGATGAGGGAGTATATACTGATACATGTTGAGGGTCGTTCACATATGTTACGTTATTTTGCATCATAATATATGTTACTAAATATACAATATTCTTAAGAATTCGCCATAGCGCAGTGGTAAGCACGTTGACTGTAAATTAGGAGGTCGTGTATTCGAGTCATGAAAGAGGCAAAAAAAATTCTTGTAAATCATAATGCTACCTGTGTAGAAATACGATGCACTGCTCGATGGCTATAAGTAAATTATGTCCTGCTTTAAATTTGATCGTTTAAATACCAGATTTCGCCATAAGCTGGTGAACATGAAGTTACAAATAAAGACACGCCTACAAAGAAGAAAGCGATTTAAATACAGGGTTTGTAGCTTTAAGGTTAAATGGATTTTTTGCTTTGAGCCGCGACCGCATAATGAATTTTGGGTAAGTCCATTTATTAGGGATGTCGCTTTTAAAGGCATGCTGTGAGCTAGCCTATATTAATTGAACTGTACATTGTTATAGCCGGTTGGTACAATCGCCGAGACACTTAACTAGGTGGGTATAAGGCATTACACGAAAGGTCATGGGTTCGAGTCCCTACTATCGTTTTATTATCTTTAAAAAAAAAAAAAGATCAGGTGGCACTAAATTGCGTGTCTTCAAACGTATTTGTTATTAATCATCGATATTCATTTATAGTCATATTCTAGCTAAAGCTGCAAGTTTTCGATACAGCGACGATGCTAGAGCTATATTCCTTGCATATATTATATTGCATTTTGCGTGATATATTTAATAAACCCAGCTAGATCCAATTAGTAACACCATAGTTATGACCATTGATTTATAAAAATGCTGTATTTTGCTTTGTTAGGAGTCTGGTTCGTTTATTTTCGCCGAATCTTTACCAAACTTGGCCAGAATGTTGATTGTAATAAAAGCTCGGGCAAGTGCGAAACCCAGCTAGATTGGATTAGTAACATCGGAGTTATGGCCCTTGTTTTACTGAAAAAACTAATGTCAATGTGTTAATAGTGAGTAATGAAAGCTCGGAAAAAGCTATATTCAATTAGTAAAACCAGAGTTATGGCCTATATTCAATTAGTAACACCAGAGTTATGGCCTATATTCAATTAGTAACACCAGAGTTATGGCCCTTGTTTTACTGAAAAAAACTGTTGTCAGTGTGTTAATAGTAAGCAATGAAAGCTCCGAAAAAGCTATATTCAATTAGTAACACCAGAGTTATGGCCTTTGATTTATTGAAAAATCAATGTGACCGTGCTATTCACTCGGCCACGCCTGTCAAATAGCTTTTGAGATGTATTAATAGCAGGTGTTTCGTATATAATTGTCTGTAAACAAAGATGGCCATTCGCGGCCATCTTGAGGTTTCGAGCCAACTGAAATTCATTTCGGACCGAATAATGCCTATCACTTTTGTCAAGGGTGTCAAATCTTTACCTCATCGCAAATATTCATGTAAATATGAATTACTGGATTAGTCTTGTGAATCCAGCGCCTTGCTTTGCGTAACACTGGTATGAAGGGAGCATTAGTGTCTATTTATAGCGCGGATATTCGTTTATCAGAATAAAACAGAAACTGTGCGCCAAACGATATTGAAAGTGGATTTTAAAATGTATACTAATTATGCAATATAAGTTTTTATAATTAAACACGTAGCTGTGTGTTTCATCATGATGAGTGTATGCAGCCTTTAACAATACCGTGACAATGGTGTCTACCACAGTAAGGTATTCTGACATTAAGTTTATTATTCAAGACTTAGGCAATATTTCTTTATTCGGCATAAATATATACATGGTTCATAGTAAAGTGTTAACCGAATAAGTAGACAATCACACGGTTAAATTATCAACTAATAACAAGAAAAATGTACATTAACAAATACAATTATAAACACAGTACAATAGTACATACAATACACAATATCAACACTATCAGCCCGATTACAATACATAATATCAGTAAAGTGTGCCATTCTTAAATTACAATATATTATGGAATGATAACCAATTTAAATCTTTAAACATTTACTCAGATGGTGTTAAAAAGTCAGCTTTTATGATAAGCCTTGCTGCACGCTTTTGTAGTTTAACTTTGCGGTCTTTGTTTGAGTTGGTACATCTTCCCCAAATAATGCAACCGTAGTCCAAAATCACTGTAGTCCAAAATCGGCAGTATATATGAGTTATATATGAGTTATAGTACGTCTTAAACTATCTTGGGTGACACATTTAGATAATAGTTTCATCAAGGTAATCTTTCTTGAAATATTTAGACATACAATGTTAATTTGCGTATCACATTTAATTTTTTGTCTATTTTTTTGCACCCAACATAAAACGAAAACAATCTATGTGCACGTATGTAGTACTTTTTAAATGTTTTGTTTACGCACACGTTTTTCCCCCGACATAATGTCTGCATACGCATTCATATAATGAACGCTTTTCAAATCTTCGACCGAATGCACTGTCCTTTTGCTATTTCATACGACACTGTTTTTATTCGCAAACAAGGTTGTAATTTATAGACGCCAAATTAAAAATTCAGTTTTTTTTTTCATTTTCGAATCGTTCCTAGAAAACGTATGATTAAACGTCTAGTATTTATTAATAACGATTCAAATGGCTGGGCGTCTGTTCTAATGTTGGCATTAAAACGCAGACAGACACTCATTCCATTCCAGAGTACGACTGTCAATTCTTGTTTCCTATACCCAAGTTGCCGCGGCTCAGCAGAGCAGTAAATTGCTTGATAGATCTAATAGGGGTTGTAGCATTTTTCTGCTATAGTGTTCTGCAGTGTCAATATGTTAATTTCTATTTGTTTTCTAGTGCACGTGTGCACGTGTTGGTCAATCGTGATTTGGAAGTGTTTAAACTTCGCCCATACTGAATTTTGAGATGGTCTGCGTCGCACCGGAATCAAAACCGACGATGTCTAACATGCCGTAATCGTCGGGGTCGGCAATGGTGAAGCCGTTGGACGACATTCCCACGACGATCAGCTTCGCGTCCGGGTTCTCCATGTTTATTCGGTAGTCTTGCAGGGCTCTGGACGGATGTACTTTCCCGAACCATGTCTCGTTGTCGGTGTACACGATAAATACATCGTAGACCACCTTCTTTTGCTGAGCGTACATCATCGGCAACGCGCAGTCCGTGGCACCAAACGGAAGTCGCGATGTTTTGGTAATTACGTCTTGCAGTTTGTCATCTTTGGTGATTTTCAATGGTATCAGCTGGTGTGAAAACGCCACCACGTCGAAGTTCTTCTCCGTCCTTGCCGTGACCATCATCATAGCAGCGGCCGCGTCGCGGCACGTGATGCTGGAACTTCCGACACATGGCACGTTCATCGACCCACTGACGTCAATCGCAAGCAGATACCTCTTGTTGGTCGGTTCCACAGCTTGGAACGCAAGATAATACGCCTTGTCCAGAGCGTCGACGATATTCGGGTTCGGGATCCACGACAGCTTCCCCTTGTCACCTCGGCCCTTCTGGTACGTGTTCAGTGCCAGTAGGACGTTAAATGGATGGACACGAGCAGATTTCAAAGCCTCGGCGTCGGTCAGTTTGGCTACGATCTCCTTCTCTACCCAAGACCCTACAGAACAGAGTCCCAACTGCGTCATCTTGCCCAGGTTTCTGATTACCGCCGTCATCTGGATGGTCTCAATCAACGCTTCCCAGACTTTCTTTGAGCTCAGCAGCTGTGTCGTCAGATGTTCCCGCTCTAGACCGTAGTTAGCAATCAATTCTACCATCCTCCCTTCGTCCGTACACCTTCTGGCTTCATCTGCCGCTGTAAGGTACTCAACCAGTTTGACAATCTTTTCATCTTTTCCCATTTCAGATTCGGCGAGGTTCTTCGCTTCCAGAAGTCCCTTGACGACATAACGCACGACTACTTTCAGTGCGTTCAGTCTACGTTCGCCTTCTTCCGTACCGTCACTTTTCAGGCCGTCAAGTTTAATGTGAGAAAGTCTAAATAGATCCCGATGTGACCAGCTCTCTCTGCTTTTATATTTTGTGACAAGTTTCCCTAGGGCGCGTGGGTTGGTAGCTTTGTTCATATACCAGTTTATCACCGCTCGCTTGTGAGCTCTTCCCCAGCCCGTGCCGGAACTCATTTCCTCGCAGTAGCCGATGAACATAAACAGATGCGTAGGAATACGGCAGATCTCGGCCAGGGCGTCATATGCAGCCTTCTTCGTTTCCTGATCGTTGCTCCGTGCACAGATCGCCAAGGCAAACAATGTGGGTTGCTGTTTCGGGGCTCGCCCTGACAAGCTAATGTTCTTTATTAATTCAACAACTTCCTTGCCTCTATGCTCGCCAATTAACCTAAAATGAGATCAGATGGAAGAACGATGTCATGTCCGCATAAATGGCTTTTTAATTTTTACAAGTACGCTGTGCAAATAATACAATAATACAATATCAGAAGTGTGTTGCATGTCATATTTTCTGTCAAACACGAGAACCTTAGGCGGTGGTCACCATTCTTTAAATGGGATAACGAGTGTTTACTAAAATAATCTACAATTAAACATATTCCCATTCATGATAAAATGTCTTTCAAACAAAAGATGGTGTCAGCACTGTGATGTTCAGATCTTAAATTTGAATTTATCATACATTTGGAACGAATTCAGGCGTAAAATTCTTTAATCTATTCATGGTGCGTAACCTAGGATAGCACACATTTATGTGCAGAATGAATTAAGGATAATTGTGCGGGTTTCTCACTTTGTTTTGGCCCTTAAGAAGAGAAAATGTAAGTATTTGCCAATTTTAAATTGGACCCCTAAACCCTTCCAAAAGTCTGAATGTACCTAAAAGAATAAGTATTGTCCGCTTCATACGAACAGATACCCTCGTTATTTTATTTGTTTTCAAACATATACAACATTATCCAATAATTAAATTTATATAATTTACGGTTTGACATCACACACATAGTTACAATATATTGTGAAAACACTGCTGGGGACGTTTTTTAGGCCTCACTTTAGATTAGCCACACGCTTACTGTGTTTTCCTCTTCAAATAAAGAATAGTTTATCGGTCTTAAAAGTACAAAAGTAAAAAAAACTCTACACTCACCTCTCCACACAGAGGGCGTTCTCTCGTTTCGGTTTGGTGTTGACAGCCTTGTAACAGAAGGAGTTATCTGCTCCTAGATACAGAAACCTCTTCAACTTTATCATGTCATTCACCTCCCAGACGTATGCCCCAAAACTGTTCTTGACTTGGCGGGCTGATACAGGCGTGATCTGCGATATCTGCGTTTAACGAATGATAAAAAATCAGTCTATGACCACTAAATATATTTGCATGTTATAACGTCCGGCACACTGTATAAATGTGTTAGTGTTGCATGTTATAACGGGCAGTACACTGCGAAAACGTGTTGCATGTTAGAACGGCCGCCACACTGCGTAAAACTGTTGCTGCCATAACGGCCGGCAAACTGCGTAAATGTGTTGCATGTTATTACGTCCGGCATACTGCGTAAAAGTAATGCATGTTATAACGACCGGAACACTGCGTAGAGGTGAATTGTGTTTAAATGTAATTATATATATATATCATAAAATAAAAAAGGTTTCAATTGACCTAAAATGAGCCACGTGTGAATAAATAGTTTTGACCGTTCTGATGGGAAATATGCCAGCCGTGCAATTAGGGCCTAATTGTTCATTCCGTAACTGTGCACAAGTACATTTAGCAGGCAATAGTTCAGCTCGACCATTGGCGCGCTTTTTTTGAAACTGCAAAGCATCATGTGACCACATAGTAAACACAGGTGACCACATATATAGTAAACACAGGGTTATTTTTATTTTTTTAAATGACCTTACCCTTTTTCAAATTTCAATTCAATTCAAATTCAAAAAAGTTGCTTATATTTTATGATATTTCATAAAAACGACTATTGAATACCTTAGAAATCGATGGATTAGAACTATTTATCATCAGGAGTGACTACGGGTCCTTGAATGATACTATAGAACGAGGTGGTTCTCGGGTCAGTAGTCACTCCCTCTGATAAATTGACTTCTAAGGAATTAAATAGTTGTACACTTTACAACGACCGGCTACCTGTGATATAAGTGAATTGATTTAGCATGTATTTTAGGTCTTGTAACAAGTATCCGTATATGTCGACGAAATTGGCATTTTGCTCAATATTTTTTATGTGATCGAAACTGCTTGTTCATTTCGTAATCTGTTTTCATATATTTATATATATATATATATTTTTTTTTTTTAGAGTTTTCAATGTTTCTTCGTTATTCTAAAACAGGTACATGTATTATTAGTTAAATATAACCAACAATAAATATATGCAACAGCAATTTGCTTTGACCTATTCCAATTATTATTAATAATATTTGCAAATATGAAAGTTATTTCGAAAAACTAACTGGACACCTCGAGATTGCCTTGTGTTTCTTTAAACAGCGTAATATTTGATTATACGGAAACAGACTTAAATGTGGTATTGCTACGTCATATAATTATACTGTCCTCCAAACACGACAGAGACACCTTATTTAACGAAACCTTTTCAATCAGACACCTTGATTTAAATAATTAATAAAATAAGTAACATCCGTGGCAGTACTGACTTTATTATTATTATTATTTGAATATTATTATTATATATTATTAAATATTTTTACACATTCAGTTAATTTCAAATATTACTAATTATTGACTTTATAGTCGATAATTAGTAATATGCCCAAATATTTTGTTTGTATCTGTTTATCTTTGCATAGCAACTATCGCAACAATGTATTAAAGGTACACATAACAATCTTGAAATATGTTTCAGGCATTAAAATAAGCATATCGATTTATTAATCCAGTGTGATTTTGACTTCAAACCTGCTTCCATATAATTACAGTTCTTGAATTTCAATTTTAAGGTCACCAAAACTCAAATCAAATCTTTAAAATAGGCATACATCGAAAACATATAATACTTTTACAATATTACTCCTATACAAACGCATTGTGAAGAACGCAATGTGAAGTGACCCTAAGTTAATTTATCATTAAATTATAATAAGTATATAATTATTTCATTTACCACAGATAAAATGCGTTTTTTTAATTTTATTTATTATTATTATTATCTTTTTGCTTTTTCTTCGTTATTTCTGGTGCAATAAAATAAAATGTTACTTATATGCAAAGACAATTTGCTTGATACTATAGCTATAATTAACATTACTGATAGAACAAAAGGAAGTTTGTAGAAACCGCTAGTTTACAAAAATCAAGATTGCCATTCAGAAAAATATATATTCAAATAATTTTATTATGTGCATGCATTTATAACTGAATTTGAATTTTAACGTTTTATAGTAAGCACACAATCATAGACAGATGGGGCCGTGGTGTAGTGGTTAACACCTCGGTTCAGTTATCCAGGGTTCGTTCGTTCTGTGTCAGGACCGAATTTGGATTAATTCTCGAAATACCTACACATAATTTCACACCTGCCTAGTCCTTTGGATGAGACTTTAAACCGAAGTCTGCTGGCTACAATGCTCATTGCAATACAGCGAGGATAAATAAACGCCTATAGGCACGTGAACACAGACCGAGGTCCCAACGTATAACCATTACCAATGTACCACAAACCTCGCACCCTAACTAGTCCACATCGTATGGCGAACCTTGGATGATATGCTGGAAAACAGTCAACAAAACGTCGGTCAATATTAATCCAGAAACAAGAAATAATACTTAAGAAACTTACCTCAGGTCCCTTTCTCTTTGAGTAAGAATGCAGCGAAGGTTGCCATTTTTGCAGGCCGACGTCATCGTCGCAATCGATTATGATCGCTAGCTTGGAGTTTTTCAAACCCATGTCTGATCTAGTCGGACCTAAATATTTAGGTCAATAATAAGCGCACTTGCAATGAACAATAATCAATGCAAATAACTGTTCGCAGTAGCAAATTATTTTAAATGTTCCGCTTTTATCCAGGTTTTGTATACTTACTTCTCTTACAGCTTTGAATTGTTTGAGTTTAAACCAGGCAACGGTACTCTTAAAAACGAAAAACGAACTAAGTATAGTAAAAGGGAAAACCCAATAAAGGCTATTTATAGCGACATTTAACGTAAACATTCTGTTGACAAAGATTGTATTGCGAACGTTTACTTCAAATATCTTCAGCCGCGACACAAATCAATAATACTAGAATATGCTAAAATAGACTAGAATAAACTAATATAACAACAATGTTTAAAAGCAATAAATTGCTCGATAAAGTATAACCAGAATATTATGAACAGTATGAATAATAACATTGCATTACGGGAGAATGTTGGCTACGTTTACTCGATTATATGCAACAAGTAATGTGCTTCAGATTTTGTTGGGCATACACGTTATCAGGGAGTACCTGACGTTATACTCATTCATATTTATTACGGAATAAAAATGGAAATATGAAAATGGAATATTAGAATAAACTGAACATGAACATGCAATAATGATATCCTCATCTTGGTATCCTGGTTATTACTACTTTCTATCCTGTTTCTTTTTCACATCATTACACGAAACGCACATTCATGGCTAAATATAACTGCATACATCTGAGACGCAAATCTGACGGTGTTTTCACGACCAAATCAAAATCTTAAGATGATCCTACAGTAACCTATTCAATGTGTAGTGTTTTTCTTATTTTATTATTATTTTTAATTATTTCAGCGACATCTGACCTCAAGGTCACGTTGACCTAAACACTTATCGATTTAATACCCTCCACGACAAGCAATGTAACACAATGCGTGGGTGGGGGAGGGGGTGGGGGTCTGTGAGTGTATGTGTGGGTGGGTGTGAGTGTGGGGGTGGGGGAGGGTACGTGTGTATGTGTGTGTGTGTGAGCGAGGAGGACGTGCGTGCGTGCGTGTGTGCATGTATGTATGTCGATGTGTATGTGTGTATGTATCTGTGACCAGTCTTAGTACAACCTACACTTCTCAAAACTGCTAACTACACCGCTACGTTTTGGGTTATATATATCGATGGGTGAATGTTTTTCAATAAAATAAAAAGGAAATACCAATTCAATCATTTTTACATCATTTCATTTTATTTTTTTCATGGGCAATGCTAGAACTAAACCACAATAAGCAATTACAAACGACCCATGTAAACACTAAAGTCACACTTTTCATTTCTTGTTCATAAAAGTGTGACTTTAGTGTTTACATGGGTCGTTTGTAATTGCTTATTGTGGTTTAGTTCTAGCATTGCCCATGAAAAAAATAAAATGAAATGATGTAAAAATGATTGAATTGGTATTTCCTTTTTATTTTATTGAAAAACATTCAACCCATCGATATATATAACCCAAAACGTGAGCGGTGTAGTTAGCAGTTTTGAGAAGTGTATATTCTGAGCAGCTTGCAAGGGAGCTACTATAGTATAATTTCAGTAAAGTCTTTGGTATGATCTGTTCGGGGATTGAACCTACGACCTCCCGTAGAAGAGGCATACGAGGCGGACTCTCTACCATTACGCCAACCGCCGCGACTCATAAACAACTATATTTTATTTCTGCCAATTTTAGTTTCCAACCTATGTGCATTTATTCTAAAATCAGTGACATTTTATCACCTTTACATTATTAATAGAAGAAACATTTCTCTAAAAAAAGTGCATAAGTTTCAAGTTTACACTGTCAGACAACCAACTATTTCTAAAGTTCTGTACGAGCTAATCTTTAGCAATTTAACACAATTCTGATTTTAAACCTGCTCCTGTGATAATATGCCGTCTTATCCAATAGAAAGTTAATACTAGAAACACAACCTGCTATGTATTATACTTGTTGCAACATTCTTGAAATGCCTCTTTTAACAGGACTGATTCAGTAGACTGAATTATTTCAAAGTATTTTATAGTTTTAGTAATTACTTCAAAATAAATGGATGTCTACCAAGCTCACCAGGTATAGCGGCACGTGTAGCTTGTTTTGGTAGAGTGGTGTTGTATTCCTGAAACTTGGTATCTAGTCTAGACTATATCGACATATTGTTTACAGATTTCTCAATGACATATCAAGTATTTTAATGACTGAAGAAATTTGTAACCCATATTTCACTTCCATACGCTATAATAAGTTCGCTGGTGTGATCAAAAATATGTAAAATATAGTATCAATTTTGAAGGTATACATGCAGAGGCATGGAGCTATAGTTTCCATATATGCATGTCAAAGCAAAGTTTTATAGGGCTGTCGTCGACATTCACACTTTCTTTTTTTCCCGAAAACGCTGCTCTACATATTTAAAAAAATCGCATTACCTCAACATTTCCATAGCGTTTAAAGGGACACTGTCCGTAACTTTTAGCTTATAAAACACACAATAATTATGTTCGCAAACATTACACACTAAACATTATTGAATATTTACTAATTAAATGCAAGATTGTTTAACGGAATTCAATCGCGTTACAAAAAAAAGTAAATCCGCTTTGTGCGTTTGAACGCACACCCCAAACTAAAATTACACTCACAGTAATAATATTACACTCACAGTAATAATAGTGTGCGTGAGCGTAAAGTGGTCGATCACGCTCCCGACTGAGCTAAGCGGGCTATACATATTTCGTAATACATACTGTGGTCAAAACCTAATGCGCTAATGGAAGTCACGTGATCGCAAAAAAGGTAAATATTGTGGGTCCCACTTTATTTACATATAATAATTAAAACTCTTTTTTTCAAACTCACGAATGTATACCTACATACTCCTCATGTTTTCATGTATATATTTCACTGAATAAAAGTCAGCCAGTTATTTAGTTATGCTCAATATCTGCTTACTTACGGACAGTGTCCCTTTAAATACTATATATAAAAAGGTTAGAGATAGCTAAATTTAGTAACAGTCGGGATTTCAGAATCTACATATAGCCAACTAAAGATAGCAAATATGTGCATTTTGATTGTGGAAGAGTATAGACAGAAAACGGAAAAGTAAAGACAGACACATAATAATAAAAATAATAATATTATTATTATATAATAATATTATATAATAATAATAATAATAATAATAATAATAATAATAATAATAATAATAATAATATAATAAATAATAATAATAATAATAATAACAAAAATAATAATACAAATAAAATAATAATAATAATAATAATAATAATAGTAATAAAATCGCTGTGTGCGTGCGTGTAAGTGCGTGCGTGCGTGTGTGTGCGAGTGCCGTCGTGGACAGTGGTTGGGGAAGGTAAAGATAAGAAAAACACGATTAGAAATTATTATTTATTTGAAACAAAGAATAGAGAGATTTTTGTGTGTGAAAATGTGTGTCTGTGTGTGTGGCGGGAGTGGTTGTGACACCCTGGCGTGTGTGTGAGACGGAGAGGGGTTGCGCTTGTACATCGTCTCTTGATTAGGTGTGTAATTGTGCCATTTTTTTCTCAAAATCCCTCCGTGCATGTGAGATTTATGGAGCGGACACGAAATGGATATCTAGTGTATGCCCTTTATGACATTGACCTTGACGATACAGACCCGAGTTTTCGATTCTGCACGTCGTCGCGATGAGGTGAGTAGTGCTAATTCATTTGAAAATCCGTTCATGCATCGTGGAGTTAAGGAGTGGACACGAAATGAACCTTAAAATATGCATATAAGAGGTATATGACCTTTATGACATTGAAGATACAGACCCAAGTGTTGGGTTTGCTGGTCGTCTTGATGAGATGGGTATTACTTGTGTGCCAGTTTATTTAAAAAATCCCTCCATGGACCAGAAACGAAATTTGTAACGGACGCACGAACTGGCGGAGGTACGGACAACGCCAAATATGTATCCCTAATTTATTTTGTTTTGCTACATACTATTATTCTGTGGATGAATATTATTTATCACATGTGAGTGTGTGTGTAATTCTAAGGATTATAGTCTCTTCGCCCTGATAGCCACCAGAGAATCCCGGTACAACTGGGCACAATGGAGTGTAGACTGTAAACAAGTTTAATTTTGAATTTCTGTAAGTTGATGAATCCGCCAAAGTTTTCTAATAATATTACCAAACTGTCGGTTAATTCAACCTAAATTCGCGTTACTAGCTGATGTTCGGCTAATGGTGTTGCTAACGGACTTGTATGTTTGCTTGTGTGTTGAGGTGCTATGTTTGTTGGGTCTTTGGGATTATACGGGATACGTAACGACCCTATTTTATAGTTCGCCCGTATTTATACTTAAATGGCTTGTGTTTAGGATGATGCGGGATATGTAAAGACCATTTGTAATTGTCGCCCTTAATTATACTTTAATAATGGGTTTGTATTTAGGATGATGCGGGCGTCGATGATTGAGTCTTGAAGATGCCTAGACACACTTGTTCCATGAACTTTTGGTGTAAGACAACTAGTGCCCCTGGGCGGTCGTTGATTATCGATGACTGGGTTGGCCGTCGCGCTCTGGCTGCTGGTTTTGTTGTAGAATACTGCCGCAGGCTGCTAGGACGTCCCTCTCCTAGACATCATGGCGCATTACACTGTGTGTTAGCAATATTATTTACAAAAAACTAATGCTTTTGGTCACTCTTGTATATGTGGAGTTAGGGAGTTATAGGTTTTTTCATTGTGTCCGACAGGTGTCGCTGCGCGATTGACCTATGCGATTCTACGCAGGCATGCCGGTAATCAATGGCGTTGTAAACAATAATACCGTCTGCTGCGAGTTATATTTTGGGGAGGACTGGCCACTATCTTCTAATTTTGACAGGTTTCTATATATGTACACCTGTCAGATCCATAATCTGTCACAAGTTGACCGATATAATTTATTAAATAGTTTGTCGCTACCTCGTGAGTAGCTCGTGGCTAATCAGCATAATGCCTATTTATAAATCGAAAATGAAAGTTTAACATCAATCAATAATCAGTGACGATAACGATTTGGAACCAGCTGTATTCGTATGCTGAGAAAGATTAACTTCTTTATGAAATGCCTGTGTACCAATTTGACTGCGTCCCGGTATTTTTTACTAGACTACAGTTGTTTTATGAATAGTAAAATGACGTTGATATACAGTCCAACACCCATAGCAGCTTTAAATATAGCCGGAGCCTCCGGCAATGAAGGTCGATTTTTTTTGTGGTGGAGGCAGACCACCCATTTTTCCTGGGTAGAACCAGTACTGTACACCTCCCGCCATCCGTAAGAATTGATACTTCCTCACTTACAAAAAAAGTATGATAATGTACCTTTGGAAACGTCCGAGCACGACACATACGAAATATCGCAGTCTCGGTTTGATTGAGACTGTTCATGAGCGGTAGTGGGTTATGAGCGGTATGGGATTATGCTAGCTACCGTTCACGCCCTCTAGCCCCGGGTTGAGCAGAACTCAATATTCATAAAAATCAACAGTACATAATTTTAACCATCCCGAATATATAAACTATAAATTCACCAAAACCAAGCATCGGGATAATACATTGTTGCCAAGGTTTTATGAATGTTTTATGAATAAGTATTCATAAAGATCATGCAATTATAAATAAATATGAAGAAATGTACACTTGGCATATAATTACATGTAAATTTTCTCGAATGTCCGTGTTTGACAATGTTAACACGCGGAATTGTGCATTGCAGTAACTTGAGTTCGAGATAAAATCGCCGTGTGGCGGTTATGTCTGTATAGTTGGGTCGTTACCATGGTGAATGGAAGGGCATGTTCAGATGACTTTTATTGGATGGACCTTTTGGGGACGTGCGAGCCATGCTCACTTATCTGCTACCCTGGTTCCGGTTTAGGAAACGCAGGAAAATGTATTCAACTTTGTCCAAGTAAGTAATTGTGTTCTTTATATCATACATTTTTACCATACCTGCTCTCGTTTAAATTTGAACGAAACAAAAACAATTTCATTGTTAAGTGTGTTTGGACTGATAAAAGTCATTTTTGTTTTAAAACAGTACGGTCGATCTTCTGAATGAATGTCAAACAAAAATTAAATACTTGCGCATGTTCCAAGTGTGTTTTCATTAAGAAAAACCCAATCCCGTCTAAATATAGTACGTTCTATTTATAAAATGTTTAAATTTAGAATAGGAAACTCTAATCTTTGGATACATATTCAGACCATATTGGGTTTCCAACAACCATCTCGGATCTAATAATAACATGAAGAACACTCCCTTATCGCCCTAGTTTATGATTTAACCGTTTCAAAAAATAAATAAATGTTTATACATATATATATAAGTGTACATATGGGTATGGCGTACTAGATTTAATATATATTAAACAAAAAAGTCACAAAAATCAAATTAGCTCCATGTCATATCTTCTGACAAATTCCTTTTATTTCGAAGAAAACTTGATGTAAATAATATCAAACCCGTATATCCTGTTGCAAGAACTTTCAGCCTAATTTTATACAAATTAAGGGAGTTAAATTAAGATACTCAAACAACTTTGAAGCATTCATTTTTAACCACCATTCTATGCCTTAAATTAAGTTCCGGTTTGTTGTTAGGTTATAGCAGGGCTTTATATGTCATATAAAGCCCTGGTTATAGGTCATACTACGCCAATTCATTTTACGTAGGCCTACCTTATAGCTCTAAGCTCTGTACTGAGTTCCCCAATATAGGGAGCTTTATTTTTTATTACTTCTTTTGAAAGACCTGTCTTAGTTTTATCAAAAAACATAGATAAGCCCTACGTTGAGTATGTTTTGAAATAGCTGTTTGGGTCGGATGGTGCTTGCATGTAGAAACATGAAGAAAATGTAAAATATACTTCTTTTTTTGATTATGCAACACATTATGAATACATTGCACAAATGTATGATTTAACCTTTATAAGTACTCTTCAAAAGTTGAATTGTAATTTTTTAGCAAGAGTTTTTGGTTTGTTTACCCTGTCAACCAATCAAAATTAAGAGATCCCGTATAATAGCTCCGAATTTACCCTGGAACTTTTTCCCTGCTCGCTGATTGGTTGGTACATACAAAGCAACTCCAGTGCGTCATAACTGATTTTTTAGACAAATATTGCACCAGAGACCAGAATTACGTGCGAAACATAACAGTTTAAAATTTAAAATAAACTAATTTTGACGTAAGGGATTAACAAATATTGATGCATTTTGTGTAGTCTATCCTACATGTACCATGAATATCGATGTTCGCTCTCACAGTGTTTCATTCTATGTAAATACAAACTTATGTTTGAAATTAACTGAATAATATCATGCTGTTTCCTTTATCATTTTAGACTATGAGATGACGACTACGATACCAAGTGTACTGTCAACAAAAGCATTAACATCTGTTCCTGAACGCGAGGGGTCTGATGTTAACATATATATACCTTTAATCGTTTCTCTATCTATAGCAACGGTTGTGGCAGTTATATTATTACTAGGCCTATAAAGTAAGAACAAGCTGCCCTCTGTTTGAGACCATTAGACGGTGGGTGTGTCGGGAGAAGCTCCGACATCCAGTGCAGGAGGAGCTTGGTGAAGCTGGTTCAGATCAACGTCGTGTCACAGATGAACGTTTGCTAAATGTTGAACGCGTGACAGATCCACGTGGAGCAAATGTAGAAAATGAAGAGCCTTTATTGAACGCAACTGATGCCATTTCGGATCCTCTTGGAACAACGAGTCCGCTCGAAGTACCCTGAAATACACAACAGCATAGTTTCAGCTAGCAAAATATAAAATCAATCCACTTTCATGTTTTTGAGTTTGTATGCTGAACGGCTTGAGACGTCGATCCGTAGAAGAGCTGTACGTACAGTTACAGCGATGTGTGAGTGAGGAAGTTCGCGAAAATCCTCCAACTTGGACATGACTGTGATACATTTGTCATTTACGTCAAACGTTTTCTTTATGAGGGCAATATTATAGACTATACAAATAGATAACTCAATGTTTTTCACGTTTTGAATTAGTACCTATCAGTAGGTCAAATTTATTTGTATCTATTGACGTAGTGATATTACCTCAACTTATACTGGTCTTTTGGGATCATGGATCCCAATTCCCAATTGTTATGGCTTTAATGTAGAATACCGTTAAGCCGATGAGAGATGTTTCACATTATATAACCTCAGGCAGAATTATATATAGGGAGAAACATCCTTGGTAGTTCACAAATGTTTCTCCCTATATATAATTCTGCCTTGTGAACGTGAATCTCTTACGAGATCCCAATTTCGAAAGTTGCCGTAGTGAGTTCAAATTCTCTCCCTTTATTATATTTACTGATTTCACGGTATCCCCAAGATCCGGCACCTTTCATTGTCACTGTCTCAATATAGCTGTATGTGGTTGAATGCTTAAATGTGGCCCACTCATATGAGCTATAGTTGTATGTATGTATGCGTCTATATGTTAATTGTGCCTCCAGACGAGTGTGTTATGATGTAGAGATACAGTTCATCAATGTGTGTTGCAGCTACTTTTAATAAGGAGAGAATTCATACGCTTGATTTCTGTGTATCTCGTCATAGCTAGGCGCCCTGCCGTAGTTCGTCCGAAGGTTGTCTGTCCTTGGTAGTTCACAAATATTTCTCCCTATATATAATTCTGCCTTGTGAACGTGAATCTCTTACGAGATCCCAATTTCGAAAGCTGCCGTAGTGAATTCAAATTCTCTCCCTTTATTATATTTACTGAATTCACAGTATCCCCAAGATCCGGCACCTTTCATTGTCACTGTCTCAATATAGCTGTGTGTGGTTGAATGTTTAAATGTGGCCCACTCATATGAGCTATAATTGTATGTATGTATGCGTCTATATGTTAATTGTGCCTCCAGACGAGTGTGTTATGATGTACAGATACAGTTCATCAACGTGTGTTGCAGCTACCTTTTTTAAGGAGTGAATGCATACGCTTAATTTCTGTGTATCTCTTCATAGCTAGGCGCCCTGCCGTAGTTCGTCCGAAGGTTGTCTGTCCTTGGTAGTTCACAAATATGTCTCCCTATATATAATTCTGCCTTGTGAACGTGAATCTATTACGAGATCCCAATTTCGAAAGTTGCCGTAGTGAGTTCTAATTCTCTCCCTTTATTATATTTACTGAATTCACAGTATCCCCAAGATCCGGCACCTTTCATTGCCACTGTCTCAATATAGCTGTGTGTGGTTGAATGCTTAAATGTGGCCCACTCATATGAGCTATAATTGTATGTATGTATGCGTCTATATGTTAATTGTGCCTCCAGACGAGTGTGTTATGATGTACAGATACAGTTCACCAACGTGTGTTGCAGCTACCTTTTTTAGGGAGTGAATGCATACGCTTGATTTCTGTGTATCTCGTCATAGCTAGGCGCCCTGCCATAGTCCGTCCGAAGGTTGTCTGTCCTTGGTAGCTCACAAATATTTCTCCCTATATATAATTCTGCCTTTTGAAGGTGAATCTCTTACGAGATCCCAATTTCGAAAGTTGCCGTAGTGAGTTCAAATTCTCTCCCTTTATTATATTTACTGTATTCACAGTATCCCAAAGATCCGGCACCTTTCATTGTCACTGTCTCAATATAGCTGTGTGGTTGAATGCTTAAATGTGGCCCACTCATATGCGCTATAATTGTATGTATGTATGCGTCTATATGTTAATTGTGCCTCCAGACGAGTGTGTTATCATGTAGAGATACAGTTCATCAACGTGTGTTACAGCTACCTTTTTTAAGGAGTGAATGCATACGCTTGCTTTCTGTGTATCTCGTCATAGCTAGGCGCCCTGCCGTAGTTCGTCCGAAGGTTGTCTGTCCTTGGTAGTTCACACATATTTGTCCCTATATATAATTCCGCCTTGTGAACGTGAATCTCTTACGAGATCCCAATTTCGAAAGTTGCCGTAGTGAGTTCAAATTCTCTCCCTTTATTATATTAACTGTATTCACTGTATCCCCAGATCCGGCACCTTTCATTGTCACTGTCTCAATATAGCTGTGTGGTTGAATGCTTAAATGTGGCCCACTCATATGCGCTATAATTGTATGTATGTATGCGTCTATATGTTAATTGTGCCTCCAGACGAGTGTGTTATCATGTAGAGATGCAGTTCATCAACGTGTGTTACAGCTACCTTTTTTAAGGAGTGAATGCATACGCTTGCTTTCTGTGTATCTCGTCATAGCTAGGCGCCCTGCCGTAGTTCGTCCGAAGGTTGTCTGTCCTTGGTAGTTCACAAATATTTCTCCCTATATATAATTCGGCCTTGTGAACGTGAATCTCTTACGAGATCCCAATTTCGAAAGTTGCCGTAGTGAGTTCTAATTCTCTCCCTTTATTATATTTACTGAATTCACAGTATCCCCAAGATCCGGCACCTTTCATTGTCACTGTCTCAATATAGCTGTGTGTGGTTGAATGCAATAATGTGGCCCACTCATATGAGCTATAATTGTATGTATGTATGCGTCTATAGATATGTTAATTGTGCCTCCAGACGAGTGTGTTATGATGTAGAGATACAGTTCATCAATGTGTGTTGCAGCTACCTTTTTTAAGGAGTGAATGCATACGCTTGATTTCTGTGTATCTCGTCATAGCAAGGCGCCCTGCCGTAGTTCGTCCGAAGGTTGTCCTTCCTTGTCAGTTCACAAATATTTCTCCCTATATATAATTCTGCCTTGTGAACGTGAATCTCTTACGAGATCCCAATTTCGAAAGTTGCCGTAGTGAGTTCAAATTCTCTCCCTTTATTATATTTACTGAATTCACAGTATCCCCAAGATCCGGCACCTTTCATTGTCACTGTCTCAATATAGCTGTGTGGTTGAATGCTTAAATGTGGCCCACTCATATGAGCTATAATTGTATGTATGTATGCGTCTATATGTTAATTGTGCCTCCAGACGAGTGTGTTATCATGTAGAGTTACAATTCATCAACGTGTGTTGCAGCTACCTTTTTTAAGGAGTGAATGCATACGCTTGATTTCTGTGTATCTCGTCATAGCTAGGCGCCCTGCCGAAGTTCGTCCGAAGGTTGTCTGTCCTTGGTAGTTCACACATATTTCTCCCTATATATATATATACAGTACGGGAGCAGCCTTGATATTTTCCTACATCTTTCAAATATCGCAACCACGCTTGACAACGAAAAGTAGTACGTCAACTTTCGGCAACGTCAACAAAAAAAAAAATGTCCGCCATTTTGAATTTTTTAAAACGCATAATTTGGAAAATTGTGACAATTTTTGATCATAAAATTTCATTTCCCCTTTAGGTTTCGTGATTTTGGTCTGTACCGACTTTTTTTTTAGAAGCTCTACTGCGTGATAAATGCAGACCCGCCTTGTAAAATGTCGAAGCGAGGGGCGATAACTCTAAAAGATGCCATTTTTAGAATACGATTAAAATGACAACAACCGTGTGTTTTTTGTTAAATAAAGTACGAGGAGATACTTGAATTGTTGTTTTAGCTCACACATTACATGAATTTTTCTGCATATCACGAAAAGCATGTTATTTCTTTATCAAAAGTACACGAAAATACGAATTGTTTGATTTAACTGTAATTTTGACTCGACTGACCTCGCAAGAACTGCAGGCGCGTATTCGATGGAGCGGGTAGTATTGGGCACCCTCTCATATGTGGAAAGTTTACGTAACAATCGCTACTGTTCAAGATGGGAGTTGGGATGGAGAGAAGGAGGGGGAGGACATCTGAACTGAGATTTAAAAGAATGCGCCCCATCCCCATCCCACCCCAACTAAAATCATGAAAGCTAGTCTGTTTTTGAAAGCTCTTCCAAGCATACAGTACATTCTTAAACATATTCAGATAATATATTTGTTGCTGTGTTTTTGACTAGACTGTCCAGTGTCTAATTGTCATCCGCAACTTGGCGCAGTCAGTAGCGCAGCGGATTTGTAACCGGAGGTGGTGCCACTGAGTTTTGTCGGTGTGTTCTTGGGCAAGACACATTCCCTTAGCCTCGTCCGTCGGATGGGGACGTAAACAGGGTGGTCTCGCGTATAGGTCTATCATCCGAGCATGTTAAAGAACCATAGGAATCTGTTCGATAATAAGAGTAGTGCACGGTTCCCGGATTCCTATGTATCCTTCCCCTCTCTCTGAGGCGGCTCTAAATAACCTGTACTGTGTTGATGAGCCGTTAAATATTCAATTCAATTCATCCGCAACTGCTCTCAGCACTGTCATATGTACTATAGCTGTCCCATGCTAGTATCATGAATCAACCGTGGAATATATCACCCACACATAAAAGGGTTTGAGGGCCCCATCTTACTTGTATTAGTTTAAATATAGACCATTTGTCGGTTGAAACCTAAGATGAATTTTTTATCAGACAGAAACACTGTCGTAATACATATACTGATAGCATCGAAGGAAAATAAAGAAGGCCATTTTTTTTACTTTATATTTTTAAAGTTGAATTGTGTTTTATGTCATTATAGCACATTTTAGGCCATATTTCCTGGGTAGAACCAGTACTGTGTACTTACTGCTATCTGTAAGAATTGACACTTTATCACCTACAAGTTGAGCTCCCAGTGGGAATTGAACCCGCAGCGGTGAGAGGTGAAGATGAGAATGTATACAAATATAAAAAGGCAACCGAACATCTCCATAACTCAATATGTCCATGGGACTTGAATGAACGCACTGAAAACAATCCGTGGAAAATTGTACTATGCAAGAATATATATTCATAAATAAATTTTATTTTGATGCAAAATCGATATGCTCCTCTAGACATCATAGTAAAGATCATGTAAAGTTTCGAAAAGATTGGTTAAAAACTGTGGAAGGATATAGACGCACAGATAACTAACACCATATGCCGCCTCACCTTTCAATGGTAAACAATAAACATTTAAGGTACATATTAAGGCCTTAAATATTATCTTTCATGACTAAGTAAAAAATATGTAACAAGTCAGATATCAAAATGAATTATTTATTTGATTTAAAACATTTTATTTCAAATATTTACATCAAAACATCCCAAATATAAAGGGTATTACATAACAAATTAAATTGCATCATACAATAATTGTTTTTATTTATTAAAGGACACACAGCATTTATCAAGTTTTTATCAAGCATTAAAATGTGCACCTCGATTGATTAATCAATAATTTATTTTCACTTTACACCCGCTTGCATATATTTAAATTATAAGTTATAACATTTTGGAGTTTAAAAAAAAGAAGATTGCTGCATGTCCCTTTAATATGTAATTGTTTATATGGTGCAAGTCAATTTGAACATATGTGGGGTTATATATATATACATGTATCTGTTTGTTATTTTTTTGGTGAGGAAGACCACTCACTTTTCTTCTGGGTATAACCGGTAATATACACCTCCTGCCATCTGTTATTCCACAAACTTTTATATAATCCAATAAAATTCAGAAAACATTTTAATCCAATAAATAAATTGGGCACGGCCTGTCAGTTTAACAGAAACACATTTATATTTTCATATTAGCTCTTATTTTGAGCCACTCCAATGAACTATCCAGTTAATGTCGCCAACGATCCACCTTGTGTCAACAGTCGGATATGCATGTTGATATGATATTGTGCTGGCTGAACTGGTGATCCTCTTACTAGACATATTTTTCTTGAAGTTGATGCTAGTACTGTCCGTATGAGGTATTGCTGATTCATGATTCAAAAAAAATAAATAAATATTGTACACCATCTTGTTATTATATACTATTCTTGTTCGTTTAAGTATTTCTGATTCTGTTGTTAATGTTGTAAAAAGTTATATGTGACTACTTGTTTCAATAAAATCCTCCCATATATATTGGGACATCACTAACTATTTTCAGCTAACTCCCAGCATCTCAGGACTCCAGGCTCTGAAAATAAAAATGACATACATGATATTTTCTTTCAACTTAAATAGGTAACAAGTTGTAGAACTGAAATATGTAAATGAATAGTGATTATAGAACTTTTTTTACATGTTCAAACAATAAAAATAATCGTTTTCTGCTAAATCAACACATTTATTACCGGTATACCTTATTTAGAGCCGCCCCAAATGACACATAGGAATTCGAGAACCTGTCTTACTCTTACTAATGTATATATTAATAATTTCTATGGTTGTTTATCGTGCTTGGAGGATAGACTCCCCAGTTTCAATCCCAATCAAACAAAAGAGGCTGAGGAACAAACAAGGCTGAGGGAAGATGTATTGCGCCATAACACAGAAACTCAGTGGTGCATGTGTGACTTGAACCGGAAGCTCCAGATTGCTATCATCCAAAATGCTATTGCTGGGCCATGCCAGCACATTATGTTAAGTCGGGGTCTTGGTTAAGTTTAATAATTTAGATGTAATACAGGGACCTTTTTATTTTGTTTGTTTAATTTTACATATGTACTAAGCACAATATGACCTATTTATGTGTCGATGTGCTGTAAAACACCATTTTTATTTTTAGTATAAAAAGTCTGAGACTAAGTGCAGGCACAGACCTAATAACAAATTATTAATATGTCTGTGGTGCAGGACTGGTGCACAATGCCACATATTTTGCAAAGAACAAACATTGATAAATTCACAGATTTTTTGAAGCTGCGCTTACCTTCATACTGGCTAATACAAGGCTCTTGATGTAGTTATACTGTGAGACTGGGAAATTTGACTTGAATCTGGCTATGGTAATACTGCACACTGCCTCTAGCTAACTTAGTCTTAGCAGACCTGAAAAAAACAAGTCATATATGATATTGTTTCATTTGTTTTTAATATTAATAACTCTGTCCAACTTTCTCAATGCTAACAATGTCAGCATTCCATAACATTTTACTTAAAACACAACTGGAATTGAAAGTGGTGCTTTCCAGAAGATGATACTGTCCAAAATGTAAGTCACAGGTGGCATTCATGAACAAATAGTAGGTTTTCAAGGCTTACATTTTCATCAATTATTCATCACTCATGTGTTCTAAAAAATTATCAGAATTAAGTTAATATATATCAACCACCACCGTTTTACATGTTTCAACGTTAAACACTTGTCATACAGAAATTAAAAGTGTATTTACTTACATAGGCTACAGTGCAGACAATGCCATGACCCATTTCAGGCATTTGCTGTAGCCTAATAAATTGGCTCCAATGCATTTTTTTTTTTATTATTCTGACGTTCTATGTAACTGCATATACGCCTAATTTCCTTTTCAAAAATCCCGACTGGAAAAAACGCTCGAACACCCATGTGATTTTCGAACGAAATTGAGCAGCTTATCAGACTTATGTGCGTAAACCATGACGATAATCTAACAAAATAATAAGTTATTTACCATTTACTTTCGGTTTTATTTTTTTCCGAAGCATATTTTACATAATATATCGTTTTTTTGTAGATCGCTATACATGTGTATTGACAATATATTGACAAGTGCGCGTCTCTCCCAACGTTGCATGCGCATGCGCATAAGTACATATTTTCCAATGTGGACAACGTGTCACGAAACTGCGTTGTGTATAATGTACCTAGTATAAAGTTTTCAAGTCTTAGGCTAACAAAAGGTAATGGGCGAAGGTTGCCGGGATATTTATTATATATTACCCCTTCAGACATTCTCCTAAAAGAAAAATTAAAAAATCTCGCTTGTTTTATAGCCTGATCTGGGTGAAAAAGCACCTAACCATAGACCTACTGTATGTTCATGACTTAACTTAAGCTTGTTTATTTTGTTTTGTTATGTTCATTTCATTTAGTGTGTAGGGGGTGGGCGAGTTTACGGGTGGATTCAGGGGGCGACCCACAAAACAATCTGTAAAATATGTAAATTTATATTAAACAAGAGCTGTAGGAGAACAGCGCAGCTCGACTATTCAGAGAATAATAATTGGTATAGCCAGTATATACCATCAGAAAACAAGGCTAAAACAACGTGAGGGTGGGGTGGGGTGGGGTGGGGTGGGGTGGGGTGGGGTGGGTATAGAAACTCGGGCCGATATAAAAATTATTGTTAGAATCTCATACAAATTATAGTAAAATTTGGGGCAGGGTGTGACATTTCATTTATTTTTATCAGTTTAAATCCAAAGTTGCTGTCATTTAAAAAAAATTGTGGTCGAAAGGCAACTCGGGGAGGGAGGGGAACTCCTGGCGATTTTTTATTGTGGCCTCATTTCAGTTTTTTTTTTTATTGATATTTCATCTGTGTATCTGAATTTAATCTAAATTGCTTTATATGTAAATGACTGCGTTTAAATTAAAAAAAATAATATCCAATAATGGAAGATAAAATGAAAACAATTTCTCTCCCCCTGTCCTCCATGGGTGGTGGGGGGTGGAACAATTTCCCTCCCCCTGTCCTCCATGTGAGGGGGTGGGGGGCGCATAATTGATATAGTTGTATATTTGATAAAACAAAACAACACAGACATATGTAAAAAACCCACAAAAAACATTCGCGGGTGGTGTTGGGCTGGTTGTGAGGCGAAACATATTGATAAACTGATAAAACAAAACAACACAGATATATGCAAAAACAAACAAAAAACAACAACATTCGGGTGGTAGTGATGATGGTGTGTTGGGATGGTTGTGGGGTGTGGGGTGGGGGTGGGGGTGGGGGAGGGGTAACACAAATTGACCAAAACAATACAGAAATATGTAAAAAAAAAATGTTTCCAGTGGGGTAGGAGGTGGGGGAGGGGCGTAATGGGTGGGGGTGTGCAACATAGCTTTATGTGTAAGAATTGACCAAAACAACACAGAAATATGTAAAAAAATATATAAAAATCGAGTTTCAAGTGGGGCAGGCGGGGAGTGGGGAAGGGTGGTGGCAGGGCCACATAAGAATTGACCAAAACGAGACAGAAATATGTATTTTTTTTTTTTATATATATCGAGTTTCGAGTGGAAATATAAGAGCCGTAACTCCGCCGTTACTGGTCCAATCTGGTAGGTTTTCGAACTTGGCCAGTAGAGATAATAAAATTTACCAAAACAATACAGAAATATAAAAAAATATATAGTTTAGTCTCGGGGGTGGGGCGGGGGGGGATGGGGTAGGGGGTGCGGGGGGCATAGCAATATGTGTACGAATTGACCAGAACAACAAATAAATATGAAGAAAAAAAAGAGAGATTCGAGTCGGTGGGGGCGGGGCAACATAGCTATATGTGTAAAAATTGACCAAAACAATACAGAAATATGAAGAAGAAAAAATAGTTGAGAGTCGGGGGGAGGCGGGATGCCGGGGGGTTGTGCGGGGCGGGGACGGGAGTAGGGGCGGTGTAACATAGATATATGTGTAAGAATTGACCAAAACAACACAGAAATATGTAAACAAATAAATACACAAAATGAGTTTCGAGTGTGGGTGGGGGGAGGCCCTGGGGTGTTGGAAGCTGGCCGTGGGGTGGGGGCAACATAGCTACATTTGTAAGAATTGACCAAAACAACACAAAAATATGTAAAAGAAAAAATTAAATGGGTGGCGAGTGTGTGTAAGAATTGACCAAAACAACAGAAATATGTAAAAAAAAATGGAGGGGGAGAGGGGTGTGTGTGGGGTGGGGGTTGTGGGCGCGGAGGAGGGAGCTCATGCCCAAATATGGGTGAAGTACAAATAAGATGCATAATGATTTAAGATCCCAAACCAAAATTATAACTATATATACACCAGCTTACATGCAAACCTAGATCTGCCTTTATTGCACATGTTATGGGCCGTCACTATTTGGGTTCCATGGGAGCCCAGAATTTGCGGAAGGCAACATTACTTAAGCAACCCTTTACAACATACTATAAGGAAACCAAGTCCCAAATTTAGTTAAGCTAGGATGAGACGTTGTGCTTTATAAAAAGAAATCGTTGTGTGTTTGGTAGAGCTGAACATGGTGATTTTGTTTACGAAAACAATAACTGTCACTAGTATTCAAATCCCCCATCCACCCTCGCACCCCCCACCAACCCCCACCCCACATAGTTTATGGGATGACGAGTTGTCCGTTGTCAGTTGTCCGTCGCCCGTCGTCGTCCGCTAACTTTTGCCTTTTGAACACTCTTGCAACTTCATTATTATTATCTTTACCAAACTGCTAATTTTCATATATTTTATATTCTCTTTATTACTGTAGAATAATAAACGAATAAAACAAGTAATGTTAACAATACTATAAATATAACAAAAATATTACTTTTAAATCGGCATGAAACATGTGTAGTTTAAACACACTACACGATGTTTCACGATTGTAGCAATAAACGGTTCTATTCTATTCTATCGACGGTGAATGGTGGGTTGCGTATGGTGAACTAATATGCGCATTGAACTCTGGGTAAGAATTTCAATCAAGATGGCGGTAACTCTCGATAATTCGGAAATATGTCGATATATTCGTGATAAATTTGGATAATCTGAGATATTTCATCGTGGCAGGTGAATTTTGAAACACCTATCGACTCAAAAAAAAATCTTCTTTCAACCTGTGCATATATAATGTACAAACAATGCTGTTTAAAAGCGTGAAACCTTCCCAACAGATTCCGTTGGGAAAGTCCAGTCGTAAAATGTGCAATAATCAATACACGTTGATGCTCGCCAATGCGAAAAAATTCAAAAGAGCATTAAACGTGTATTTTAACACATTAGCATTTGCTGGTGTGTTCCACTTTTCAATTTTAATTCTCTACATTGTCTACTGTAATAGATCTATTTGTTTGTAGTTTGTAAATTACGCACTCATGCAAAACTTGGAATTGTATACGATCGTGATTGTAACACTGTTTTAATTCTACTCCTGTGCAAATAAATTGAAATAATCCATCGGTCAATCGGGCCGTATAAACGATCTATCTGTGTATGTACACGGATCAGCATTATTTGACCTTTGAATGTGTGTGAGCTATTTTTAGCACATTCCTTAGCTATTTATAAACGTTCAGTTCAATTCACAATATTTAGTTTCTGTGACTGTGAGACATTATGATGTTAATTTGTCCAGGGAGAAGTGGGTTTGTGGCGTGCGACTGACTGGCCCTGGGCTGGGTGTTTTTCTGTGTCACCGCCATTTTGAATAGCCTCTGAAAGAATGAAATGCAGGTACCAACTTTCAAAACGGGCACGCAAAATGTATATTCACGAAAAAAAAAGAAATTTTCAAAAAAGGTAGATCAGGTAATGATCTTCGACTCCTGTCAATTTAAACAATATTTAAGAATATACAATTTTTGTACCCGTTTTGAAACATTGGCAATTTCGAAGAAAACAAAAACTAGTTTTTTTCGATCTTCGCATTTGTACCGCGATTTCCGACTATGATATCTCAATAAAACCTGTCAACACGATGGTTTTATAAATCTCCGACATAATAACTGACTTCCGATATGATTTGTTTTCTTTGCCATCTAGTATAAGCTTTAAACTAGTGTTTCTAAAAAGAGTACTATAAAATCCGCGCATCTGCACGTGCTTGCAAAATGGGAACTACGTTGCCTCCAACACCAATTATTTATGTTTGAGTTATGCGGTTCAAGCACGTGAAATGACTTCTCTGCTCCCGTACTGATATATATAGTTTTAAAGACACCAGTTTATTGTGTCAAAAATGATTTTTACACTCGATATATTGGGTCCTTACCTTGTTATTGGGTCCTCAATCTGCCTATTGGGTCGTGACCCAACAATTCAACGACCCAATAATACATGCATGTTTAATAGAATTACATTTACCTAATTAAGCCTCTCGCACATAACTTATTTTACACGTTTATTGGGCCCCTGAGTAGGGTTATCTCCCCTTGATAATTTGCTAAGTGTGTATATATATACTGTAACAAGACCCAGCAAAAATGTTGGGTTAGACCCAGTATTATGGTTTGAGAATAAAAGGCGTTAACAGTTAAATGACCCGTTAAGTTACGACTATATGGGGATACATAAGTACCCGTAGGTGTACTTAATTGATAAAAGAAATACCAAAAACGTATTTTCACACTATTTCATGGTGGTCCCAATAAATGTGTTCAAATTGAGAGACCCAGTATCCTGGTGACTTTAAGTATATATATAAGCAGCACATGGTAGAATAACGAAGAAAACAAATTGAAAATTCTAAATTTAATTATCTGCAAGCAGATTTAAAGTTAAAATGATAATTAATTCATCGAGATCCTTACTTTTTAATCATAGATAAAAACTTCAACATTGCCGTGTGTTCCTTTAAAACAAATGAAAGCTATTGGGTCGAACCTTAAATTGTAACATGCATGTGGAAATTTCGGTGTATGCCTTGATGATTTCAACATGAAATACAATACTCGTGATTTTAAAATGAAATGAAATTGTGAAGATTTCAACATGAACATTAAACAAGTTCGATCAGATACGCAACGTTTAAGTTTGATCAACACTTCGTTGTTATTGTATTTAACTGGTTTGCATGTTACTGTATGCAATTGCATAAGGTGGTAAATTATTTTGATTATTATATTTCTGATTTTATATTATATATGTCATGGAGTACTCTCTATAAACAATTGTGTAATTAAATATTTTAGAACAATAACACATGTTTTATTTTTATTTAAACCACTAATTAACGTGATTGTGTTCTAAAACATCTTAGTTTATAGATTCATGCGTTTTACTTTAAAGGTGAAATATAGCGTGTTTTTTGAGCATATATTCTGAAATATATGTATATAATATACAATCTGTTCAAATATTACACTTATTGGTTGTCCCGTTTTTTCACAGAAGGCAATTTTATCTCATAGCGCACACGCTTGAGTTTCGCCCTTTTTGAAGACAGGTAAGTGTCACGTGATCCTGTGACGTCATTGGTACCAAACGATCAGCGGTGTCGCATTGAGTTGTATAGTATTGTCTATGTAGGATTAAGTTTTATGGTACGTGTTAAAAATGCCGTGTGCTGAAGCTGGGTGTCAAAGTGTGCATAAAAAAGGACAATCTAATAACATCAGTTTTTTTCGTTTTCCTAATCAGGTTAATGATAGATTAAGATTTGAATTGTGGGTGGACCGCTGTCGACGAAAATCGCCCGTCGCGTCAAAAAAATGGGAACCTTCGAAAGACGCGCGAGTTTGTAGTAAACACTTTGAGTTGGATTCGTGGGAAATCCATCCTTTGGTTTCATTTTCATTGAATTTGAAGGACAGACGGCCATGCAGATTAAAAACAACAGCGATACCAACAATATTTTCCTACAAAAATGAGAAGTGCCTAACCCCGCCGTCTCCGAGCAAGTTTTATTCGCCGATTCGACCGGCGTTGAGGAAGAAATTATTAAATGAGGTAAGATAGAAGTTTTTGTTCAGTTATCTTAGCAATTCCTCGGGTATGTGTATGATAAATTGTAGAAAGGTATATAGTCTTAGATCTGTACATCGTGATTGTTTAGGTGTTGAATTAGATGCATGCGTCTTACGTGAACGGCGCTAATATAATGTAGCCGTCTTTTTCAAAAGATCGCTAAAAAGGTTTAGCATATGAATGTAAATGAATTCGGTGAAATAAACACTGTCGTTGTTTCAATATATATTTTGTAGTATTTTTTTTTTGTTTTGTTTTAAATTATACACCTTCTTCTGCCAATAGTGTTATAGATGTATATAGAGTTATATATCGGTCTCTGGATTTGAAAATAATGACAAAAAAATTAAATGTTTCATGGATGTCTATTAAAACGCAGAAAATTGATAATGTTACTAGCTATTATATTAGTTCAGTAATGTTGTATGGCAAAATAACAACAATAACGGCTTTTACCTCATGCAGTAAGTAAAATAAGTGCTTTACAAGCATATATATACTTTATATTCTAAATAAAAAAATTGTTAGGTCTGTTTTTTCGATCTCTACATGTACATAATACATTATGTCGTGCTCATAATACATTTGACTATATTATTTAGATCATCTTCGTGCGCGATGAACTAACTAGTTTCTCACGCATCATATATCCGTCTTGTGCAATACGCGGCTCGCCGCGGCGGTATTGCACCGCTCACGGAATTGCAATATACAGGAAATGTAGGCATATCATAAAACTACGTTTCCCTAAATGGTGCGTGATTTTGTCAAATACCGACGTTTATACCATGATTAGGCTGTACTTCAATAGGGCACCGCAATAGTTGATTAGTCGCTGTGTGGTATATTGTTATTTGGCGGCACGTGGAGAGCGTGTCATACTGCAAATCCGAATCTCATACACCACTATAGACTGTTTTGGAGGCGGCGGGGACTTATGGTATATAGAATACTATAGAAATTAGATGCTGTTACATTTATTTATTTATCAATTATACTTACTAGACTCTAAATATATTTTTTCAATGTCTATTTTTCGGCAAAAATAAAGTCCTTATAATCTGACGCTCGTATTAATGTACAAGTATTAGACCATGTCCATTCATTCGGAATATACTGCATTTCGCGCTTAGTGTAAATGTACCGAGATATTGCAGCGTTGCTGGTGACTTTTAGAATTCCGATGACCTGCACCGTGTTCAACTTCCTCATCGCCATCGGTTGATGAATCCGAGGTATTTTCATCCTCAGACACGAATTTCGGCTCAAAATCGTAAGGTTGCACATTGTGCAACCTTCTTATCATGGGCATTTCATCTGACTCAGCATCATAGTCGCTTAATTCCGACATTTTCACACACACTATACTGTTTTTGCGTGCTTTCCCTATGTACAAATGGTTTCGTTTTGTTCCCAATGACGTCACTTCCGGTTTTACGAGGAAGAGTTTTCCCCCTTTGATTTTTTTTCAATTTTTTAGCGTAGCCTGTTCGTCTTTTCGGTTTTTATCTTTAAAAACATATTTTCACTAACAATACATCAATAGCATAGTTACCATCGTATTTATAATGATATTTGATAATTAGAAACATATCAACAACGGTTTTGTTGATTTAGGACAAATTTCTGCTTTAAGCCTAATTTGATGATATCTTGTAAACGAACTCAGAACAGAATTGTTATCAGACAAAACAGTTAAACGTTATGCATATTAACCATCATCAGTGGCTTCAGTCTAGTAACCTTTCCTCGGCTTAGCTGGAATCGTAAACCGGGCTGTCACGTATAACATTCGAGCACGTTAAAGAACTATTACAATTTTAACTACTAACCAGTGATCATTGTCTCACAAACTAATGTTATTCTCAATGTCAGTGCCAAACATGTATACACATGTTAATGCAGATTGTAATAGTATAATTAAAGATAATACACTCTAAGGTGTAAATTTATTTATCATATATGTTGCAGTGTGAGAGTGTTATAAATTTATAATATTACACTAGTGGAATGAAATGCAAATGAATGCCGAATCATCGTTCCGTCTTTGTGCACTGGAACTGCCTCGTCGATGTCCGTAACATTTAAAATACAGAATGCCGGAAATCGAAGAGGTAGTTGCGTTGTTCGGTGTCATACGGAGAAACCCTAGTACACATTCGACGTCATTATACAAACATAACACGTCATCATATGACAACTACAATACTACGTGTTCCCTATCATTTATTTTTCTTTTAGTTATGTGATTAATATAATATCACATTCCTGCGTATTTAATATAATGGAATTTATTAAGCTCGTTGAATAATATTGATATAATGTTCGGCATAGCCTCGCACAATGTAATTTTATCCAACTCGTTTAATAAATTCAATATTAAACAGGCACCCATGTAAAACCCATCTATAACCAATGTTAGGGACATTTTACTATGTTAAAGTTCACCTTTACCTTACCCGCCGAACTATTGATTCTAAACGTAATACGTGTATTTATTGACCGGCATACCAAACACATACGCATCATGCAAAGTGTCAGTTAGCTAAACAATGACATTCTAATATGTACTCGGTTTAAATATCTATACATGTCAGGTATACCGCCTTCTATCAGTTTTCTATCACCATATAATTTCGACCGATAGTGGAATTGACGTCTGCGTGGGTTTTATGTGAATTGAAACTGTTGTGAGGTATGCATGTCATTAAATGCCTCACAGTACAAGCAAACTAACAAATATTGACATATGTTTTGATACATGATGACGTTATCGCTCTCACTATATATAACATAATGATCTGCGCTAGTCATAGGGCGTGCCTGAAATCTCAGTAACATCCGATAACTCGTCAGGTATAGATGGCAGTACTGTTTATGGATACTAGTAATTGTTGGTATCCCCATGGGTACTTACTGTACAACTCTGGTCGCATATTTGTTTTGCATTGCTATGAAAGAAATGACATGTTTGGTCTTCCACCAGATACATAGCCATATGTCATCAAAGCATTTAATAACACGTCTCAGTATCTGGATGATATATTACACATTGACAACCCTTTCCTTTCTACTAAATAAAGATATACCCAAAATAATTCAACTTAACAAAGCTAATATTGCTGATAATATCGCATCTTTTCCCAAATTACATCTCTCAGTTGAAAATGGGGAATTAATAACAAAATGTGTGACAAGAGTGACATTTTTTAATTATCGCTACATAGAAGGGCAACAGTTTTCGTGGGTATATGTTTCTCAACGTATTCGTTTTTCTAGACCTTGTAATCGATTTTAGGACTTTACTATTCCTAGCCTTTGTATAACCACAAGAGGTGTTCAACTTATAACGTAACCCTTTTGTTTAAGATGCTATTATTATTCTGCGGAAGTGATTATCATGAAAAATGCGTGATTTAGTTATGTGAAGCTGTCATTTACAACAAATACATTTACAAATAATCTCTAATTTCATGCGGTTAGTTCACTGCAAACTATTTTCCAATTTTAAATCTATATATTTTTGTTGCCGTAGACTAGGAATCTTAATATGATGAAGCCTACCAGCTGGCTTGCGGAACATCGGTGGTTCTACCCAGGTACCCGCAGGAAAATTACCCAGAGGGGCACCTGGGGTCTTCCTCCACCAGAGGAAGTTGGAAAGTCGCCATATGACCATAGCTGTTGGTGCGACTATAAAATCCAATTCAATTCAATTCTATTGCCGTAGAGTTTTACCTTAAACCAAATAATTACACTAAATGCATATCATAATAGTTTAAAACTGTCCTTGCATTTAAATATGATTGTATCCTTTATTTTAAACAAAAGTATAAATTTTGAATTAAAAGTTATTAAAATATTAAGAAATTGACAAATAATAGGACAATTTGCTCGTATTTTACCGATTATTTCATAAATGTAACAAAATTAGCATTTTATTCATATTTTGTACGACGAAAAATAAATAATTCTTTACGTGGTCCCGCCTTAATTCCATTAAAAGATGGGAAGGATTATATTAGCAGGAGTTTATAAAATATATTTCAACAATAAAACACGTTTAAAAACATGTTTACTGAAAAAATGCAATAACTTGTCTAAAATTCCCTATTAAATGTTTTAATTTTACAATATGCAGACTGTTTAAGCCGAATTTAAGATTTTATGTCATGCCCCAACCAATCCCGTTTTCGATTTCTGGAGAAGGGGTTGGATGGGGTATGGAAGTTAATACTCGTACCACGTAATGTATTGTTGCTGTATTATCACATACCATATATTTGGTCCAAAATATATTTTTTCATCATTATTTGCAAATGTGTGTATTTTGCCGATAATTTTTTTTTTTTAGAAAAGGAAATCATAACAATGCCTGAGCTAATGTTTGTAACTGGAATTTTTCATCAATTTAAAAAAAATAATCCAACTTCATGTTAATTTTTGGAGAAATCATGAAAACCGACAACGAGCAAAAAAATCATATTCAGACTACTATAACCTTAAACGACAATTTACAAGCATTTTCTTCTAATGCTTTTATTGATAGCGGCCAGAAGTTAGCATGATATTCGATATTCGACATTCGACATTCGATATTCAAGTTGAATATCGAAAAACAAAAAAACTCGAGATTCGTTATTCAACAAAAAAAAACTGAATATCGAATAACAAAAAACTCGAGATTCGTTATTCAACAAAAAATAACCTAATATCGAAAAACAAAAAACTCGAGATTCGTTATTCAACAAAAAAAATCTGAATATCGAAAAACAAAAAACTCGAGATTCGTTATTCTACAAATAAAATCTGAATATCGAAAAACAAAAAAACTCGAGATTCGTTATTCAACAAAAAAAAACTGAATATCGAATATCAAAAAACTCGAGATTCGTTATTCAACAAAAAATAACCTAATATCGAAAAACAAAAAACTCGAGATTCGTTATTCAACAAAAAAAATCTGAATATCGAAAAAAACAACAACTCGAGATTCGTTATTCAACAAATAAAATCTGAATATCGAAAAACAAAAAACTCGAGATTCGTTATTCAACAAAAAGAAACTTAATGTCGAAAAACAAAAAACTCGAGATTCGTTATTCAACAAAAAAAATCTGAATATCGAAAAACAAAAAACTCGAGATTCGTTATTCTACAAAAAAAATCTGAATATCGAAAAAAAAACAACAACTCCAGATTCGTTATTCAACAAATAAAATCTGAATATCGAAAAACAAAAAACTCGAGATTTGTTATTCAACAAAAAGAAACTTAATGTCGAAAAACAAAAAACTCGAGATTCGTTTTTCAAAAAATAAATTTGGAATGTCGAAAAACAAAAAACTCGAGATTCGATATTCAACAAATAAATTTTTCAATGTCGAAAAACAAAAAACTCGAGATTCGGTATTCAACAAATAAATTTTTGAATATCGAAAAACAAAAAACTCCAGATTCGTTATTCAACAAAGAATTTGAATATCGAAAAACAAAAAGCTCGAGATTTGTTATTCAAAAAATAAGTTTTGAATGTCGAAAAACAAAAAAACTCGAGATTCGTTATTCAACCGAAAAAAATTGAATATCAAAAAACGAAAAGATCGAGATTCCTTATTCAACAAATAGGTTTTTATATCGAAAAACAAAAAACTCGAGATTCGTTATTCAACAAATAAGTTTTGAATGTCGAAAAACTCGAGATTCGTTATTCAAAAAATAGGTTTTGAATATCGAAAAGCAAAAAACTCGATATTCGTTGTTCATCCGGAATCATTCCGTATGTGAGATTTGGTCAAACGTTTTCTGAGAAGTTATTTACACTAAAAGTCTACGATGGACGAAAAGCGGACGAAAAGTGACCCCAATAGTTTACTTCAACCCTGAGCCGAAGCCTCTGGGCCATCGGCTCAAGTGAACTAAACATATTCAATACCTCGACCTGAGGATGTCTCTGCCACCAATGAAGTACATATGAGCCATTTTCAAACAAACTAAACTGAGGTAATCAGGAAAAAAGTTTACTCATGTTAAATCACCTATCAAGGTTATGTTTAAGCGAAAACAAAACACACGGACAATATGACTTTCACCTTGGTTATACTTGTGTTAAGTAATGTCTACTAATGACAACAAAACATATGACCAAATATCAAAGAAATGAGGCATTCACAAGAAAACTGACGTTCAGTTATCTAACCAGGGCTAAGTTTTGTGACAATCACGCAGAAGATTACCATGACCTTGGTAGTATTGGTGTTAGGTGATGAGCACTAATGCCAACAATGCATATGATTAACCATCAAACAAAGAAAGGCGGCACTCAGAAAACGTTGATTGAAGTTATAAACCAGGTTACGTTACCTAACCAAGTTTAAGTTTTATGAATATAAATCAAAATATGACCTAGGCCTTGGTTAAGTTAGCGTTTAGTGCTGTCCATCAATATCAACAATATGTATGACCAACTATCAAGCAACGTGAGACATTCAGAAAAAAATAATTAGAGTTAAGATACCTAAGATTAAAGAACGTGAAGTTGGCAGTAGCAGTTGCAGCAGTAGCAGTAGCTACTGCCAGCAGTAGCAGCAGTAGCAGCAGCGGAATCAATAGACATCGTAAGTATGTTTTCTTTGCACAATTATGTTGTTTCTACTTCCCACCATCATGTTTAACAGACAACCCATTTCGCAACCATCCTATGTTTGCTATTGCTATTGCTACTGCTACTGCTACTGCTAACTACTGCCAGCAGTAGCTGCAGTAGAGTCAATAGTCATCGTAATTATGTTTACTTTGCGCAAGTACCCACCATCATGTTTAATAGACAACCACTTTCGCAACCATCATATGTTTGCTATTGCTACTGCTAACTACTGCCAGCAGTAGCAGCAGTAGCAGTAGGTTGTAGAGCACCATCTCAATAGATATACTCATCGCAAGAATATTTTCTTTGCGCAAGTATGTTGTTTCTACTTTCCCACCATCATACCCCTTTCGTAACCAGCATATGTTTACACAACCGCTTCGCCCAGTATTATCATGGCTTATATGTTTTGTTCTCTATCGTTATAGCTGTAACTATAACAGCAGTGACAATAGCTACTACTAGTATTAGCAGAGGTAGCTGTAGCTACAGCTAGCATCTGCAGCAGTAGCAGTAGCTATTGTTAGCGTAACAACAGTAACAGTTGGTCTTAGTTGCAGTTAGTTTCTCGTTTTAGCCTTCAAGTTGTATACACAACACTCAGCAGTAGCAGCAGTAACAGCAGTAGAAGTATCTAACCAAGGCACAGACGTTAATAAAGTGTCAGGACGCTGGGCGCACGTACGGCGAAGATATAGCAGTAGCTAGAAGTACCTAGCAGTAGCTAGAAGTAGCTAGCAGTAGCAGCGGTAGAGCAATAGCAGCAGTAGCAACAGTAGTTTATACTTTTATTTTTAACCATCACGTTTTATAGAAAAACCCTTTCGCAACTATCATATGTTTACACTGCTTCGCCAAATAATATCATTTCTACCGTTACTGCTGTAACATTTCAGATACTGCTAGTAGTAGAAGTAACAGTAACAGCAGTAGCAGTATCTACTGCTAACAGTAGCAACAGTAGCAGTATTAACTGCTGGCAGTAGCATCAGTAGGACAGTAGCAGCGGTAGAAGCAGTAGCATCACACTCTCAATAGGTATTCTCATTTCGCAAGTATTTATTTTTCTTTCTAGGTTCACTTTTTTAACCATCATGACCGCTTCGCCAATATGAAGTATATATATTTGTTTCCCTACCGTTAATGCTGTGACTTTTTAGTTACTGCTAGCGTTAAGAGCAGTAGCAGTAGCTACTACTAGTACTATCAGCAGAAGTAGCAGTATATACTGCTAGCAGTAAATGCACTAGAGCAGTAGAAGCACTACCATCAACATATATTGTTGTTTCTACTTTTCATTTTTAACCATTATGTTTTATAGATAACCTCTTTCGCACTTCGTTCTCAACCGTTACAGTTGCAACTTATTAAACAAAATAGGTCTGTTGTCGGATAACGAGTGTCGCCGGCGGGAAGATCAACCTCATAGACATGCGGTCTCACGGATTTTAAAAGCCTTATGGCCAACCTACAAATATCACCCCACTTGAGATTGTTTATCGCAGTTCTTGTTCTACTGCTGTAGTACTGAAGTATGTACACCGGTACATTTAAACATGCATTTTCTGTCGGATTACGGGTGTAGCCGGCGGAAAATTCAAAATCAAATATACATGGTCTCAGCGATTTCTTAAAGCATGATGGCCGACCTACTAAAATCGACCTATTTGAAAATCTTTATCAACGTTTAAGTTCTACTGCTGTGTTACTAAAGTTTGCACTGAAATAGACTCGAAATGGCGTTTTTGTCGGGTTCTTTGTTTGATAGTTAATCATATGCATTGTTAGTTTCTTTGATAATGGCTCATACGTATTGTCATTGGTGGCAGAGACATCCTCAGGACGAGGTCTTGAAGAATTTTAGTTGACTTGAGCCGATGGCCCAGATAACTTCTCAGAAAACGTTTGACCAAATCTCACATACGAAATGATTCCGGATGAATAAGGAATATCGAGTTTTTTGTTTTTTCGATATTCAAAATGTTGTTGTTGAATAACAAATCTAGAGTTTTTTGTTTTTCGATAAAAAAAACCTATTTGTTGAATAACGAATATCGATCTTTTCTTTTTTTGAAATTTTTTTTTTTTTGGTTGAATAACGAATCTCGAGTTTTTTTGTTTTTCGACGTTCAAAGCTTATTTGTTGAATAACGAATCTCGAGTTTTTAGTTTTTCGAAATAAAAACCTATTTGTTGAATAACGAATCTCGATCTTTTTGTTTTTGATATTCAAATGTTTTTGGTTGAATAACGAATCTCGAGTTTTTAGTTTTTCGATATTCAGATTTTTTTTCTTGAATGACGAATGTCGAGTTTTTGTTTTTCGATATTCATTTTTGTTTTGTTGAATAAGGATTTTCGAGTTTTTTTGTGTTTCGATATTTAGATTTTTTTGCTAAATAACGAATCTCGAGTTTTTGGTTTTTCGATATTCAGATTTGTTTTGCTGAATAACGAATCTCGAGTTTTTTGTTTTCCGATATTCAGTTTTCTTTTGTTGAATAACGAATCTCGAGTTTTTTGTTTTTATGATTTTTTGTGTTGAATAACGAATCTCAAGTTTTTTGTTTTTCGATATTCAGTTTTTTTTTTGTTGTTAACGAATCTCGAGGTTTTTGTTTTTCGATATTCAACTTGAATATCGAATGTCGAATATTGAATATCATGCTAACTTCAGTCCGCCTTTATTGCTTTTGCTTTTTATAACTGAAAATGTTTACTTCAAAACATCATTATCTATCCTTTTCAAAAAAAATACGGATGCCGAAAAATTCGGAAGCACATATTTACTAGTTCATGTCATATTGTTTCATATCGAAAGAATCATTAGACTTGACATTAAAATGAACATATTCAGCGAGAATGTCAAGATATTTGATTCAGTTACAAATACATTGTCGATATCAGGTGCGGTCGCTGGCTCCTTTGATAGCTTTTTGAGAGATGTTTTCCAACTCAGCCTCGTTCTGGAAACTGTTATGAATATTCATTTAGGCAATATTAAGAAGGGTCTATTATCCAAAGCCTCATCACTAATCTTTCCCTCTCTATGAAGGTCAAGAATGCAGCCAATATTTGCACTCATATTTTTACTTTAGGTTTTATTTTTAGTTTAGGTTATATTTCTTTAAGTCACTTAAAGTAAAAATATGCATAGTAATAAAGATGGAGGGAAGTAAATGCATATTCATGACCGTTGGTTCTCAGGGGACTTGTAAATACAAGCCTGTTAGAAATTCAGACTATTGTAAACATCATAGATATATAATAAAAAATAAAGTAATCATGTCAAACCCTGTCTAAAATATGGTAAAGGGACTTCCGCTAAATATCAGATATGTGTTCCATGCGGAGCATCAAAGATTAGATTCCTTGACCGATATAATGAGATGAAAGAACAGATAAGGATTAAACAGATAAGGGTTAAACAAACAGAAATAAACGAGACTGAAAAAAACAGGCCAATAGAACAGGGACGAACAGAAGCCATGAACACTATACAAAAAGTCTAAAAGGTGTATAGTATATTGCTTTAGTAATGTTTATAGTCATGATCGACCGCCCTCATACCAAGAAATCGAAATTTAGGTATATAATAAAAATAACAGGTCGTGTCAAACCGGTTGAGAAAAATGGACGATTATTACGTGGTATTAAATATTTCGTCTGGCGAGGGCAGCTGCCCCTTAGCCTGTGACAGGTTATCGGGTGGCCCAGTGGTGGTCCAGTGGTGGTCCAGTGGTCTAGTGGTCCAGTGGTGGCCTAGTGGTTTAATGGTCTAGTGGTCCAGTGTGGTCTAGTGTGGTCCAGTGGTATAGTAGTACAGTGGTTTAGTGTGGTCCAGTGTGGTCCAGTGTGGTCCAGTGTGGTCCAGTTGTCTAGTGGCCTAGTGTGGTCCAGTGGTCTAGTTGTGCAGTGTGGTCCAGAATGAATATCTCGGGCATTGACGACAATGCCCTTTAATATTTATCGTGACCAGAAAGCATCATATACATCTACTACTTGTAATCATGGATAATATCAACATCTAGCTAACGTCAGTAATGTCCTCCGGGTCAATATCGGCATCTTGCGTCACTTCTGTCCTCGTAGACAATATCAACAGTTAGCGTTGGTATTCCCCACAGGGAGGATAATATACACATTTCCTCAGAAAAAATATCAACAGTTAATGTCAGTACAGGCTTTGGAGTCTATCAATAGCTGCATGCATCGGTACTCTTTATAGGGACGACAATACAACAAGGTACGACGGTACAACTTTAAGGGAGAGCTACTTTAGCCAACGACAGTAATGTTCTCATGGGAAATATCCGCACCTAGAGTAAGTAGTGTCTTCAGAGAAAAATACCAACAGCTAGCGTCATTACACACCTCCTGAACTATGTCAACAGCTAGAGTAAGTATAGAGACTAATCCCATGAGAAGTCTGTTTGATCTGTTTGAGAATAATTCTAATGACAAATATTGGTATGACAATCAGTGTGTTCCTAGTTTGGTTACCCGATTATATTCGTTCATTTAGTTTAAGAAAACCTATTATAATATACCCCATTTCAGCTTTTTATTATTCAAAGGGAACTAAACGTGATTGCCTTGTATACATTTATATTTTCTTCAGTTATTACATTTGTAAAGAAGCATTTTCATAGGGGTCGTTAAGATGAATGTGAAAAAGATATTCATCTGAAGTAGTAGTTTAAAAATAAAAATAAATTCAATAAAGAAATTCATAAAAACGGATACATTATCAGCAAATAACACACGTAAGAGAGAAAAGTAGCATACTTGGTTTTGTTGAGGCTGTTAATGAAAGATAAAACACGTATATGGTGCATCACCTATCACGCCCCCTAAGCGGTAATACAAACTGGACTATAATAGTTTGCATGTAGTAGTATGTTAATCCTCTACCACCGTCGCTTCTCACCGCTGCGGGTTCGAGTCCCATTGGGAGCTCGACTTGTAAGTGAGGAAGTGTCGATTCTTACGGATTGTGGGAGGTGTACAGTACTGGTTCTACCCAGGAAAAGTGGTTGGTCTGCCTCCACCACAAAAAATCGACCGTCATATATAATCTTACATGTGTTGGAAATGACGTAAAACAGCGTACAAACACGAATAATATTTTGTAGTGTTTCGTTTCGATTAAATGACAACAGAAGAAGGCGCAGTCAGTTCAAGCTAAGGAAAGAGTGATATACACTTTGCCGTTATTGTATAATACAATTCATGGGTTTAATATAGTACAGCTACTTTATATGCACTGCCTGGGTAATTGTCACATGTGTTGTGCTTCAATATGTAATTAAACTTGATATTGTAGGTCGGAAAAAACGGGTCTGTATCCGTAAATAACGTTTTATACTCAAAATGATAAAATCTAGAATGACTGTCATTAAACGGGTGCATAATGTCTAGCCTTTTACCTGTCTATGAGCAAAATATATTACAAAAGAAATGTTTTATTATAGTAGGTCAAGGTGTAAATAGTGAAAGAAACTCTAAATCAACAATTTAATGAATGATAAAGGTGCATTTTCAGGGTTTACCAATATCTAATATTAAATACAAACAAATCAAAACATGTCATCAAAATGCACAACGTTATGAACGAAATATGAAAACAATTTTTTTCATAAATGATATAGTCCTCTCTATATAAAAGCCCGGGAGAAATTTTAAACCGGCCCGGAAACAAAGAAAGCTGCACTGATTTATTTTTATCTCTCGGTGATTGATTTAGACTACCACATATTAATAAGCATATATTTTATATCACACTGTTAGTCTTGACGAGACCTTTCATCTTATATATAAGTTATATCATTTAAATTAGGCTGTGAACTATTATTTATAGAATTTCCTTTGCCTTTCGCTGCTTGTTTACGAAGGAATTTTAAGGAAAAAAAATGTTGAAGCCATTTATCTTTTAAATGGCTTGATAAAAAACTGCACAATTTTAGTATTTTTTTAGAGAATTTAATTTCCTGTCGGAATTTAAAATTAAATTTGCTGGTCATCGGGAATATTTGTTTCAGAATACTTCTTTTATTGAACCCAAACCCCTTTCGTAGAAAGTTGACGTCGTGTCATTAACATAACGACATCAACGGTATTGATATTAAAGGTATATTGTACATGTTGGTGATATATCAATAATTATTTTAAATAATCAGCTGTCCATAAGTAAAATCGATAGTAACCTGCTAGACGGAATGTACATCATATTTCAACATAAATTGTTGGCGGGTTGGTAAGGGTGTTCCAACAGTCAGCTTCGCATGAAGTGAAGCCCTGCACATTATAGTACACATATCGTAATAAAACTTCTCGAAACGAAGCCCCACGGGTCTTCAACAATTTCTTGTTTTACAACATTATGATAAAAAGTTTGGTAACATAGCGAAATGGGTATAGCAAAACCCAAAATAATGCCGAGATCAGCGAGGATATATCAAGCTAAGTGTCCCGCGTGAAGACATAGTTTTTACATATTTATATTTTAAGAAACTAACGGCCAAATAATGCAAAATTATACTACAAAACCGTTTATCAACTCTATCCAGATATTCAGGTCATAAACAAATGTATATGTATCAATTAAAAGTATAGGTTTATTCACGGATTCTTACCAATAATTGTGTTATTGAATATGCGTAAATGAAGTATGACTTGGTAACTATTAATTTGACGCTCTAATTTCGGGGTTTGGTATGGCTGGTTAAAACCATTATAGTGTGTCTATATAGTTGGATTCAACAATGTGTAAAATGTAATATATATAGTTTTAACAGACACCAGTTTATTGGGTCAAAAGATTTTTATACTCGATATATTGGGTCCTTACCTTTGCTATTGGGTCCTCAATCTGCCTATTGGGTCTTGTCACCAATTATTCAACGACCCAATAATACATGCATGTTTAACAGAACTACATTTACCTAATTAGGCCTGTCGCTCGATACTTATTTTACACGTTTATTGGGCCCCTAAGTAGGGGTTATATCTCCTTGACAGTATTGCTAAGTGTGTATATATACTGTTTATCCAATCAGAGTTTCAGGTCAGAGTTCAGGACCCAATACATTGGGAAATTCACTATGATCCAATAAACTAGTGATGCGGTATATATATATATATATATTTTAACAAGACCCAGCAAAAATGTTGGGTAAGACCCAGTATTATGGTTTGAGAATAAAAGGCGTTCAACAGTTGAATTACCCGTTAAGTTACGACTATATAGGGATACATAGTAACCTTTAGGTGTACTTAATTCATAAAAAAATACCAAACACGTATATACACACTATTTCAGGATGGTCCCAATAAATGTGTTCAAATTCAGAGACCCAGTATACTGGTGACTTTAAGTATTTATATATATAGTATATACTACTGGATCCAGCCGTTCGTGCCATTGTGAAAAAAAGCGATCCCTTAGTGGACATTTCGTAAAATGTTGATATTTGGCATGTTATCAGGAGTTCAAGGTACAAATTTACCGTGTCCACTAACGATATTTTCCCTATGATTACAGCCGTTCGTAGCTCATGTCCAGCGACCGGTCGCAGATACTCACTGACATTCTATAAGGTCTACGAACGGCTGTTATTTTTCACTCGAAAGGAACCCAACATGCCCAATGAAATTATATTCATGAAATAATAGATGTTAGATCTAGAGAGAGTGGATTCTAAGTAGGTTTATTAATCGGTGAACCATGTTATTCATGATGTTATTTGACGTGACGTATTTTATAATATGACGTCACGTTTTACGTCTCATTTAAAGCCTTAACTAGATTGACGTCATTGATTATTTTAGTATACCTGCACGACTTCTAACAAATAGTCCAGACTCAGTAGATATCGATTAATTTAAATTAAATTAATGATGAAAAAAAAATCATACTGTATGCAGTAGATCTTATGTACCAGTAGATCTAGAGACTAGTATTTAAACAAACTAACACGCCAAATAGTGGCTCAAATTACACTACAAACCGTTTAAAAAAATCTATCCAGGTGTGCAGGGTCATATACTAATGCATATACATGTGTCGATTAAACAGGGAAGGTTTATCATGGTTTCTTGAAATACCCACGATTCATTATGCGTAAAGAATGAATTAGAGTTGGCACTCTTAATTCGAAGCTACATGTTTGGGGTTTGGCCTGGATGGTTAGTTTCACTGGTTTCTATACAGTAGAGGTTTGGGATTCTCAAATATGTAAGTTATATATTAATGTTTACCACGTCCGTCAAGTAGTTTTTAGAAACGGTACAGATCTACATGTATATGTTGGTAAAATGTCGGCCGTTGTTGACGGGGATTGCTACCTTTAACAAAAAAAGAATAAATATATATACCGCGTTCAGATGCGAAGCGTGGTGTTACTTTTCAAGCCAATCCTAAGTGCAATCTAATAACCCAGAAATACACTCTGTTCCTCATTTGACTCTGTCAACGTCAAGCCTCAAGGGGAAGTAGGGCGACGGTTAGGTCACGTGATTATTCAAAACAGTTATGACGATGTTTATAATAAATCATTTTGCGTATCGGCAAAGATACAATATAGACCTATATTAGAATAATTTCAATTTTTATTTTCTATGAGTTAATTTTATCTAAAGTACTTTTCTGCTATGGAACTTCGGTTTGAAATGTTTACATATGCGTTTCGATTGAGAAGACGTAAGTACGTAGTATTTGTAGTGATAGGAAAATAGTCCCGATTAAAACTAAATAGTTTTCATGCATTATTTCAAATCTTGCATCATCTAATTTGAGCAGATATCTGAACATCTATATTTACACAAGAAAATAAATAAGTTTCGGGCAAACATATTTCAATTAACAGGTTTTACCAAAATCTTGTAATTTAGTAGTTAGCAGAGATATATGTGAGTGCAAGGAACGACTAACTCTGCGTGAGGAATTGTCCTAAGTGGAAGAAGGTGTTCAGGTAGGGAGCAGCCTTGATATTTTCCTACATCTTCAAATATCGCAACCACGCTTGACAACCACAAAAGTAGTTCCCGCATTGAGCCCCAATTATCGATCAGTTCAATGACGCCATTTTGTTATTGAAAAAGTCCACGGAAAACGGATATCTAAAACCATTTCAAACGTAATTTGGCTGATCTTTGCATTTGGGATATTTTTACCAGTGAAACAAAGCCATTACACATTAAAAAATAAAAAAGTGTTGTTAATTATATTAAAAAAGTGGCTTCAAACTCGTAAAAAGCGTTTTTCATTTTGCGATCGCAAATCAGGCCATTTCTATCGGAGATTTACGCACCGACATCGTTCTATCGTTTGTATATTGTTTACATCATGCTATTTGAAGCAACTCAAAGTATGCTACCCGTTTTATTACAGAGTAGACTGAGCAGATCACTTGAAACTATATATTTGGTCACTATTTCCTAACACATTGTGTGAAAACCTGACAATTTTTATTGAATCGATAGACATATTTGAAGTGCTTCCCATTGGTTGATTTTAGATCGATTATTTTAGAGGGGTCTATCTCCAAATTATTTTTTTGCTTTATTTGTTGCAAGGTTAGTAGTATCGTGTTTTGCTTACTGTAGGTCAAATGAACTTTTAATTTTAGGAAAAATATTCAAATCAAAATAAACAAGAGAATTGCTGGGGGAGGGTGTGTGAGATGCTTCTTTTTTTAAATAATTCTCAAGCAGAATCTGCACATTGGTTGTTGGGAAACCTAGGCCTAACATAATAAGATTTGTCAGAAAAAGAAACGTGTTGAAACACATCCTGTGCGAAATCGTACAAACACACACACTCATACAAAACCCTTTAAAATCTTAAGGGGAGTACATCCAGAGTTATTTCAGAATTGTTCAAATATACATTATTTCTCTGTATTTAAATTGATAAAAATCAACTAAATGAGACATACATCACCAAAGAAATGACACTGAACATATAAAATAAACAACCGAAGAAAGGTATTTCCTGACTATGGTTATGCACCAATGTAAGCGATTTTAAACTTGCTGGCAAAAAAAAATGTGAGCATCTTTTATAAGTATCGCTTAGCATAAGTATCGCTTAGCAAGTTAGCGATATCTTGACCCTAAGTCAAAATTATAGAAAAAATTAAC